>ML058362.1:3068461-3389822 GCA_003013855.2 Liriodendron chinense
ACGGTCCGGATGATGATCGGGGTCCTCCAAGCTTGATCTCCTCCTTTAATCTCTCGAACTCTCTCTTTCTCTCTCTTGATCTCCCTCTAAATCTCTCTACTTCTCTCTCTTCTTTCTCTTCTCTCTCTCTCTCAAATCTCTTTCTCTCTCCTTGCAAATATGGAATAGGAGAGGGCCACCCCCCCTACGTATGGCTCTTGTATGGGAAGAGGGGGGTGCATGATGTAATGATGATGATGATGGGAGAGGACATGGGAGGAGTGGGTTGGAGTTGACTTTGGTGAGAGAGGGATGGGATAGGTATGGTGTGTGTAGGCTAGGGTAATGATAGGGGTATGGGTGAGGGTGATGGTGATTGATTTGACATGTTGTTGGGATTTGTGCTAGTGGGGCCCACGCCACACGCGCATTGCGCGGCCCACCTCGGATTGCACAAAAGTACGCATCTTACACATCGGGTATCGCAATGAGGCGTGCCGCGCGGCGTTGGAATCGCAGCGCCTACGCGGTCGCCGGGGTATAGGTCTTGGGTCGTTGCGGTACTAAATCAGGGTCGCGATCAAGGCTCGCTAATCTGGTCCGTCCGGGACGTACCGATACCAGAAACTAAACGTACGGAGGGCACTTCAGGGTACGGGTCTTACAATGTGTAAGTGTAAAAATTGAAAAAACTGAGTGATAAAAGTTGAGACCTTAAACTTCTCAAAACATAACAGGTGTTCATATAGAATTCCCGCTGATTGATATAGAAATAGAAGAATCCAAACAAATTTAACCTAGTGTGCATAGTGAATGTTCATCTCATGAATTTTCGGAGTTAGCTTCTTCATGACTCAGCTAGATTAGAGATCTGAAGGTGTACAGATCAACAACAAGCCTATGATAGGAATTTGCCTTACCGTCCTTCCAACGGCTTTCACACTACTTCCCATTCCCGACTTTGGTTACGGGTAGACCATCCCTCGATTAGTAATAGGTAGCTCTTTTCAAAATTTTCTACCATATATTCAATCATTCCCATATTTTCATCATTCCTTTCCTTTTCATACACATTAGATAGGATTTTTAGAAATCTATATCTTTCGTTCTTTTTTCATGGACAAGGATGGACAAAGTACCCCGGCTTGGTTTTTTGACACCTTAAATCTTAGTCTAACCAATCTACAATTCTACATAATCCCTTCAACCATGAGAATCGTGTAATGTGAACTTAATTCAAAAGTGTTCAAAGTTTCTATCAATCAAATCAATAGGGGAATTCAAATAGAAATATATCATATTATAGGTCCTTTAAGAGTTTCCAAATCATCTCACTACATTTCTCTTCCTTTCATACTTATAACATCCCAAGTGCATGAAAACACAATTTTCCAAAGGAGTTTTGAATTTTCAGAAAAAATCAAAAAATTTCTACAAACATTGCTCGAAATGTCACAAATTGCTAAATTCATCTAGGAATCTCACCCCCAACCAAAACTTTACATTGTCCTCAATGTAAGAAAATATGCAATGAATGCAACAACATAAGAGCAATGACAAAAGAAGGAAAGTGAGAAAGAGAGATATCACCTGAGAAATACATTGCACGGCAAACTTTGCTTGTGGAGATGGATTACTTCACAAACTAAATCTACTAATCAAAGCAAGTCCTAATGCAATCTAATTCTAGGAAAGGGATTAAAAATCTAAACCGTCCTTCGTCGGACAAGGAGGTTAATCCCAACAACTCATCCAAAAGCATAAAGTTAAGCAGAATCATTTGATGGATAAAGAAGTTTTGCAGTAAACTCATCCAAGATCCTATTTTATAATATACATGTGTGTGAATGATCATGATAAGCCATTGAAAATCATAAAAAGGAATTTCAGTGGGTTTCTTAATGTTTTCACCATTGTATAAGAGGAGACATCATGATATTTGTCAGAAAAAATATGTCTCCATTCAGATTTTCATGGGCAATGATATTGCAAGTATGGGTCGTCTTAGGATTGGTAGAGTTCAGTATACATGATCCATAAGGTGTGGGAACATGAATTGATTTCTCAGCACAATAAAATGTTGTTTTCACATCCTCCTGTCGGCTAATGTCATATGCCAATACCAACTCTAAAAGTGCAACTACATCCCCTATCACATCAACATTCTTATCAGGGGAGTAGGTCACGTTTTCTTCTAAGTGACCGGAGTAAAGAGGTGAGAGGGACTCATCTTCCACAATCAATCGATCATGTTTATTTCATGGACCTCTTCATCTTCACCCTCTTATTGGTTGTCAATATTGAAAGCATTTAACTCAATCGTCATATTGCCAAAAGACATTTGGACAACTCCACTCCTACAATTGATGATTGCATTTGATGTCGTTAAGAATGGCAGGCCTAGTATGACAGGGATTTGAGTGCCAATATTAACCATGGGTCAGTGTGTCCAAGATAATAAAGTCTACCGGGTAGTAGACCTTGTCAACTTAGACAATGACATCCTGAATCACTCTTCTCGGTATACGAATCGATCGGTCAGCAAGTTGTAGTGTGGTTTTGGTGGGTTTTAATTCACCTAAACCCAATTGTTCATAAACCGAGAAAGGGATTAAGTTCACACTTACCCCTAGATCAAGTAAAGCATGCTTCACTCGGTAGTCTCCAATTATACAAGATATTGTTGGACTACTTGGATCTTTGTATTTTTTGGGCATCCCGTGATTTATAATGGCGCTCACATTCTCTGTCAAGAATGCCTTCTTTTGCACATGTATTTTTCTTTTTACCATACAAAGGTCTTTTAGAAATTTGGCATATGACAATATTTGTTTAATGGCATCCAACAATGGGATGTTGATCTTGACTTGCTTAAAAACCTCCAAAAATTTCTGATATTTATCTTGAGGCTTGGTTGAAATCAAGCGTTGGGGGAATGGAGCAACGGGCCTATATTCTTTTAATGGCTCTTTTTCATGCATGTCGGTGCTAGGTCTATCATCCACTTTGGAAGATACTGGCTCATTAGGTGTTAAGGCCTTCATCGGGTTAGATTTTTCAATAGTTTTACCACTTCTAAGAGTGGTGATGGACTTAACTTTTTTCATGTGTTGGTTAGAGGAACTAGGCATTCTTATTTCGCATTGTGATTTCGGATTAGGTAGGGGTTGGGCCTGGAAGGGTCCCTTCCCTTGCGTTTAAGCGAGCCTTGATTTCCTCCATAGAATTTTTAATCTCAAGCATCATTGTATTGTTTAATTGGTTGATTTGAGTTTGTCCTTGCATGAATGCTTTGAATGTATTCTCCATAGACATTTGAGGTGAGGTCATAGGAAATTGCATTGGGGGCCCCCTTTGAGGTTTACTTTGGTTGGCCATGGGTCCATTCGCCCAATTGAAGTTAGGATTGTTTCTCCAATTAGAATTGTATGTCTTTGGGTTTGGAGTACTAAAAGGACATTGATCACTATTTAAGACATTTGATTGTTCATATAAAAGTTCTTGAAACGCAGGAATTGTAGGACAATCCTACGTTTGATGCACATTGGAAGCACAAATACCACAAATAGTTTCAACAGTCCCCCTTTGTTGAGTTGTATCAACTTTCCTTAATTCCATAGCCTCAACCTTTCGTGTGAGATTAGCCACTCTAGAACTTAGATCATCTTTCTCATTCAAAACGTAAATTCCTCCCTTTTTCTTGGCTTGGGACTGTTTTAAACTTGTTGGCTTAGATGTATCCCATGATTGTGTGTTTTCAGCTAACATATCAAAATAATCCCAAGCTTCCTCTGTTTCCTTGTTCATGAACTCCCCATTGCACATCATCTCCACAAATTGGCACATGATTCAGTTTAGGCCATCATAAAAGAAACTAATCAACCTCCACCATTCATAGCCATGATGTGGGCATGCATTTAATAGCTCATTATACCTTTCCCAACCATTGGAAAAAAATGTTTCATCTTCTTTTTTGGCGAAGTTCATTATGGCCCTTCTCAACGCATTGGTTTGATGAGTCAGGAAGAATTTTTTTAGAAACTCCCGAGTCATCTCAGCCCATGTCCCAATAAACCTTGGCCTTAAGGAATGTAACCATGATTTGGCCTTCTCTTTCAAGGAGAAAGGAAACAATTTGAGTTTTATGATATCCTTGGTTACATTATCATAGTTTATTGTGGCAATAACCTCTTCGAACTCCTTAATATGTAGATAATCGCTTTCGGAGTCGAGTCCACTGGAATTTGGGGAGAAATTGGATTAACCCCGATTCCATAATCATAGTTTATTGTGGCAATAACCTCTTCGAACTCCTTAATATGTAGATAAGCGCTTTCGAAGTCGAGTCTATGGAATTTGGGGAGAAATTGGATTAACCCCTGTTTAAAGTCAATGTTTCCCACATTGTGAGGAAAAATTATGCAAGAGGGAGTACTCGTCCTAGCGGGTTGTAAATAGTCACGTAAAGTCCTAGGTTGAGGTACATCCCCCACTTCATTCTCATCAAACTTAGTAAAATTTGGACTTGATTTTGATTAGCCCTTTAATTGAGTTGATTTTCAGCCATCTCTCTAGCAATTTCAAGAAGATTTTGATGTTTTCTAGCACAATGCTCTCTATCAATCCCTTCAACAATTACTCTGTCACTTAATAATCTCCGAGTGTGATCACGAACCCACTTGGGCATGAACCACTCAACACAAGCCTAAAATCTAATCCTACTTCTAAAAATAAAAATTGAAGATCTATATTAGAATCCTGCAAAATCAAAATAAACTAAATTAGTATTCTGAATTTAGAAGAAAACCTATCCTAGAAAGCAAAACAAATCCTAAACCTAACTTAACACAATCCCAACTAAAAGCTATTTTAAAAAAATTCTAAAAACACCATATCAATTCCCCGGCAACGGCGCCAAAAACTTGTTCGCTCCCCAAGTGTAGGTTTGCGATGTAGTAATAATTCGGAAAGACCAAATATCGTTCCACAGAGATTTATGTGGATATTCTCAGAATTTATCTAAAACAACCTAGAATCGAGATCATATTAAGAACTAAATTTGAAAAATAGTGATTTGGAGTAAAACAGTGATTATGAGAGGTAATAATAATCTAAAAAGGTACTAGAGCGCCAAGGATCCACTTTTGATGATTTTCAATGCATCAACACAACTAGGTCTCTCACAACACAATCGAAATTGAATTTACATCTCTATCCGATCAGAATATGGAGCGGTTCAATCAACACTTATTTAAAACAGTTGCTTGTTCATTGATTCGATCCCACAATAATGCTCAGGCCTTGGGCACACTCAATTGTATAGGCCAAGCCTCTTTCTAATTTAGTTGAGATTCACAACCATAGCTTTCATCAAATCCTGTTACTAGACTTGACTACGACTAATGATTCGAACTCTAATTAAATCAAAATCAATCAGCAAACATCTATATCAAATTATCACAAAAGATTAGAACTTTAGTTTGAATGAGTTCCCACATGAAGATCGTGCCATTGTACATAGGGCAATCAAAGAGTCTATCATGCTGGAGTCGATGATAGATCAATGAACTACACAAGTATAAACAATGCAAAAAAAGGTAAGCTACTAAGTTTAGATTCACTAAGAAGCACATGAGCTCGGAGTCATCAACAGATCAAAGTAAAAAACTAAACTAGTACTTTATTCAAACTCATATTAAACTAAATCCTTCAATTAAAATATGAAAAGAAGAACTAGGTTACATCAATCCATCAAAAACAAATCAAAAGCTTCACCTCTTAGCCCTAGCTAAGAGGTTTTAGTTAATATCTAACATCCTTGAACTAAAAACTCAGAAAACATAAAAATAAATAAGTACTAGAAGAAAAACTAGGAAAATTTAAAGTAAAATCCGTCTCCTCAGCTTCCTTGATGTTCCCCACGTCCTAGCATACCCCTAGGAAGAGAGTGGAAGAGTCATTTTATTGCTTAGATCCGAGAAATTGCGGAAAAGTACCGCACTTACGCAACGAAATCTGGATTTGGAAGTGTCCTAGTGCAATCAAGATGTTGGCAGGCTGGCTGGCCAGGAATCTCTGGACTATATTTTACACAGGCCGACCCACCAGCTGGCCCGCCTGCAAGCCAGTCCAACCGGCGTGTCGATCAAGTAGGCCGGCCTTCACAGAAATTGTACAGCAATTTTGCCATTTCTAGAGGGTTTGGCCGGCCGGCCAGTGGGCATGTAGAATGCTGAATTTTCAGCTTTTCCTCCCTAAGCTTCAATGTACCTTCGCTCCATTTTGGTTCTTCATTCCTTTGATCTTCAAGGTATGTAAGAAAGGGCTCCTAAGCCTCCAATTGATGAAGTCTCTCTCTCATTCCTACAATAAAAAAACCATGCATTAGGTAGGTCTTTAAACATGTAATTCAAGCATAGTTAGTGATGAAATGGGGTTAGAATATGCACATTTAAAGAGCTCAACACGGAGCGCCTAGGAATCAATCCCTCTGCGTTCCGACCTAGCACCATGTACGTCAGAGCATTTGACAACACCCGCCGATCAATAGAAGGAGAAGTCAACATAGAGGTACAGATAGGTCCAGAAATCTCCATTATCACATTCCAAATCCTAGATATATCAGTCTCTTTCAATATGTTGCTCGGACGACCTTGCTTGCATAAAGTCGGAGCTGTGCCATCAACTTTGCATCAACGGGTGAAGTATATATGTGGGAACCAAGTGATCTTTGTCCCTGCAGAGAAGGAGCTCATCATTCCTTTCAATGTCACTGCCACTGAACCAGATATCCCCGTCATCGACATCCAACACTCTGAAGAGGATGTTCTGTTTCATAGTTTCGAGTTTGAGACCATGAACGCTATTGCCAATCTGGAACCGATAAGGATTGATCGTGTTTTTTCATAAGCAGAACGTCTGAGTCTCAAGTACCTGCATGAAGAATCATTTTAAGTTCAGAAAGATGCCACTGGTATATAATCAACGCAAATGAGGACTCGGGTACAGGTCAGTCATCATGGACAAAAGAAAAAAGAAGTTTCGGTGCTCACCCATCTAATTCATCAGGCCAGAAGAGCCTTGCAGATATCCAAGAGGAAATCTACCGACTGCATTACACAAAGGCCTTCCGATGAGCCTAGCTTGGGTCATGTGGCCTCCCATCTTATGGGACTAGATTTTTTAACCATCTAAGCCTCCAGAAGAAGAAGAAGAGGATATAGATGAAGGAGAAGATCAAATACAACAGCTTCAAAATCAGGATACTCTGATGACTGCTCTCGCCACTTCAATTCTAATCAATCAAGGGCACAATTTGCCCACCTTTACATAATCAACACCATCAACCTTCAACCGAGGGCAAAAGCAGCCCATCCATTGGACCAAGAAAGGAAAATGGCCAGCCCTGAATTGGTCTAATGTTCAAATTTAAAACATGTGTCTCGCTGTGGAACTAGATGAACTGCAATGCGAGGTACGTGATCCGGGAGGGATTGAATACAACTCAAATCTCGAACCCACCAGCGAGAAATCATGGTCATTAGGCCAGACCATGATTCTTCGCCCGAATCATCAACCCCCACCTCTTCAGGGGATGGAGTATGGGGTCGTGAATGGTCATCTATTCCCTTAACTTCTGAATCAGCTAGAGAGTCATCTGAAGACTCTGGCTTTCAAAAATAAATGCCGATTTAAGTAACGATCGATACCCTAGGACAAGCTGGGATCAATCATGGTTTGCAATGCCTGCCTGTTCAGGGTCCCTTGAATTTCAAAATTCTAAAAAATCAAAAACTTTTAAAAGCAAAAAAACATCTAGCATTTTAGTTCCAGAAAATCCTCAAAAACCAAAAAGCATTTCTTTTCATGCATTCAATAATGTGCCAAGTTCGTCTGAAGAATCGCATGAGTTTGAAGTTAAATCATATGATTTTGACATCGAATTAGACTTCAAACTCATGGGTCTGGACGAAGCCCGAGATGGGGACGATGATGACCCAGCTCCCGAACTAAAGGACCTCCTCAAAAGTTTGAATCTAAAGCCAATGTTGTAGCCGACGATTTTGAGATAGTAAACTTGGGGACACCAGAGATCCCTAGCGAAGTACGAATTGGAAAATCGTTGCCACCAGAGATGAAGTAGAGAATGATAAAGTTCCTAGCTCCAAGACTGTCCAACTTTGCGTTCTCGTATGAAGACATGTCAGGGCTAGATAAAGAGTTCATTGTACACCATCTGCCAACAAAGCCAGATATGAAGCCAGTTAAGCAGAAACTGCGAAGAATAAAGCCAGAATGGACCCTGAAAGTTGGCGATGAAGTCATCAAGCAATACAACGAGGGATTCTTAATAGTCTCCAACTACCCTGAATGGCTCGCCAACATCATACCAGTACTGAAGAAGGATGGCAAGGTTTGAATGTGCATCGACTTCCGAGATCTTAACAAAGCCAGTCCTAAAGATGATTTCCCTCTGCCGCATATCGACACTCTGGTCGACAACACCGCAGGGTACAAATCTTCTCATTCATGGACGGATTCTCAGGTTACAATCAGATCAAGATGACAATTGAAGATCGTGAGAAGACATCAGTTTATCACTCCATGGGGAACCTTCTGTTACATGGTAATGCCGTTCGGTCTGAAGAACGCAGGAGCAACATATCAGCGAGCAATGACAGCATTATTCCATGATATGATGAACAAAAAGCTAGAAATATATGTGGACGATATGATCATCAAATCTCGCACGATTGAAGGACACTTTAAAGATCTGAAGAAGCTATTCAATAGGTTAGAAAAGTACAAGCTCCGTCTCAACCCTCAGAAATGTGTCTTCGGTGCAACTAGAGGCAAACTCCTTGGTTTTATGGTGAGCGAGGAAGGCATCAGGGTCGACGAGACCAAGATCAGAGCAATCATCGAGATGCCAGCTCCCAGAACCGAAAAAGAAACCCATGGTTTCCTAGGCAGAATCCAGTACATCAGTTGCCTCATCGCACAACTCACTCCTATCTGTGAGCCCATATTCAAGCTCCTTCAGAAGAATGTACCAAAAGAATGGAATGACGATTGCCAAGTCGCCTTCAACCATATCAAGAAGTATTTCATGAATCCTCTAGTTTTAGTGCCACCCACTATCGGACAACCACTATTGTTATACATCTCGGTAGCAGCAGAAGCTATTGGTTGTGTCCTTGGCCAGCACGACGAGACCGGAAAGAAGGAACAAGCAATATATTATTTAAGCCGAAAGTTCACCGACTATGAGACCAGGTATTCTCCAATCCAGAAGACTTGCCTCACCCTAGTCTGGGCAACTCAACGACTCCGACAATACATGATTGCATTCCCTATTCTCCTCCTCGCTCGCATGGATCCGCTTAAATACCTGTTCGAGAAGCCAGCACTCACTAGAAGGATAGCTAAGTGGTAACTACTCCTGTCTGAGTTCGACATCACCTATGTCACTTAAAAGGCAATCAAGGGGCAGGCCCTCGCCGATCATCTCGCCGCTCTCTCCTTGATTATCAACCACTCGAGACGTTCTTCCCTGATGAAGATCTCTTACTCATCGAAGGTGAAGAGAAGAAAAAGAAAGATGAGTGGACGTTATTCTTCAACGGTGTAGCCAACTCTAAAGGGAGTGGAATCAGAGCAATCCTCTACTCTTCGGACGACGCCCATATTCCAATTTCAAGTTGTATAGCATTCGAGTGCACCAACAACATGGCAGAATATGAAGCATGTGTTTACGTCAAATTTTGTAACAGGATCCTCCGGACGTTCACCTTCTCTCCAAGCGATTTCCTCCTTGGGCCTGAAAGGAGACAAAAAATAACTAAGGGTGGCCGGCGTCCAGCCGTTGGCCCTCCGATGGCTAAGTTAGATAGGGTAAGGAAAGAAAACCACTAAATGACGGGGATTAGGGATTGAGTATTGTGTACCTTTATCATCAATAGAGTCATCTATTTATATAGATCTAAATGATCCAACCTGCTACGTAAGCCGTTAAGATTAGTACTGATTTCATGGTATAAGAAGCTTATCTTGTTAATCCCTGGATAAGGAAGTACCCAAAACATTCTAGACGTCTAGCTGATTACGTCTCTAGATATTCCGAACTGTAAATAGATATAAACCAAAATCGGCCTATACGGGCTGCTGGTACTATGAGATGAAGGCCATCCATGCCAGAGACCAGAAACCACGACCGCTCATATGTCGGGAGCTGTTCATATCAAGAGTGCTTGTATTCTGGAGATGCGACCCCTTTCGCCAAGCACGAGCCGGGATGCTCGCATTCTGGAGATGCGACCCCTTTCGTCGAGCACGAGCCGGGATGCTCGCATTCTGGAGATGCGACCCCAATTCCTCACTTCTCTTTAAAGCCAAATTTGCCTACAACAAGTGCCCCCCAAACCCTTGGCGTTGATGAACTATGCCAAGGGTTTTGTTTGTATGCGTGGCTGACTGCTGGGAGAGAATCGCGCATGATTCATTTAACATGATTCCGCATTTATGATGGCCAGCTTTACGTAGCTTTTCCTGCCGCAAGAAATGAGGCGTCGGTCACCATGTGTCTCTGTATTTAATGCTAGTGCCCGTTCGTCTGTCGTGCTGAATGAGAGGCTGCCGCGTGTCAACCAAATCAAATGGAATGATTGCGTATAAATATCAGATCCTGCAGAATTTCCTTCATTTTCGAATTTTTGGCTGCAGGACATTCTTCTTTCTTCTTTCTCCTTTGCTTCCGGTGCCAAACCTCTTCGCAGAGGTAGTCCTCCTTTATCTTTTCTTTTTCTATCTTGTTTTTTCTTTTACAATGGCGGAGTCTTCCGATGAAGAGATCGTTCCCCTGGGAGATCACACCCCTGATTCATCTGAATCTAACACTACCAGGGTACCGGTAGGAAGGTACTCTGTTGCCGGTTACTCTTCAATACTAACAGAAGAATGGCTCTCTAGCCTTCGGGAGAGATATCGGGTCCCAGAATTCGTTATTTTTAGATTACCTGGGAGAGGGGAGACAGTCGATGCACCACCACCAGCCTATGTAGCCTTTTATGAATATTTTTTCAAAGTTGGCGTGCGTCTTCCCCTTCATCCAATCATCCGAAATTTCTTACGTATTTATAAGATTGCCCCTGGCTAGCTTATCGTAAACGGCTGGCGGGTGCTTATAAGTACCTTCGTCCTCTGGAAACAAGCGGGTAATGATGAGTTAACCGCTGGGGAATTTTTGAGGTTATTCCAGTTAAAACGGGCCCCATCTACCGAGGGTTGGTATTACCTCTGTTTTTTGCACCGAAATAACTTCATTCTGGGGAACACCTCCTCCAATTGCCCTGGATGGAGGAAAAAATGATTTTACGTCTCCGACAACTGGGAGTCCGAAGCAGGCTCCGACCGCAAAGGCCATAACGTTAGTCGCTATTTTGGCGAAGGTGGGTTGAGTTTCTGCCCGTCTGTCTGAAAGGGAACAATAATTTCGCTTATGGAGATTAATGTACCTTTCCTATATTTCTTGCAGGCATTCCGACTGGTGTAAAACCGAACCTCCGGGGAGGGCTTCACAAAAAGCTTGTGAAAGTTTACAAGCTCTCAGCGGCCGCGCGCCACGTTAACGTCGCCTTAGAGCCACGTTGCCTCTGTGCCGCGGGCCTAATTTCGTAGGAAGAGATGAAAAACGTAGGAGATAAGAGGGGCGCACTAGGGGTGCTCCCTCGCTTGAAGGGTACAGCCTCGAAGAGGCAAAAGAAAATTGTGGCCGGGCCTTCAGCTGCGCCCGATCCGGCAGAAGGATCTGCTCGCGGCAAACAGCCGTATGCTGCTGGAAAAGGGGGGGCCGCCCCGACTCCTCATGCGACTACGACCCCTCCGATTGCTGCGATCCCTCCGTCTGGCACTCGTGGCCAGCCGATAATCGAAGTCGCTAATAATTCACCGAAAGGCGATCGAAGGGAGGGAGGCCTCCCTCTGAAGGAGACAGTATGCAAACCTTTCGCCGCTCGCGATTCCGCGACACCTTCCTTGGGTGCTGTGAATGCCCGCGAGGCGGGCTCCAACGAGATGGTTGTAGCCCAACCCTCTGGGTCGGGAGTCTTTGTTATCCCATCTTACTTGCACCCAATATGCAAGTTTATGTTCGATAACATCTCCCCCAACTCCTTCGGGAGCCTCCCCGAGCCAAGCCCAGAGGCTCTCTCTACTGATATAGGGGTGAGATTGATTCAGGTAACAGCTCCTTTCCCCTCTATCGTTCTGTTTGTGGATTAATAATGTAGCGAGCCAATCTAATCCTTCTTTTTTTGTTTATATCAGAGTCTAGATCTCACGCTTCGTGTCAGACGTGGCATTGAAGCTACCCGCCGCACTGTTGAAGATGCGGAAAAGAAGAAAAAGACCATGGAGGCTGAAGTCCAGGGAAGGGATCCGCCTGGTGAAGGCACTGGAAGCCCAGATAGCCAAACTAGACGAGGAAAAGCAAATCCTCCTTGTAAAGATTCAGGCCCTAACTGACCGTTTTCAGTCAGTGGATCTTCAACTTGCGAAGCTCTAAGAACTCTATGCTAAGAGCGAGAGGGAGAAGGAGATTTTCCGCGAAGACAAGATCCGCCTCGAGGAGCAGTTCAAGGATTCTCGGACCAAGCTCGAGGAGGCCATGAAGAGACTTGACCAGCTGAAGGATGACTCCATTCACTGGGAGGAGGAGCGAGTGGCTCTTTCACAGATGGTATCTGACGAAGGCCCTCGTGCAGTCCAAGAGTTCCGAACCTCTCAACTCTACGACGAGGAGCGCTATGAAGCTGGTCGCGATTTTGTGGTCAGGGTCATGCAACAGATTGCTCCGTCTTTCAACGTTGAAGAGTTCGAGAGAGTGGCTTTCGAGGTCGCTGCTAGGGAGCGAGCTGCGGCTGAGAATGAGGTCACCGAAGCCACAGACACCGCGCCTGCTCCTGAGATCGGCCCTGAAGCTAAGAGTCGCGAGCCTGCTCCAGATGGGGATGACCAATCTTAAAGTGTTGTCCGCCGTCCTTTATTTTGTATGTTTTTTTTATATATATACCTTTGAGAAGAATATGTGTATGTAACTGACTTGACTTTTTGGTCAATTATAATGAAACATCCATTTCTTCAATGTTGTGTACTTTCCTTAGCTTTTTCGTCTTGTGTTGATCGTATACTGACTGCTCGCATAACTAACTCATGAAAAAGTGAATTAGACTCAATCCAGGGGTCGTATGACCATGTCCGCGTTGAGACAGACTGGTCTATCGATTGAGGTTTTGATTCCACCAAGGGTAGAAGATTGGTCAAGAGAGCATGTATGTTCTCTTCAGGGCTATTTTTTATCCATAAAATGGAGAAAGCAACCAACAAGAATGATCTTAATCCTACCAAGGGTAGGCAATTGGCCAAGAGAATGTATGTATTCTCTTCGGGGCTATTTGAGTCCAATTAAATGGAGTAGCAACCAACAAGAATGATCGTAATCCTACCAAGGGTAGGCAATTGGCCAAGAGAATGTATGTATTCTCTTCGGGGCTATTTGAGTCCAATTAAATGGATTAGCGACCAAAAGGGATGATTTTAATTCTTTATTCATTCGGAATGTTGTTCGGAATTACATCGAATTAAGGGAAATACCGTAATAAATGTTCCATGTGCCAAGGGCGATATATGGGTCTTCCCTGCATGTCTTCAAGATAATAAGTATCGGGTCGCACGATTTTGATGACTCGATACGGACCTTCCCAATTCGGGTCAAACGAACGAGTAGGAGCTCTGAGGTTCTGTCTGAGAACTAAATTGCCAAGCTGGAAAGCTCTAGGCCGAACTTTAGCGTTACGATAGCGAGCAATGCACTGCTGATACGCTGCTACTCGCATCTGGGAGGCAATTCTCCGTTCTTCCAAGAGATCGAGTTGAAGTCGATGACTTTCCTGATTACAAGTGGGATCGTACTGCTCGATCCGATACGATGGTACTTGAATTTCAACTGGTACTACCGCGTCGGTACCGAATGCCAAGGAGAAGGGAGTTTCGCCTGTAGACGTGCGAGTCGTAGTCCTATACGCCCATAAGACTTCTGGCAAGAGTTCTGGCCATATGCCTTTACACTCACCGAGCTTGGTTTTCAAATGATGCTTGATGATTTTATTCACTGCTTCAACTTGCCCATTTGCCTGAGGATGATAGGGAGAAGTGCGGATATTGCGTATCTTCTATGTTTCGCAAAATTCATCGAAAGCGGTGTTGTCGAATTGCTTTCCATTGTCGGTGATTATAGTATGGGGGAGTCCATAACGGCATATGATGTTTCTCCATACGAACTTAGTGGTCTGTTTCTCAGTAATTCTGGCTAGTGGCTCTGCCTCGGCCCATTTGGTGAAATAATCGACCCCCACTATCGCGAACCTATTTTGTCCTTTTCCAGTAGGCAAGGGCCCGATGATATCGACCCCCATTGAGCGAAAGGCCAAGGGCTATCAACTGGAGTCATTTGCTCGGACGGTACATGAGGTATAGGAGAGTATCGCTGGCACTTGTCACATTTTTTAGAGAATTCAATTTCGTCTGCCTTCATAGTGGGCCGATAGTATCCTTGCCTCATTGCCTTATACGCTAGGGATCGCCCCCTTAGGTGGTTACCACATGCCCCCTGGTGTATTTCATCTAGAACACGATGTGCTTCTTCTGGGTGAAGACACCTTAAATAGGGCAAGGAAAAACTTTTACGTAACAATATTCCATCTTGTAAGGTATACCTGGCGGCTCGATGACGAATTTGTCGGGCGGCTTTCTTATCGTCTGGGAGGTATCCGTCTCTGAGATAAAGGAAGTATAGGGTCCATCCAACATGGAGAGGGATGCACCGCAATCACCTGCTCTAGAGTTGCTTGGTCGATACTCGAGTTCTAAAGATGCTCGATGGGAATTGAATATGATAACTCAGATTCTGGTGCAGAGGCGAGTTTTGCCAAATAATCAGCGAGTTTATTCTTCTCATGAGGGATGTGGATTATTTCATAATTCTTTAGCTTTGCGAGCAGGATAAGCACTCGAGATTTGTATAAAGCCATCCTTTCTTCTTTGGCTTCGAATTCACCGAGTACCTGATTAACTATGAGTTGAGAATCACTGTGAATGAGTAAATTCTGAATCGAAACGACGTTTGCTAGTTCGAGACCAACGATCAAGGCCTCATATTCTGCTTCATTATTCGAGATGCGAGAATCGAAACGTAAAGCGTATTGGAAATGCGACCCATCTGGGGCGACTAAAATTAGGCCCGCTCCACTGCCGATGGCCCTTGAAGACCCGTCCACGAAGAGTGACCAGGAGGGCTGGTCGCCGCTCGCCGAATTATCATCGGAATAGGAGTATGTGAATTCGGCGATGAAGTCAGCCACGGCCTGGCCCTTGATTGCTCACTGATCTCGACCGCCCATTTAGTTAATCGTCCGGAAGCCTCAGGCTTTTGAAGGACTTGTCGTAGCAGATGATTTGTTGGTACTAAAATAGCGTGGGCTTGAAAGTATGGTCGCAGTTTTCGGGCTGCCGTGACTAAAGCAAGGGCTAGTTTCCCCATATCAGAATATCGAGTTTCAGCGTCCACCATTGCTCGACTGATATAATAAACGGGCTTTTATATCCCGGAATCTTCTCTTATTAAGGCGGCGCTAATGGCCGTGGAGGACACAGATAAATAACGGATGAGTTGCTCGTGCGCCACAGGTTTAGATAAAATCGGGGGTGTGCTCATATATTGCTTCAGTTGTTGAAAAGCTTCTTCGCACTGTGGTGTCCACTCCCAATCAGATTTGGCTGTGGCACGGAGGAGTTTAAAGAAGGGTAGGCATTTCTCAGATGCCCGTGAGATGAACCTATTTAGCGATGTAATGCGACCAGCCAGACGTTGGACGTCCTTAAGAGTGGTTGGGGATTTCATCTCTATCAATGCTTTTATTTTTTCAGGATTAGCCTCAATTCCTCGCTGGCCGACCATAAATCCAAGAAATTTTCCAGCAGACACTCCAAACGCACATTTTTCTGGGTTTAGCTTCATCTAATATTTCCTCATCAAGTCGAAAGCATCTCGAAGATCTGAAAGGTGATCGTCTTCTACGACACTTTTCACGAGCATGTCATCAACATAGACTTCCATATTCCTGCCAATTTGCGCGACGAATATCTTATTAACGAGACGTTGATAGGTAGCCCCTGCATTTTTAAGACCAAACGGCATTACCTGGTAGCAATATAGACCTCGATCAGTGATGAAGGCAGTATGTTGGGTATCGGGCGGATGCATCATGATCTGGTTATAACTGGAATAAGCATCCATAAAACTGAGCAAAGCATGCCCAGCTGTTGAATCGACCAACTGGTCGATTCTTGGAGTCGGGAAGCTATCTTTGGGGCACGCTTTGTTCAAATCCGAATAGTCGACACACATTCTCCATTTGCCATTAGATTTTCGAACGAGAACTACATTCGTGACCCATTCTGGGTAGTCAACTTCTTTTATGAAATTGACCGTAAGCAACTTCTCAACTTCAGTCTTGATCGCCATTTGCCTTTCTGCAGTGAAGGCATGGCGGAGCTGGTGGACAGGTTTATACTTTGGGTCGATGTTCAGACGGTGTGCGATGACACTAGGGTTAGTGCCAGGCATGTCTTGGTGAGACCAGGCGAACACATCTTGATATTCAGTGAGGATGCACATCAAATTTGCTCGAAAGACGTTCCTCAAAGAGGATCCCACACAAACAACTTTGGATAGGTCATCTTCATTTAAATAAATCGCTACTGTCTCTTCCCCGGGAGTTCCTGATTGGAGAGCATCTTCTCTTGGGTCCAACGACGGTATCCGCTGGGGAGTTGGATGAACCTTGTGCTATCATCATAACTGGCGTCGCTTGTGCTTTCTTCCGATCTTGTAGGGCTATCTCATAATAAGACCGGGCCTCTTTCTGGTTTCCTCGTACAACCCCAACACCATTCGGGGTAGGAAATTTGACGCACAAATACAAAGGATGTAAAGCTGCCCCAACCTTATTAAGAGATGGCCGCCCCAAAATGGCGTTATATGCTGATCTTCGGTCCACCACGAGGAAATTTATAAAGATAGTCATCTTCGCTGGACTCTCCCCAAAGGTGACTGGAAGGTCAATGCTTCCTTCAGGTGTCACCACTTTGCCCCCGAAGCCGACGAGGGGAGTTGAGACTGGCTTGAGTAGGCTTCTGGCGAGTGTCATTTTGTTTAAAGCCTCCAGGTATAGAATATCCGCAGAGCTACCTATATCCACTATAATAAGATGAGTCAAATAGTTGGATACCTTTAGTGCGACTACGATGGAATCTTCGTGAGGGAAGTGAATTCCCTCTGCATCTTCGAGGGAGAAGGAAATTGGAGGATGACTGGTTTTTGACGTGTTGGACGTCTGCTCCAGCCAGTAGATATGCTGGGGCTTCTTGAACACCTTACGGGTGTATGCTTTTCTTGAGGCTTGAGAGTCACCAACGCAAGCTGGTCCCCCTGCGATGGTACGAATTTCGCCAGTAGGTTCAACGTCTTCTTGTGAAGTATGATGGCGAGGCGACTTCTTCTGGTGGGGTGAGGTTTTTGCCATTTCTGGTGATCGACCTCGACGAGCAACAAAATCTTGGAGATGGCCCTTTCGAATGAGAGCTTCGATGTGATCTCGCAGAGATATGCAATCTTGGGTTTTATGCCCATGATCTTTGTGGAAGTAACAAAACTTGCCCTTATCTCTCTTTTCAGGATCAGATTTGATCTTGGCCGGCCATTTTACATATGGTATATGTTTAATCTCCATTAACACCTTTTCATGGGATCGGTTGAGAGGAGTGTAGTTATGATATTTACCAGAATAAGGCTTCTTGGGAGAGCGGTCTCGTCGATCACGTCGATATTTTTTATCTGGGGGCGAGATTTCCTCCGGCTTGCGCTTCTTACCCTGTACACCATGACGTGCCAGAACAACTTCTTCTGCATTGATATACTTCTGAGCTTTAGCTTGGAATTCTGCCATGGTTTTTGGAGGGTTTTTATCTAAGGCAAATCTGAATTTTTCACTCGTAATTCCAGCTATGAGGGCGGTAAGGCTTTTTTCTTCGGTATATCCTTCAGTTTGGACGGCTTCGGCAGTGAACCGTACTGTGAACTCCTTTATCGTCTCCGCATGCTTCTGTTTCAAATCCATTAGGTGAGACGCAGATTTTTTGGTGCGGATGCTTCCAATGAATTGGAAAAGGAAAGGCTCCGATAACTGTGAAAAGGAGCCGATAGATCGAGGCTTCAGCCCCCGGAACCACGTACGAGCTGCTTCCTTTAAGGTTAGGGAAAAAGCTCTACACATGATTTCCGACCCATGTCCCTCCAGCTCCATAAGAGACCTATAGGTTTCCAAGTGTTCGAGAGGATCGCCTATACCTGTATATGGAATGATGACAGGTGTTCGATATTTTCTCGGTAAAGGTGCTCCCATGACCTCGCTGGTGAAAGGAGACTCGGATCAATGTATTGACGCCACCACAGCTGACGGTCGATTTGCCTGATATCGCTGCTCCATGAGGTCTCCTTCCCACGGTAAAGTATAACCTGACGTTTCAACGGTGGACTCCTGAGATTGATGTTGACGAGAAGCACTAGAATGTATGGAATGTGGAGGTAGCACAGGGGGTTGGTTGCCAAGCGGCATTCGATTTGATGGAGGATGATTTGGTTGGACCTATGGCTCGTCCACAGAATGTCTGGAAGCCACTGGTATGGGTTGCGGTGGCAACCCTTCGGAAGGTTGTCTCTGCAGCTCCAGGAAATGCTGATCAAGCCGATTAGACAGGGCTTGAACTCCGGCGTTGAGGGTTATTAAGGTATTTCCGAGGAAACGCATGACGTCTTCTTGACTTCCGGAAACCTTAAATAACGGGTTCGCTGATGGCACATTTGGAGCTCCCTGAGGGATGTTTATTGAAGTGGTTTGAGGAACAGGCACTGATTTCGTAATGTCAGGCGGAGGTAATGTCTGCCTTAATGTGGAAGGATGAACAGTCTTTTTAGGAGGCATGGTGGAAGGATTTTGATCAGTGGTAAGAACGATTGACTGTGATGATCAAATCGTTCCCACAGACGGCGCCAAACTGTTTACGTCGAATTTTGTAACAGGATCCTCCGGACGTTCACCTTCTCTCCAAGCGATTTCCTCCTTGGGCCTGAAAGGAGACAAAAAATAACTAAGGGTGGCCGGCGTCCAGCCATTGGCCCTCCAATGACTAAGTTAGATAGGGTAAGGAAAGATAACCAATAAACGACGGGGATTAGGGATTGAGTATAGTGTACCTTTATCATCAATAGAGTCATCTATTTATACAGATCTAAATGATCCAACCTGCTATGCAAGCCGTTAACATTAGTACTGATTTCATGGGATAAGAAGCTTATCTTGTTAATCCCTGGATAAGGAAGTAGCCAAAATATTCTAGACGTCTAGCTGATTACATCTTTAGATATTCGGAACTATGAATAGATATAAACCAAAATCGGCCTATACGGGCTACTGGTACCATGAGATGAGGGCCATCCATGCCAGAGACCAGAAACCATGACCGCTCATATGTCGGGAGCTGTTCATATCAAGAGTGCTCGTATTCTGGAGATGCGACCCCTTTCGCCGAGCACGAGCCGGAATGCTCGCATTCTGGAGATGCGACCCCTTTCGTCGAGCACGAGCCGGGATGCTCGCATTTTGGAGTTGCGGCCACGATTCCTCACTTCTCTTTAAAGCCAAATTTGCCTACAACAGCATGCATCCTGGTTTAAAGGAAGCCATAATCTTAAGCGTCAAGAAGCTACGGGTATTTGGAGACTCACAGCTTATCATCAATCAAACCAATGGCGAATGAAAGACCAAAGACGAGAAATTAATACCATATCATGTATACCTTGAAAATTTGGTCGAAGAGTTCAAAGAAATCACCTTCTCGTACATGCCCAGGGCCAAGAATCAGTTTGCAGATGCTCTCGCTACACTTGTATCAATGCTTGAGATCCTGAAAGGAGCTTCAGAATGGGAGCTCACAGTTGAAATTCAAGATGAACTTGCCTTCTGCCTGCAGATTAGAAGAGGCCGAAACCACCCCTGATAAACCCTAGTATGCTGACATCAAGCAATATCTCGAAACCCAGGAATATCCGGAGGTAGCAACAGTGACAGATCGCCGAACCATCCAGTGTTTGGCCAACCAGTTCACCATCAGTGGTGAAATTCTTTACAAGCGATCCTACAATCAAGTCCTCCTTCGATGCGTCGATGAAGCAAAAGCCGCTAAGATGATGAAAGAAATACACGAAGGAATCTGTGGCCCACACATGAACGAGCACATGATGGCGAAGAAGATTCTACGACTTGTGGCAGTTGACTACTTCACCAAGTGGGTAGAAGCAGCCTCATACACCACGATTGCAGCATCTCAAGTGATCAAATTCATGAAGAACAACATCATATGCCGATATGGAATCCTTAATGCTGTCATCACAGATAACGAGACCCCGTTCGTCAACAAGAAGATAGATGACTTCCTTAGTAAGTTCGAGATTCAACGTCATCGATCAAGCCATTACCGTCCCCAGATGAATGGTGGGGTAGAAGCCGCAAACAAGACGATCGTCAGGATACTCAAGAAGATGGTCATAACCTATCGAGATTGGTCCCCATATGCACTTTGGGCCTATCGAACGTCTGTATGGTTGCTACAGGCACTACTCCATTTAAGCTTACTTACGAAATGGAAGCAGTTCTACCAGTCGAGGTGGAAATACCCTCATTACAGGTGTTACTGGAAAGCAGAATTGAAGAAGAAGAATGGCAACGAGCCAGATTCGATCAGTTACAGCTAGCAGACGAAAAGTGCATGCGTGCGCTAAGTCATTCCCAATGTTATCAGAAAAGGATTGCTCGAGCTTACAACAAGAGAGTCCAAAAAAGAAGTTTCAAGGTGGGCGATATGGTTATGAAGAAGATTTTACTGTCACATCTTCCGGATCCCAGAGGAAAGTTCAAACCATTATAGGACGGACCTCTGATCATCAAAGAAGTACTTCCTGGAGGCGCCCTCAGGCTTACCAGCATGAGAGGGGTGGATCTTCCTGAGCCAATCAACGCCAAAAAAGTGAAGATCTTTCACGGGTAAGTCATTCTAACCTTATCAAAAGTTACTTTAATAGAGCTGAAGTTAAGAGGTCGAAGTTAAGACCTCTGAAGAATCATTTCGCCTACCAACAAGTGTTCCAAATAAAGGGTTTCAAAATAAAAAGAGAAGAAAAAGACAAAAAAAGTACAAAGAAGGGGACAAAAAGAGAAAGAAAATGGGAAGGAGAAAAATCAACCCGAAAGAAAATATAGTCATCCATCTATTCATCTCAGAAGGTCTTTAGCTCAAACCAACGGTTCTACCATTGTAACTTAGGATAAGGGCTGAAAGGATACCATCGGCCAGCAATGACAGATTCCCGACCTATAGTCGCTGCAGTTATAAAAAAAAACCCAGAAAAAGAAAAAAGAAATGTGTGTCTAAACAAAGAGGGCGGGGTGAAAATCCGAAAGGGCGCTCCGAGTAAAAATAGTGGGCACAAAGCGGACTTGGTGAAAACCTGAAAGGGCGCCAAGGGTAAAAACAACATTGCTGCCAAGAGGTAGGCAATATCAAATACCCGGGACGTGGTGAAAATTCGAAAGGGTACCACGGGCAAAAATGATGAAAAAGCCTGCTGTGGCGAAAACTCGAGAGAGCGCTACAGGCAAAAATGGCTCAAAAAGAAAAAGAAAAGAAAAAGAAAAAGTGTAGGTACCAGGAGGCAAGACAGTCTAGATCATCTTAGAAAACCCCAAGTCAAGAGCAAGAAGAAGTACATTCAGGGACAGGAACTCTACAAACTCTGACAAAACTCTCAGAAAGTAACAGTTTTTACTACCTACACCTCTAGGGAGCCAAAGGGATCCCACAGAAGTCAATCTCGAAACATTGGTCCAAACATTGGTCGAGCCTCAGTTCTGATTCCTACATCCCAGCATAAAATCCGGATATACACTCACAAGACAACTCATGGCACAATAAATTCAAAAAAGTTTTTCTTTTCCACTAATGCATCGTATTTCCTTTACATATATCACATCATTTCTCTCAAAATACACAAAATGCATCATAACCAATCATGTACCATGCAAAAAGGAGATGTATAGACGGCCGATACAACCCTCGGAAGTAAAAAAATCAATCTCTACCCTCCTCAGCCATGTCAGGTAAGTCCTCTGACTCATAATGAAATAGCCTCGCTCTCAGCCTACTCACCTCCATGTGCAGGTAATGCACCTCACCTCGCTCAAGGCTACGGATCATCGTCTCCTCATCAGACAACCTCTGATTGACGGCCAATCTCCTCGAAATCATCTCACAATGATACTGAAGGGCAGAAATCTCAGACAGCAAGTGGCCATGAGTTGCCAAGAGGAAGCTAGGGTCGATAAATGGGTGCTCCTCAAAGGGCTCATATGAACCAAATGAAAAACTAGCATCCCCGAGGATATCCAGCTCATCCTCATCAGCCGTCAGATGCCAACAAAGAATACGTTGATACAAAGACTGCTCAGCGACCCAGTACTGGTATGGGGAAGTCGCCATCGAAAAAGTCCGCAACTCAAACCCAAGTAAATTAGCAATCAAGTGACCTGCCCAAGACCCATCAACCCAGTACCTAAAATCTGATGATCTGGTCGGAAGTGATCAACGCTCGATACCCGAGAAAGCAAAAGATGGAACATCCTGCTCATACCCGAACTGCCGCAAGAATCGGATAGGATGATAAGAGAAATAGGAGCGAAAGCCTACCATCATCAGAGGAAGGCGATAAGTATTCACTCGCCTTAAGTGTAAGGCTGCGATGTAGTAATAAAACTCGGTAAGACCAAGGTCGATCCACAGGGAAAGAGGTAAACAATTCCAAGTACTCTAGTAACTAGAATCTAAGAAGTTTAAGAAAGTAGTTTTTCACATAAAATAAGAAAATCTAAAATTAAGAAGAACTAAAGCATCAAAGTTCCACTTGTAGTAGTCCAATACCAATCCATTCATCCAAGCACAACACAATTAGAATCAAAGTCCTATCTCTCATCTAATTGGATGATATAACATTCAAGCACAAACAGTCCCACTTAATTCTGGAAATCAGATTTCTAGTTCTAATAAAGCACATAGAACTTGAACTTGTAGCCTTCAGAGTAACAACCATGGCAAGAGACTATGGCATGCTCAAGGGTTACTACAATTCAAATTCAAACAACACAATCATGGTAATCTCAGAGAATTGCAAGGAACTCATGTCCGGAGCACACAAACTCTCACAAAACTTCCAAAAAACCAAACTTTATTCAAACTAGAACTTCAAAATCCAAAGTTAAGAAAATGGTACTTAAAATAAAAGAATTAAAGCATTGAAACCAACTACAAATTTCACCTCTAGCTCTAGCTAAGAGGTTAGCTAAGGAAAAGCATATTAAAACTAGAACTAGAACTAAGAAAAGGAAGAAAAACTAGCTGTAGGAGGCTAGGTAGCCTCCTAGGACTTGAACTCCTTGCTTCCCACGTCCTTGCTTGATTTGGAATAGAAGAGAGCACCTCCTTTTATAATACAGCAAGAGTACCACAACACAACAAATTTTGTTTCGCTTCGTACGGCTTAACCAATGGTCGGATTTCCTTCAAATTTGATTTGTAGCTTCCTTGTAATGTGATCTTCCTCATAGATGATTTAGATTTTCAAGATTATCTTCTGAATGGGCTCACTAATCAGATCAGTGACCGCCTCTCAAAATCGCACAATTCGGGTACCTTCAGAACTAGTCATCTTGCTTTCAACGCTTCGGAGTGTACAGAGGTCGGATTGATCTCAAATTTTGAACATTGGTAGAAAACTTCCTCCTCTACATGATAGATGTTAAATTGTCCAAAACAATTCCAGAATTAGGTGCGAAAATTAGAACACTCAGGCCTTTTATAAAATCTGTGCAGTTCGATCTTTCTGGATGGTCCATCTTTCCTCAACCGGTAGGATCAAACCACACATCCTTTTGATCTGAAACTTTGTGGTTATTCATATATGGATGTGATCTAAAAGATGGTCAAAGTAGATTCTTCATATCATCAATGATGGGTCACCTGGACTGGCCCAGAGTGGAGTAGGTGGAATCTGGAACTTTCTGGACAGTTCGTATTGTTTTGGCCACCACGGTCAATCCGTAGCTCTGATCGATACGAAACCACTTGGGTTATTTCGGCGTCGAGCTCCTCTTCGACATGGATGTGTTGGATTTCCAAATATAATCAAGATAGGCCTAGAAAACTGGGCCAAAAAATCAGACACGGGAATAGCCTGCTGTTTGGAATCTGAAAGTGTGAAATTACATGGCCGACCGGTCTTGACCGGTCGGACAGGGCTAGCCAACCGGTCTTGACCGGTCTAGCATGTCCTTTAAGTGTCCAGGGAGTGCAGCCAACCGGTCTTGACTGGTCGGACCCAGTTTCTGCATTCTTTCTTCTTTCTTTTCTTTTCTCCTTCCTCTCTCTTTGCTTTCTTCTTTCTTTGGCCCACCTTGGGTCTTCATCCAAGGCTCCTAAATGTCTCCTTTTGGTCTCCAATTAGATGAAGTCTGCTCCCATTCCTACAATCACAAAACCTGCATTAGATGGGCCTTTTAAACATGCAAACCATGCATATAATGTGATGGAATGGCCTATACAATGTATAAATTGGAGGTTCAACAATAAGCATCACAAAGCACTGGAGGAAGTGGAAGCCAAGATGACTCCCAACGAACATTCCAGTCACGTAACTCAGCGAACATCCTGTGGTACAAGGGCTCGCTCATCCTGGCTATATGCAGAAGAAACTCCATGATATGACGCATAAGAGCAAGGCGACAAGTGCTGTGAAATGATACAGGAACGGTCAGCGAAAGACATTCCCATAGCCAAATCTGATCATGAGAAGGCAAAGAAACTCAGCGCCAAAAATAGTTCCAAGGACAAGAAGGAAAAAAAAGTACAAAAAGGAATACTTGAAGAAATGCACAACAGCCATGAAGAACACGGGTATGGCCAAGGGCATAGTCAGTCAGCCCATTGAACAGCTCGGCCAGAACAAGAGAAATAATCCCTTGTCGATGAACAACTTAGCCCATCACCTCAAAAAGCAAAGGAGTCTGAGATCGGCGCCATCCTGAGAATAACACCTCAGCTATCAAGCAGAACATCAGTGCATTCCGAGAAAGCATGGACCCCGCCACACTCTGAGGGCTCGAAAAGAGATCATACAGTAAGTCTAAAGAGAAGACCACAGCATCTTAGCCATCGACTACAAGTCAAAGAAGAAATGGAATCCCGAACCAATGCTGTGGAGTGGCAGTCTTCGGCAAAGTCTTCAGCAAAAAATACTGTGCATAATCCCAAGGAAGACCTGTCAAGCGCTCGAGCTCTTCCAAAGAAGGTCTCATCTCCATATCATTTAATGCAAACAAGTTCAACAAAGGGACCCAGTTAATCAACACATCACCAAGCATCCTCCAGTCAATATCAACTCTGGCCATATGAATCAGATCGTCAAAGCCATAAGACTCCAGCTCTCGAATCTCATAAGCTGACAATCTGTCAAGCCATGCGAGTAGTCGCGGCAAACAAGAAATACGAGGAAGCAACTGACAGGTCCTCACAGGGACCCCCTCTAGAACAAAAGGTCCAGAAATCCTTGACAGCTCCTCAAGAATCGGAAGGTCAATGGGCGAGGGAGAAGGGGAAGTTGAAACCTCAGCATCATCACCAATAGCAGTCCCTGAAACAACCCCTATGGCGGCTATGTCTGATATAGTCGCATCACTATCTGAAAACGTCACCATCTCGGCCCCACAAGAAGACTCGCCCACCTCGTGAACGGAGTGCGCAAAAGACTGTTGATCAGGAGAAGGTCGGTAATCTCCATCAAGAAGGATGTCCGCAAAGATCACATCGCACATTGTAGCATCCTGAATGATCTAACCGCTAAAAAGTGCATCTGAATCGTCAAGAAAGGCCCCGACGGCCCCAATCAAAGAATCAACGGTCAGATCTGGACCTGCAGTCCTCTCCGTCATAAAGTCAAGAATCCAACCGTCACTCTGCCCAACCAAAGGGATCATCGGAACATCCACACCGTCCATTATCAAGGGGACATCATCAATGATCACATCAAGCCCGCCCAAGTAAGTGTACCGTGCATCTCAGCCATCATCAAGTACATCCAAGCCGTCAAAAGTATCATTTAAGCCATCCATACTGTCTAAACATGAGATCAACCAATCAATGTCCATCATGACCACATCATCACCATTGATCACATTATCCATATGGCCCACATCCGATGAATGTATAACCTCACCCATGGCCACCATTCCTATCTCATCCATACCATCCAATCCTTTTACATTCAATGCCCCCTTCCAATCTGAAATTTCAACAAGATCACCATTAATGGAGGCATTCAAAGCTTCCCCAACAACCTCATTTAAGCCCCCATCAACAACCCCAGTCAATGCCTTGTCCACCCCCTCCATTAAAAGCATATCACCTCCATTAAAGACCCATTGAAAATCTGAAGTGTGCAGTCCATCATGGTCAGCCACCACAGTCCCCAAATCACCACCATCCATGGCCCAAGAAGGGACAAAGCAAGAAAAAGACAAAAGGAAGAGAAAAGACAGAGGATGGTAGAATCATGGCTGGAATCGGAAAGGTGGTGCAGGAATGAGGGAGACAGCGACCAGGAGAATGTTCCAACTGTTGGAACCAGAGCAGGCTGAGACCATACATAAACAGAGAGACGGGGGGCCACCACTGGGCCACCCGTACGAACACTCTGCCTCTCCCTTCGCGGGATTGGCCCCGCAATCCACTGGTAGGTGGGATTTGTCAGGCCACGTCAGCAAATGACCCTTTAAAGGCTGCCCGAAACTCTGATTGGGCCCAGATTTGGACAGAAGTTGATTTGCACTGTCCGAAAATTTCTCCACCCATCAAATGATGAAGAACTACTGCTGACACAGGTCTGATCAAGCCGGACGAGAGAAAAACTATCAAGTAGGGTCCACAATCAATCTTAGCCATCCAAGGGCTGAGCCAGCATGATCTGAACCATGAGAAAGCTTACATAAGTCATCAAATGGCCTAATCAAGTGTTGGCTCATAAAAAAAAAAAGGCCTAATCCCAGATCTAATTTTCAAAGAAGGCATAGGGGCACAATTCAAGCAATCTGGACCGTCTGAAGGTCGAATTGTGTCGATCCAAACCATTGAAAGTCATCAAGCGCCATCAATTGAAGCACTGAAAGCTTCAAGTCAGACTGAAAGCGAACTAGAGCAGACATACAAGTGTGGCCTGAGACATCAAAAGAACCTCCGTATAAGCAGTAGAATACCAAAAAATCAAAGCATACTTCATTGATCGAGAAAGTTCATACATCATCAAGATACAAAAGAGAGCCTTACAAGAGCTGTAGGCAAAATCAAGCATCTGAAAGAAAGCAACTATAGGTCGCCAACATAGTCATCATCTCCATGTTTCTCTTCCTACTCTCGACTATGCAGATCCATCATCGGAGCCATCACAGAACCACCAGCATATCGATGACGACCGCGCGAATCGTACAGAGGAGGAAGGAGAGTCCCCTGCCCAAACTCAAGATACCACTCGGTATACTCTCAATCAGGGAAAGTGAAGCGATACCCTGGCTGACCCGTGAGAGCATCATCAACAACCTCAGCAAGCATCTGATCCGCAGGTGGCAGTGGAGAAATGGGAACTCTAGCAACACCAGTCACCTGACGAAGCAATCTCTCACCCAAATACCACTGAAGAGATTCTGCATCTAAAAGAATGATCTGCATACAAGAGGCCTCATATGCCTCGATCTGCTCTGGGGTATAATACTGTGGAACACTGGCATATGGCATGCGGATAAATTGATGGAGAAAGGCACGATTAAAATAGGCATCCGAAGAAACAAAGTCAGCATTCAAGAAGAGAAGAGCACTCACATCAATGTTAGTAAGGCCATCCACGTCAGCCCTGCAATTGTCTTTCGAGATACGAAAGTTTGGGTTTTCGATTCTTAACATGCCAGTACATGAAGCGACATACGGGTGGCTCCATGTTAGTCCTCATTAAGGGAGAAAGGTGAAGAAAATGCTCAAAGAAACAGGTCTAACCAACAGAAAAGGGTCAGAATTGGGAAAAAGAAGGAAATTTAAAGCAAGAACAGAGCTAGAGGATACCTCTACTAGAGGCCAAAACCCGGTGAAGGATCGACTGGACCTGGAGGTGTTGTCCAGACCTTGAAAAAATACGAGTTAAGATGGCAGCATTCCAATTATAGGGTTGATGCAAATCCTCAGTCAACTGAAGGAAGCAAGGATCGAACCTCTCATTTGCATGACAGAAGAGGAACAAACCAAAGGCATAAGTAATCATTACCCATGCCTTGTGCAAAGCCTTGAGCTCAGTCGTGGGAACCATTTTGGCAAAAGTGCTTTTCAGCCAATGAAGCTTCACTTGATTATACTAGAATGGGGAAACGGCCCCCACAAGTCAAAGCCAATCTTCAGGCTCGATAGGTGAAAGAGAACCAGCATGAGGCACAGTTACCCCATGAAAAGGGAAGCTTATCTACATATAGACATCCAGGGGAGTAATCCCCACTCTCCACACGGAAGCTGGAAAGTGTGAGTCTCATCTCTCCATCTCTCACACAACGCAACAAGGAGCATGCGGTTGGCCTTGTTTCTCTTAAATCGAAGAGAGTAAAGGTGAGCGAAAGGAGTGCCGGCAAGTACCTGCTCAATCAGAGGTTGAGGAGGTTCCATCTAGTCATCCCACAGTTCTCGGGTCCCCCGACCCTTGATGTCCGGAAGCGGCCGATGCTCCCTGGCCAAAGAGCACATATGGTCCCCACGGAGGGGAATATAAGCAAGATCATCCTCCTGAGCTCAGCCGCCATGGCCCCGAGTGCCATCCGCCATCAATCCCTATGAACTTGATAAGGTAAGCATCTCACCTTCAAACTTCTTAAAATTGAACCATAGAAAGCCATGAGAGGAAAAAAATCATGTCTCAAAGATAAAATCCAGAGTCCTAACTCCATGTCTCACTATTAGTATTTGTTGGGCGCCCATTCAAAAGAGAGTAGGGTTTGCTTAAGAGAGGTCATACATCAAAGCCTATATATGGTAAGGGAACCATCTCAATGCACGTGAGAACATCAAAAGGCCACAAATCAAACCCCAAGGCCAATGGCATAATTCCAAAGAAAGGGGTCTTGGCAAGATCCAAATTCACAAGCCATCACTTGGGAACAAAGAAATGGTCCACTTGCCACATAAAGGCAATGAGCTTCATAGCCATCACTTAAGATGCTCCTATTTCTTTTATATATGAATGCATAGACAAAGGAAGAATGGTGGAAATTATGGTATGTCAAGAGTAACTTAAAAAACACCACCCTAATGGTCCAAAGTAGTACACATAGCCCACTTAAAGAAAACAAGATTGGAAGTACCCATCTAAGGGTCAAATATGGGCAACCTATGTGCATCACTCTCTTCATTGGAAGAGAAGTCACTTGAACATGTGAAAGCTTGATTTAGTGGACCACCTAACCTTCATGGAACAAAGAGAAAGAGGTTGAGTTTGGTGTACACAAACCATTTGTAAAGAAAAGTCAAAAGTGCCCAATCATGGGCCCAAATGGGTAACTTATGTGTACCATCCTCTTCCATGATTTGAGAGTCATTTGGAACAAAAGAAACATGGAATAATGACTTACCAAATGGGCTTAAGAAGCTAAGAATGTTGGTAGGCCCACTTAGAAATCTCAAGGAAGGACCCACTTAGGGTGGAAACATTACAAGCAAACTTGTAGACGTTACATTCTTTCCACTATTTGAGGACCCATTTGAACTTAAAAGTTGATGGCTTACCCCCCATTGGGCCCTTTTTGAAAACCCAAGTGGCCCAAATCTCTCACCAACAAAAATGCAAAATAAATCCCAAATGCACAAAGTATGGTGGAAGCCCCTTTGCCAAAATACACATGAGCCACAAATGGGCCAAAGGCTCACCCATCTTGAAAGATGATAAGAGGCTTACCACACTTTGTTCTAAAAAGAATGTTTGTAAGACAAAAAAAAAAAATGATAAGAAAAGTGGGCCATTTAGGCATGGAAGCCCAACTTTGAAATTTAGCCCACTTGAGGAAAGGAAATGCAAGTAGAGTGTGGTTTGGGCTCTTGTAAGTGCTAGGCACAAAATTTGAGTGCTAAGCACAATAGTTGTCATATTTCGTAGACACTAATTTAGTGCATGAGGTTCTGTGTGCAAGCCAATTTCTTTGAGAAGACAAGTCTCTACCTGAACAAACACATCAAGATCAAGACTAACGACTCTACAACAAAGTCATATTTCAAGGAAATTCAGCTAGTCTAACCCTGTGTTCAGTCAGCCCAAGAATCTTCGGGCAACCTGGGAACTTCGATCAAGTTTCCAGCCAGCGAAATTATAAAATTCTGGGGATGTTCAGCCAGCCCGACCAACCTGTGCTCGGCTAGCAGAACTGGCTTCGGTCAGCCTAAGAAACTTCAGTCAAGTTTCCAGATACGAAACTAATTTCTAAACTCAAAACTCGGGTCAGCCCGACCCTATCTGTCACGCCCCAAACCCGGGGACCGGGCTCACTAAATTTTCGATCACCAAGCTTGGTGCCAACAGCATCCGTAGTACCCCATTATCGGCTCCTAGCCCTCATATGCCAAGTTCCGATCTTGGGATCCCACTAGGAGGATTTTTAGGAAAATTTTTTTTATAAAGAAGCATAACCAAAACCATAAAACATCATCAGATATCCACTATATAGTTTGTTGAGTACAGTGCTAAAAAAAGGAAAATACAAAATGTAGCAAAAGTCCAAAATATCAGGTACATGAACTGAGCTCAACGCTGCTGATGTGCCCTAGTACTTACAGCATAAACAAACGCGCATAAGCTTCCTACGAAGCTCAGTAGACTGCGTGTGTGATTGTGTGATGCATATGACAAGTATACAGATATCAGAGTAAGCGAAAGTGATAGAGGGCTAAGTTACCAAGATCATGAATGCTATCAGCCATCCCAAGGCTATGCGATGCAAGGGCTTACATGGCCGAGTGTTACATACTAGAGATGCAATGCAAACATGTCAATCCTCAACTAATCCGCATATCAAAATGGTTCTCATCCGGGACATCACCGGGGTCTAGTACACTTTGATACTGGCCGCCGCACATCGCGCGCATAATCAAGCAAGTAGAAAAGACCTCACTATCCGCCTCGTCAGTGGTATGCCAATGCCCACCCGGCTCGCCGATAGCGGACCCATTTCACGAGCTGGTCAGACTCGACCTAGCTTATAGCCCACTACACCTAGGCGGATAAGGTCACACCCCTTTCCAACCGACCTCGACATACTGGGAGACGCGGCCTACTGGTATTTGGCACTTGGGCGCTCATGTTATCCACTCGGTCTCGACGTTGGAGCATTCTACTAGTACCACAGCGTTTAGGAACTTTCACCCAAGGACATCAATAGCGCCCACATGCTAGAACATGTTTCCGGTGTCCATTACTGCCAACCATGATGTGACTATGGTGGCCACCACCCTGATGCTGCTAGGGTATGAAGGCGATCGTGACATACATAATGCGAGATGCATGAGTCATACAATCCAAGTCATGCACCAAACCTACGCATACTACGCAATCATGTGGGGCAACCCTGTCTCACACGGGTCCCCTAAGTATAACAAGCCAAAATAGCATATGCAATGATTAATCGTGGTCCATAACAGGCATACAAATGATGCATATGGGCATATGAATGGGCATGATATTCATTATACTAAGCATATTATCAGTGTGACTTATCAAGCTAAGTATACTAGCATGTTACCAAACATATCATGTGATGTTGGCCTTAAATGGCCCAATATATGTAGAGAGTGGGACCCAAACTGTGGGCCTCATTGGAAATATAAAGGTCTTCGTGGCATAGCCCACTTGAGACCACATCGACCTCAAACTTGGGCCTACACATAAAATAGGCTGACAAAATAGGTGTACGGCATGGATAAAACATATATATCAAAGGAGAGGACCATGGTGGGCCCCGCCCACCAGTCGAATAGCAAATATACATCATCGTAGGTCTTAGGAAGTTTCAGTGGTAGGTATTCAATCACCACCATTTCCTAAGTGAGGCCCACTCAAAATTGGGCCCCACGCATCGATCAAGACGGGTGGCATGATACACAATACATCCATCAAGGTGAAACCCAAAGATGGGCCCACACCCTCTAGTTAAATAAAAGATAATCATCGCAGTGGTCCCAAGAAAGTTTTCAATGGTGGGCATTAATGACCACTGTTCCCTACGGGTGTGGTTCACCTGACGTTTGGATTTGCCTCATTTTTAGGGCCATGTCCTAAAATGGCATGGAAAAACAGATGGGCAGCGTGGGTAAAACAGGTACATCATGGTGGGACCCACAGGGTGGGCCACCTGCTAGGCAGCGTGCGCACGCACACTGTCTGTAGCGTGAGACCCCCCCCCCCCCCCCCCGGGTCACATTAGTTTTGAGTCAAGCTAATATTTGTGTTTTCTCTTTTATCCAGACCTGTGTCACAGGTCTGGATGGAAGATAAACATCATGGTGAGCATTAGGATGGTTTCAACGGTGGAATCATTGTCCCCCACTACTCTCTATGTTGTGGCCCACCTACTACTTAGATCTGGCTCAGATCTAGGCCCATGGACTAAAATGATCTGGACAGCAGGATGGGCGGCGTGGATGATACATATACATTATGGTGGGTCAGGAAATATTTCAACAGTGGACGTCACTATCCCCCACTGTGTCCCATGATACGACCCACCTGGGAAGTGGATCTGGACCAAATTAGGCCTGAGGCCTAAAATGTTTTGGCAAAAGGGATGAACGGCGTGGATGATACATATACATCATGGTGGGTCCCACGAGTGGGCCACCTGCTAGGGCACCAACTAGCCTAGCGTCCGTGGACGTTTGGTACTCCCAGCGTCTCTGACGCTATGCTCTTTTTTTTTTAATTTCATCAAGTGGGGCCCACATGAGGACGATTCACTTCATCCATCATATTGACAACCCTATGGCAGCCCAATGAGTACAAATTTGAACAGGTTTTGTAGCATACACACATCACAGTGGGCCTTAGAAGGTTTCAACATCAGAGAAATCTTTTCTTTGGTATGGCCCACTTGAGGTTTGGATCTCTCACATTTTTTGGGCCCCTGGCCTAAAATGATATGGAGAGACAGATGAACGAAGTGGATATAACATACGCATCATGGTGGGACCCACAGGGTGGGCCACCTTGTGAAACCCAAGGAGTCCAGCGTCCGTGGACACTGGGTACACCCAGCATCTCTGACGCTGTGTTCTCCATTTTTTGTTTTCTTTATTTTTTTTCTTTAGTTTTTATCAAGTGGGGCCCACATGAGGACGATCCACTCCGTCTATCAGATTTCTCAGCTCATGGGGGACCCAAAGAGCCCTATATTGGGTATGTTACAAGGGCTACAAACATCAAGGTGGGCCAAGGAAAGCTTGACAGTAGACATCATTATCTCCACTGTTTCATGTGGTGCAGTCCACTTAAGATTTGGATCTGTTTCATATTTGGGCCCTGGCCCTAAGATAATCCAGGAAAACAGATGGACGATGTGGATTCAACACAAACATCAAGGTGGGTCCCACGAGTGGGCCCCATGGTTAACACCCAAAAAGGGCTTCCGCCCATGCGCTACTGGGCAGCAGCGTTCTCTGGATGCTGTCTGTCCAGCGGCATTGCTTCTGTTTCTTTTTTTTATATATTATTATTATTATTATTATTATTATTATTATTTCCAGGTATGTGGGGCCCATTCATGGATGATCCAATCCGTCCATCAGTTTAGCCATCGCAAGGTGGGCCCAAAATTTCTGGACTAAGCCAAATTTGTGCATTTTTCCTTCATCCAGATCTTTGTGATAAAAAAAAGGTTGAATAGTAAATAATTATCCAGGTGGGCCACACATGGTGTCCCACGCTGTGACAGCAGTGCGGGGCATGCTTTCTCACAGCATGGCCCACTTGTGGGCCCCACCATAGTTCACAAGAAAAATGAAAAAGGGAAAGGAATTGAAGAAGAAAAAGGAAGGAAAGAGGAGAATCCAACTAATGAGATGGACCCCCGCTACTATAGGGTCCACCATACAATTGATGCGTAAATAAGATGGGTCCCCATCTTTGTGGGCCCACTAAAATAAAAAGAAACAATGAGAAAGAGGATTCTCATCCTCTCTTGCACTCACTTTGAAAGATGAATGGTTAAATTGAATCGGATGGTTGATCGAACGGTTTGGATGATGGTCGGGGCTCTCCAAGCTTTGATCTCCACCTTCTAATTCCTCTAACTCCCCCAACTGTCTAAGCTCCCTCTTAATCTCTCTTTCTCTCTCTTCTTAATCTTCTCTCTCTCTCTCTCTCTCTCTCTCTCTCTCTCTCTCTCTCTCTCTCTCTCTCTCTCTCTCTCTCTCTCTCTCTCTGCAAAATGGGAAATGAGATGCCCCCCCTACGTATGCTCTTGTATGAGTAGAGAGGAGGGATTATGAGATGATGATGGCTAGCATGGGAGGGGGAGTAAGATGGTATAGGAGGGGGTATGGAAGGTATGGGCTCTCTTAACTTTGTGGTGAGAGAGGGATGGAGTGAGTATGGTTTGTGTTGACTAGGGTGATGAGAGGAGTATGGGTGAGGGTGAGGGGGATTGATTGATTGATTTGACTTTCTTGGGATTTATGCAAGTGGGGACCGCGCCACACGTGCATTGCCGGCCTGCCTCAGATTGCGCAAATGATCGCAACTTTCACACCGGGTATCGCAATGGGGCGTGCCGCGCAGCGTTGGAATCGCAGCGCCTACGCAGTCGCCGGGGTACTAGGTCTTGGGTCGATGCGGTACGAAAATAGGGTCGCGATCAAGGCTCGCTAATCTAGTCCATCCGGGACGTACCGACACCGAAAACTAAGTGTACGGAGGGCAAATAAGGGTACGGGCCTTACACTATCTCGGGCTAGCCGAACCGACACTTGGGTCAGCGAAGTTTGAACAAAATCTTATCCCGCAAAATCTGATAGCCGTTAGGATAAAACGGTTGAATCTTAAGTCAGTCGAAGGCAACCTTGGGTCAGCTGAAGACCTGACTTTTTTGCTATAAATAGAGCTTTCTTCACTCTATTTTTCATCAAGAAAAGCACGAAAATACTATCTCTTTGATGGTAAAGCTCTCCATTATAGTCTAGCTATTTGTTCTAAATTTCTATTTTATTTTATAACTATCTCAATTCTCTTCTCATTTAATTTGATTGTGTAAAGAGAAGATCATTCTCATACTAGAGATAAGAGAACTGAAATTGCAGCTTTTAGGAAAACTCTTTTTAGAAATTCTTATATCCATCTTGTTCGAGCTATATTGGTTTATCTTCTACAATGATCGGATCGCTGCATTATTGAAGCTTCATCTCTGCTAAGCTTCATCATATTCTACAAGAAGAACGATAATATTTTTCCATACTTCTGGGTTTTTATTTGAGATAGCCCGTAAAAATCTCAAGTCAGGTTGTTAGTGATTAGCCTGTGAAAATCACTTAAGGTTAGTGATTAACCTGTGAAATCACTTGAGGTTTTGTTGTGATAAGCTTGTAAAAATCACAATATCTGTATCAGGTTTTAAAGGAGAACCTATGAAAACCTTTATATAGTGGAAAGCCAAAATTACAAGGAGAAGTAATTTTGGGAGTGGAGTAGGTGCAAGTTGTTTTTGGCACCGAACTACTATAGCTCTGTGTCGTGGTGATTATTCTATTGTTTATCTTTTTATGTACTTGATTATTTATTAATCCTTAAATCATGACATAAGGTTGTCCTACTTAGATTTATAAGTGATTCAGAAAGGTTGTATTACTTAATCTCTAAGTGGAAGGTTGTCCTACGATTTAATCTAAGGTTTTCATATTGATCTCTATTTGCTTTCAAATTGGTTAATTGCATATTCTTGCTAGTCTTGTGATTGATTCTCTGATTTATTTTAAGATTACAAGAAGCAGAATTGAATTGAGTTGTCCTATTCACTCCCCCCCCCCCCCCCCCCCCCCCCCCCTCTAGGACATTTATAGCTTCATCCTTTTTCAAGTGGTATCAGAGCGGGTTTCCTCTTTTGTGGATTTTCAATCCAAAGAGTTAAATCCGGAGCTGTAATATATCTAAATTTGAAAGCATATTTGTTTCTAGGCCACTTCCTTTTGATGATATTAATTATTCTCATTGGAAATCAAGAATGAGGATATTTCTAAGATCAATGAATGAAAGTGTGTGGCAAGCCACATTAGTAGATTGGACACCTCCAATTATTGAAGTAACAGATGATGATGGAATTAAATCTATGAGACGAGTGGCTTATAACCTATGGACCACTACTCAGAAAAAGGAAAATAGTGCAACTGCTAAAGCATTGGATGCTATAACTTACGCTCTGTCACCTGATGAATTCAAAAGAATTATTTCAGGTGAATCAGCTAAGCAAGCTTGAGATATACTAAAAATGACCCATGAGGGCACTAATATTGTAAAGCAGTCTAAAATCCAACTCCTCACAACCAAATTTGAGGAAATCCGGATGGATGAAAATGAAACATTTATGGACTTCTATACAAAATTAAAGGATATAGTCAACTCTATGTGGGGTCTTGGAGAGAGCATTCCAGAAAGCAAAGTCTGTGCTAAAATTCTGAAATCTCTACCAGATCGATTCAATTCCAAAGTCATTGTTGTTCAAGAATTGAGGGATACTAATATAATGAAAGTTGAGGAACTAGTTGGATCCCTTCAAACATATGAATTGACTTTCAAAGGTCCTAAGAGTAAGTTCATTGCTCTCAAATCTTCAAAATCTGTTTTAATCAATGAAAATTTAGATAATGAAGAAGATGAGGATGATATGGCATTGTTGGCTAAGAAGTTTTACAAGATTTTCAAAAACAGAAAGAAATTTGAGATTCAAAAACCTTTGGGAAAGAAAAAAGGAAAATCAGGTTTTTGAAAAATAAAAAACAAGGATACGCAATGCTTTAACTGTTCAGGATATGGACACTTAGCTACAAATTGTCTCAAAAAGGAAAAATCAAAGAAGAAAGGAATGGTTGCAACTTGGAATGATTCATCAGAATCTGAATCTGATTCAGACTCCAATGAATCAGATTAAGAAGAATAAAAAATTAAGAATGCATTTATGACCATTGCCAAGATTTTCCCTTTTGAAGACAATGATAACTCTGGATATGAGACATCCAGAAGTAAATCTGAAAATGAAGAAGATATTCAAGAAGCTTACAAAGCCCTGTACAAGGAAAGTTGTAAGATTGCATCCAAACTTAGAGTTTTAAAGAAAAGGTGTGATGAATTGCAAACTGAACTTGACAAATGTATTTTGGAAAAATTGCATTTTTCTGACTGGTTTGAAAAATGTAAACTAGATTTGAAAATAAAAGATGAAGAGTTTGAAAAACTTCAAACTGATTTTAACTCTTTAAAATCTGATTTACTCATTCTTAAAAAGTTGAAGAATTCTGAAAAATCCAAAGACATAGTAGAAGAAATTCTTCATTTTTTCAGACCTTATGGTGATCGATAAGGTCTTGGCTATAACAAGTTCAATCCAAAGCCAAAGACATCACCTACCATCTTTGTAAAAGGTGAATCTTCACATTTTAAGAATGAAATTTAGAAAGATTTTCAAAAGTCTATTTTCAAAAGTCTAAAACCTTTTCAAAAGACTTTGAAAATCTCAGCCAACAACAAAGGTGATTCTTCTTCAATTATTCTGAGAATCATTGACTTACTCAAAGAACTCTTGATACAAAGTAGGAGAAAAGAAAGACAAGTGTCTCATTCTCCTCAAGAAAAGAAGGATCCACCTAAGTCCAAAACCAATATGAAGTGGGTTCCTAAAAACAAATGTTTGGTGATCCACACCACTTTCAAAGCCAGTAGTCATTCTAAATGATACTTGGATAGTGGTTGTTCAAGACATATGACAGGTGATAAAGGTATATTATCAAACATCAGCGAGATTGATGGAGCCGCTGTCACTTTCGGAGATGGTAGCCATTGTAAAATCATTGGCCAAGATAATGTTCAACTCCCTAATCTTCCTTTGTTTAAAAATATTTTATATATTAATGGATTAAAGTATAACTTGCTTAGTATTTCACAAATTTGCGATAATAATTACAGTGTTAAATTTTTTGATCGCGGATGTGAAATTCTGAATAATTTAGGAGACGTAATTTTACTTGGTCACAAGACCTCTGAAAATTGCTATATAATTTATCAAAGTTGCTCAATGAAATATTCATGTTACATGACCCAACTTGATGAATCTAAACTTTGACATCAACGACTTGGACATGTGAACTTCAGAAATTTATATAAATTAAGTAAAAGAGATCACTTATGTGATTTACCCAAACTAAGAAAGAAAGAAAACAAAGTATGCGGCTCATGTCAAGTTGGCAAACAAATAAGAAGTTGCCATAAGAAAGTAAACTCCTTAACCACATCTAGACCCCTTGATCTTCTCCACATGGATTTAGTTGGACCAACTCGAATAGAGAGTAAGGGTGGTAAAAAATATTTCTTAGTTATAGTTGATGATTTTACTCGATTCTCTTGTGTAGCTTTTCTAAGAGAAAAGTCTGAAACTTTTGATGAAGCCAAAAAGATCATCAAACGAATTTAGATTGAAAAATAAATGTGTGTTAATAGAATCAGAAGTGATCATGGAACTGAATTTGAAAATAGCAATTTTCAGAAGTACTGTGAAGATCATGGTATCTTACATGAGTTTTCAGCTCCAAAAATACCTCAGCAAAATGGAGTTGCTGAGAGAAAGAATAGAGTTCTACAAGAAATAGCAAATGTTTGCTAAATGGTAAGAATTTACTAAAGAGTTTTTAGGCTGAAGCTGTGAATACTGCTTGTTACATTACTAATCGTGTGTATGTTAGAGCAGGGTAAAAATAAGACACCTTATGAATTGTGGTTTGATAAGAAACCATTGGTTAAACATTTTTTAATATTCGGAAGCTTGTGCGCTACATTTTACGTGATCGGAAAAATATTGGAAAGTTTGATACTAAAAGTGATGAAGGCATTTTTCTAGGGTATGCTACAAACAGTCGTGGATATCGAGTTCTAAACAAAAGAACTAAAGTGATTTAGGAATCTATAAATGTGGTCATTAACGACCAAGATCATTACTCCAGCTCTTCTAAGGATGATAATGATATAGAAATACCACCCTCTAATCTAAATGATGTTGAACTCCGATCAGTAAGAGGCCATCCACAAACTCAAATTTTGGGTGATCCACTTACTGGTGTACGAACTCGAAGTCAGATAGAAGAGATTTGTAGTCAAATATGCTTTACTTCACAAATAAAACCGTCTAACGTAAATGAAGCACTAGCTGATGAAAATTGGATGTTAGCCATGTAAGATAAGCTGAATCAATTTGCTCGGAATGATGTATGGTATCTTGTTCCGCGTCCATCTGATAAGAATGTAGTTGAATTAAGTGGATTTTCAAAAACAAATAAGATGAACTTGGAAATATTATTAGGAACAAGGCTCGATTGGTTTCACAAGGGTACACTCAAATTGAAGGTATAGATTATAATGAAACCTTTGTACTAGTTGCTCGCCTTGAATCCATTAGACTGTTCTTATCCATTGCTTGTTTTAAGCGTTTAAAATTTATCAAATGAATGTAAAAAGTGTTTTTCTTAATGGTCATTTACATGAGGAAGTTTACGTAGAACAACCTAAAGGATTTGAAGACCCAAAACTTCAAAATCATGTATTTCGACTTAAGAAATCTCTTCATGGTCTAAAACAGGCACCAAGAGCTTAGTATGATAAATTGACTCAATTTTTTATCAATCATGATTTTCAAATGGGTAGTGTTGACAAAACCCTATTTGTCAAACATTCAAATAATGATATTTTAAGTGTTCAGATATATGTAGATGATATTATATATGGATTAACTTCTACTAATCTGTCTCTTAAGTTTGAAGAACTGATGAAGTCTGAATTTAAAATGAGTATGATTGGTGAACTAACCTACTTTCTTGGATTTCAAGTCAGACAGTTGAAAGAATGTATATTTCTATCTCAAACTAAATATGCTCAAAGTTTAGTTAAGAAATTTGGTTTAAATAATGGTAGAAATTATGATTCTCCTATGAGCACTACACTTCGATTATCAAAAGATGAACTTGGTAAAAGTGTAGACTCTTACTTATATAGAAGTATGATTGATAGCCTACTGTACTTAACTGCTAGTAGACCTGATATTGCATTCAGTGTAGGTGTGTGTGCCAGATATCAATCTGAGCCCAAAGAATCACATTTAACTACTGTGAAACGCATACTTCGATCTGTTACTAATTCTACCAATCTTGGACTATGGTATCCATGTAATACTTCATCTTAATTAGCAGGATATTTTGATGCTGATTGGGCTGGTAATATTGATGACAAGAAATCAACAAGTAGTGCATGTTTTTATATTGGAAATTGTCTTGTCTTGTGGATGAGTAAGAAACAAAACTCAATTTCTTTATCAACTACAGAAGCTAAATCCATCGCTACAAGAAGTGCCTGTACATAGCTTATGTGGATGAAAAGAATGCTAGCTGATTATGGGATAACACAGGATACTATGTATCTGTATTGCGATAATACCAGTGCAATTAATATAACCAAAAATCCCATTCAACATTCTCGGACAAAGCACATTGACATTTGATATCATTATATCTGAGAATTGGTTGAAGAAAAATCAATTTTAATGGAATATATTCAAACTGAAAATCAATTAGCAGATATTTTTACCAAGCCACTTAACAATACAAGATTTTTAAAATTAAGAAATAATATTGGTTTGTATTCTATGTAACTATTTTATTTTATATCATTTTATGCATTATTTAAAATAAAAAAAATTCGGCCAACCAGTGACCGAACTGTTCGGTCAGCCGAACAGCGTGGTCTATTCGTTTTAAAAGAGCTTAAAACCCATTTCTTTGTTTTATTCTACTTCTTCTTCGGTCGGCTGATGCTCCTCTTCGGTTACCCATCATATTGTCATGCAAGTAAGTATTGTGAGTCAATTTTTCATTAATATTCTTCTTAATTTAGTCATTTAATCAACTCCATTGCTTCTTAATCTCATCTTTGTGGTTGGAAACCCTTATTTTTTTGAGGTTTTTTGTTGAAGTGTTTATCTTGTTATATTTCTTTGATCTTTTGTCATGAAACGTCGTCTTAAACGAACCGTTAGCAAATCCTATCCCGACTCTTCTTCTCGTTCCATTCCAAGAGAGATTTGGACAATTCCACAGCCGAAAGATGATCTCGACTATGTCCATGATTTTCATTTTAGGGATATCAATGTTGAACGATTTGTTAATCTCAATCATATTGCTAAATATGATTTGCATGATCTTCTTTTTGAAATCGGTTGGGAAAAGATTCTCCAATGGGGAGGAAATGCATACCAATCGATAGTACAATGCATGTATTCCTCCATCTCGGAATTCTCTCTAGGTGATGACATCTTCTTTAAGATTAAATTTATAGAGAAAACGGTGACAATCACACCCTCTACTATTGCGTCACTAATGAAAATTGACATGATAGAGGATGGAATCCCAATTCCTCCCTTATTTGAGAAGATGTCTAAATTTTCAGAAAAACATTGTTACCCGAGTTTTGTGTAGATTTGATGTAGATTGGAGATCGGGTAATGCTCTTCCTCTTGAAAAATTATTTCCTAAGTTTCGTGTTCTTCATCGTATCTTCACTTCTAATGTCTATCCAAGAGTAGGAAATAAAATTGATCTTACTCCCTTCATGTTACGTGTCTTGCATTCTATTACTACTGGGATACGTATTTATCTTCCTACTTTCATTTGTGCCTACATTATTTACTATCGCATGTAACCTAAGTATGGTAATTTGCCTTTCGGTTATCTCATTACTACTCTTGCCCTAAATATGCATGTTCAAATTCCAACTAGAGAGGCATCGGAGTCCGAACTTCCTTTCAATAATTCTAATTTGAACATGATGACTTTGGAACCTCTACCGGAACAACGTGGTTTCTCTCAAGAGCATGAGCAAGATGAAGAAGGCGGTGTGAATATGGATGATTTATTTGATGAAGTTGATGCTGAAGATGAAGATGATCGTGATTACAATCCTTCTTATTATAATTCTCGTATTTCTGTCCTAGAACAGAGGATGGATTCTCTGCATGTTTCTCAAGAAACTCTTGTTGCTACTCAAAAGCTTAGAATGAAATACATGAAAAAGTATTTTCATCGTATGAGCAAGAGTCTGAAATGTATTGATCCTGAGTTGCCATTACCTTCCTCTTCATCTAGGTCAGAATGATTTTCTATTTTTATTTGGTTTGTAATGAATGTTTATGAGTACTTTAGACTTAGTATGTTACTATGTTACAGGATTCATTTTATTTGTTTTTCTTCCTTTGTCAACTTATGACAAAAAGGGAAAGAAATATTATGCATATTTTGCTTTGATTTAAATGCTTTGAATACTCTATGTTATGTTATGCCTTTGTTGTGCAAATTTTTTGCTTTTTAAACATATTTACAGGGGGAGCAACATACTTCCAGGGGGAGTATACAAGATAAGAGCTTATAAGATAAAAAGTTTATTTTATTCTTTTTATGTATGTTGAGAGTCGCTTGTAAATGTAATATGTTGTGTTTTGTCATGAAATTGACAAAGGGGGAGATTGTAAGTGCTAGGCACAAAATATGAGTGCTAAGCACAATATAATTGTCAGATTTCGTAGACACTAGTTTAGTGCATGAGGTTGTGTGTGCAAGCCAAGTTCTTTGAGAAGACAAGTCTCTACCTCAACAAACACATCAAGATCAAGACTATCGACTCTACAACAAGTTGCAACAAAGCTACGGAAATAAACCATATATGCCAAGGTATTATTGACCATAGGGATGACCCTAGGTTGGGTGATTTCGTATGACTTTTTAGTTAGTCACTCTAATATATTTTTTAAAGTCATATTTCAAGAAAATTCGGCTAACCTAACCCAGTGTTCGGTCAACTCAAGAATCTTTGGCCAGCCTGGGAACTTCAATTAAATTTCCAACGAGCGAAATTATAAAATTCTGGGGATATTTGGTCAGCCCGACCCTGTGTTTGACCAGCCGAACAGGCTTCGGTCAGCCTAAGAAACTTCGGTCAAGTTTTCAGATACGAAATTGTTTTCTGGACTCGAAACTCGGGTTAGCCCAACACTATCTCGGGCTAGCCGAAGCTCACTCGGGCTAGCCGAACCGACACTCAGCTCAGCCAAAGTTTGAACAAAATCTTATCCTGTGAAATCTAATAGCCGTTAGGATAAAACGGTTGAATCTTGGTCAGCCGAAGGCAACCTTGGGTCAGTCGAAAACCTAACTCTTTGGCTATAAATAGAGCCTTCTTTACTCTATTTTTCCATCAAGAAAGCACGAAAATACTATCTCTTTGATGATAAAGCTCTCCATTATAGTCTAGCTATTTGTTTTAAATTTCTATTTTATTTTATAACTATCTCGATTTCTGATTTATTTTAAGATTACAAGAAGCAGAATTGAATTGAGTTGTCCTGTTCACCACCCCCCCACCCCCCCCCCCCCCCCCCCCCCCCCCCCCCCCCAGGACATTTATAGCTCCATCCTTTTCAGCTCCTTTTGTCCATACATGCATAAATAAAGAAATGAGGCTATCTTAAATAATGATTGAAGGCCCAAAAATCTGAAGTGGGCCCCACTCACTCCCATGGGCCCAACTTGAAAAGAAAGGAAAGTTGAGAAGCATGAGAAGCATGAAAGAAAAGGAAAAAGTAAATGCACATGTGAGAGTCCAAAATGAAGTTTTAGGCCCAACCAAATACACTAAAGGCCCTAACTTCATTTTGGGCCCATTTCTTACAAATTAGGCCCAAATGGAAATAAAGAATGAAACTTTCCCATGCACATTTGATGAACATGGGAAAGGCTCTCTTGTACACATGAAGAGAATTTGAAAGAAAGTGAAAGAAAAAGGGGACTTGAAAGCTCCACTCCAATGCACCACCTTGAGATTTTGAACAAATCATGAAGTCTCTCAAACTTGGGCCCACCACACCTCTTGAAGGGTACCTATATGAAAGAGAAAGAAGAGAAACATGAGAAAGTGAAAGAGAAAGAATGAAAAGAAAACAAGATAAAAAAGTGGGCCATACCTTCACCACTCATCAATGGGAGACCAACTTGTTGTCTCAAGCTCCACCTTGCTGTCCCAACTTCACCAAAAAACCCACCACTTGGAAGGAAGGAAAGACCACCAAAAGAAAAATAGAAAAAAAAAAAAAAAAAAAAAAAAAAAAAAAAAAAAAAAAAACTTGAAGGAAAGAAGGAAAGTGAGCAAGAGATAAGAGAGAAAGAGATGCACGAATTGGGGGGGGGGGGGGGGGGGGGGGGGGGGGGGGTGGCATGCCATTGGATTTATACACAAAATGGCCCACCCTTATTATCCAAGCCACTGGAAAAACCAGTGGACAAAGGGGCGCACGAGCGGGCATCAGAAGGCCAGCCGTCCTTCCCCACTTGATAAGATTTGACACCCCCCTCCTCCTTGGGAAGAACTACCCCTTTAGGAAGATGAATTGCAAGGAATCTCGTCCTTGTGTAAGATGGAAGTGATGGAAGAGAAAGAGAGAGAAAATGAGGAGAAATTGATAAAATGTCATCTTTTGAGAAAATGATGAGAAAATGAGAAGATGATGTGGAAAAATGTTCCACGAGATTTTCAAAAAAAAAAAAAAGATTACTATCTTAGTCAACACTGATCTCAACCATCCAAAGTCATGATCTGATGACCTGAATCATTCTCAGAATACATCAGAAATTTCCAACCCTGATTTCCAATCATTTGTACAAACTAGGGTCCGAAGACCTTAAACTACGTCGGGATCAAGATCCCGAGAGATTTTCAATAAAAACCATCATCAAACTTAACCTAATAGGACAGAATTTCAATGATCCGGACCTTTCTAAAAAAAATGCCATATCTGCATGTATAAAATTTTGGTTCGAAGACCTTAAACTATGTCAGGATCAAAATCCCAAGAGATTTCCAATAAAAACTAGTATTAATCCCGATCGTTCGAATTGGGATCTAACAACCTGGAACATTTCGAAAAATCATCAAAAAATACTTCTTGCAATCATGTACATATTTTTGGTCCAAAGACCTTAAACTACACTGGGGTTAACTTCTTGTGGGACTTTCTTTTTTTTTTTTGCTTTGAAACAAAAACCGGCATCGACCTCTACTGCTCGAATCAAGGTCCGATAGCCCGGATCATTTCAAAAATACCAAAAATATTTTATAAGCTTTCCATAAAAACCAGGACCAGTCTCTACCACTCGAGTAAAGGTTTGGAACTTTCTCAAAAACACAAAAAGATTTACCATCTGATTTTAATTGCACAAATCTCCAGCGGTTTGAAGACCTAAAACTACATTGGGATTAACTTCTTGGGGACTTTCTTTCTCAACCTGTTCCGGACATGGTTGACATTTGATCGTATGGGTGTCCGGAATTCTCTAAAACAGGTAAGGGCCGAGGCGAGCAGAACACCACAATCCTGTTCGTGTTAAACGCATCATGATAGACGACCTTGATTTGGAAGTCGCTGTTGAATCCGACGGATGTTCCCTATTCCTAAAACTCATGAAGGGGATTAAGGCAGTTGGGAGGTGAAGCGCACCCTCACGAAATTGTGAGCAGCATAAGACCCCAAACTGGATTGATAAAGGGAAATGTGAGGATGTGTCTCATTTTGTGGTCGAAGGAGTCCGTCGAACGATACGTGATCTATGTGCATTGCACATGAGAAACAAGCAACTTTGTGGGTGTGTTGACTGAAAACCCTCAAAATCCCCTCATCCAAAGATGTAAAACTACGGCACTTAACTGTGTGAGACTCGTCTTGCTCGCTGACGTAAAATGGATCGGGTGCCTTACCAGCAGTAGAGGCTAGAAATGGATGAAAATTCCATACCTTTCCCTACATTTCAGAAAAATCCAACAAAATAACAAAACATTGCAAAATCAGCTTTTAATATATATATATATATATATATATATATATATATATATATATATATATATATATATATATATATATATATATATATATATATATATATATGTTTCTACTGTTTTCAATAACACGATCTCCATCCTGACCACTTAGGTAAAGATTCGGACCAAGTATTTGCAAAAATCACAAAAATTATCACTATCCTCAGCAAGGCACTTCAGGAGTCTCAAACTTCGCTCACCCACTTCACAGTTTAGGATGACGGATCCGATCACCCGCAAATTGAAATCTTGACCAAAACTGACGACCAAACACCATCCTAATCACATCAATTCCCCAAACGAGTATCTTGAGGTTGCAACCTAGAGCCTCCTTCATCCATTCCCAGCAACAAATGTAACAGTATCTTGGGACGATGGACCTGATCGACCACTGGTCGGGATCTTGACCAACTCGCTAACCAAACATCCGCATTAAAAAAAATCTCCAGGGAAGCAAAACCCCACAAGCAATAAACTCAAGTTTTCTACATCCCCAGCAAAAGCCAAATCTTTGGACTAGAAAAGAATGAGCTAAACCATGCATCCATCATCAAATATGCATCCATATGCATCAACATCCATCGCATCAATCATCATGTTTACTTGCTTTCAAAATAAAAAAAATAAAAGTCAGTTAGCCAAAGACCCCACAAGCATCCTTAGTGGAAGTGTGTGCAAGCCAGATTTCCTTTTCAAAAAAGACAATATATGTGTGTGTGTGTGTGTGTGTGTCTGTGTCTGTGTCTGTGTGTGTGTCCCTATTTACAAATATAAAAACCCCACGGAGTATCACTCCCCAGAGTGAGTATCTTTTCGAAATCCAAAAAAAAATTCTCAGTAGAGCGTTCGATCTCCAAGACACTAAGAGATCTCCCATATCTTTGGGTAGGAGCCGACGCAAAATCAAATAAGATCCAATATCTCGTGATTTTCTCGGAGACCATCGGATCCAATGCACTCAAAGTACGGTCGAACTGAACTCCAGTGTTAGTTGGATCGTACCAAATGCCAAGATATAAAAAAGATGAAAGCCAAAAGACTCGGTCAAAGAAACCATCTGAACAGTGGAAACGATGAATTGTAACCCAAGTATCAAAACCAGCAAATTGGGTGGAAAAAGTTCACCCGCACATACCTAGGCGTGGATGCCTGAAGTACCTTAACTAAGTCCAAGTCGGCGTAGTGGATCTCCCGTAAGACTACATGGACACAGGGCAGCTAACCACTTTGACAGTCAAGCGAAACAAGTACTCCTGGAGTGATCCGAAAAAGCAACGAATAATCAATCACAGGGTCAGTAACTTCGTAAGACTACATGGACGCAGAGGCTCTATTGTACCTTTTCGATGTTAGTACCGATCGGGAACGAAAGAGTTGCGATTGGGTACCTAAGTTGCAGTTCATGCAGGGACAATCGCAACTTTTTCTCCAAACTCCCCCGGTATATGTGAGTTATCTATTTCCAGACAATCAACTGACTCAGATACAAAGGTAAGCAAAGATTCCAAACCACGATCTATGAAAGACTGGGTCAGAAGTGGGGTGTCCACTCGCTTTGACATTCAGTTGCACGCAACCTCTGCCAAAGAGAGGCATCTGTAGACACCCCACCTTCGGCTACAAAGTTGGTTGAGATAGCTGAATGAATGGAGGTCCACCCCCCAAACCCTATATCCAAACCCAGTCAAACTTACTCTTGCAAGCCCTAATCCATAGCCCAACTCAAGCCTTAACCCAGTTAACTCACCCCTAAACATCAGCCCGAAAAACCCGCATAAGAAAAACCAGTCCAAAAATCCTTAAAAAGTCAACTTTTGTGAGTCAACTCGTTGAGTCAAATCACCGAGTCAACTCACTAAGTCAACCCAGCCCTGGCGCCCAGTCGACTCACTTTGTCAAACCCATTTTTCAAACCCAGTTGACTCACCCAGTTTCGAGCTTCAACTTCAGAGCAGCTCCGAACCTCGAACCTGAGGCTTTCTTGCTTCAGGTTCGAAGGCCGTAAGCTCGAAAGCTAGAACAAGGTGGCCGTACGGGCGGCCCTCAGACGGCCGCCCTTCCTTATTTACGAGAGCTGTCACTTCTTGTAGCTATAAATACCCCTTCGTATTCAACATCCCTCAATTTTCAGCGAAAACCTAGAAATTATGAAGTTCATCCCATTCCTTTAGCCCATTCCTCTACCAGGGAGAGCCCGAGTGAGAACAGCCTAGCCCTGGTCCAGCCCCAGCCTGACCCCGGTTCAAGCCTCTCAAGCTACCTAAGTCCCGATCTTAGTCGCTTGAAACTAACTCTTGCGAAACCTCCGTCCATTCAGCTACTCTTATATTAGCATCATCTCATTTGCATTTAGCATAGTGTAATATTTATTATTCTTCCAAACCCCCCCCCCCCCCCCCCCCCCCTTGTCATTCCACTATAAGCACTTGATTAAATCTTAGTATCTGTTCTGAGGTTTGCCGGCTCATCTGGGATTTACTCATCAGAAACTCTGATCGATCAAACATACATCATGCATCTCGCATAAAGCACTTATCAGTTTGAGCGTATGCTCTGGGCTTACCTGTTAATGGAAACCTGCCCATCAGAAACTCTTACTGTTCAAAACCATATTCATGCATCATATCATTCATGAGAATGTACGAGGATTAAATCAGACTTTCAAGTATTAGTTTGATTCTGTGAAGTAAAGACCATACTTCGGTACGGGCAGAGTGGGTGCCTAACACCTTCCCACCCTGTAACTGTGATCCCTTACCTCGAATCTCTGACCACAAATAAAAAAGAGTCATTTTAGAGGAAAAAATCTTCGGATTCCCTTCTCTAAGTTTCTACGGGGTTTAGCCGATTGTAGATTCGAAGTAACTAGCTAGTGGCGACTCTAGTCTTATACAAATTCATCCAAACATATCCAGTTTAACCCAACGATAACACAACAACCAAAAAAGCCCTCGAGAAAGAGGCGAGCCAGCAGTAAACGGCGATTCGCACAACCCCTTTTCGAAAGGGAAGATTGAGAGCGCGAAATGGCGAGCATCTACAAGGGAAATCCCGTCTGCTAAGCAATGGGGGAGCTCTATCATGATCTTGCAGGCTTTGATTCCTCAAGTGGAGGATGCTGCAGAAGAAGGATGTTTTTTTTTTTTTTTTTTTTTTTTGGGGGGGGGGGGGGGGGATTTTTCCCCATTATTGCCCGTGTTTTGGGCCATGGGTAGTTATCCAGGGCAAATGTGGTTAAGATTGTTCAATCAATTTGATTTTTGGCCCATGGCCTAGCGAATGTATATTCCACAATTTATTTAGTTTAATTTGAGCTAATACATGCTATGTGTATTATTTCTTAGTGCCTAAGTAATAATTATCAAGCGTCATATGCAGGTAGCATACCCGCGCCATATGCATCCAGCACACCCAATAACTCTCCAATTCTAACTTGTTTTATCTCTAACATTGGAGATAGGTAAGACGTCTAACCCAACCACTAGAGGTTAGATCAAACAAATTGTTTGATTGTTGAAAATGAAATGAAAAAAAAAAAAAAAAAAAACACAACCCATGTTTCTTCTTCAATCGAAAATGCAATTTCTTGATATTCACCTGCACACGTACCACCTATGTCAATCCATTTTCATGCCACACATTCCATATTCACTTGCCTTTAGTGCACAATCACGTTCACTCCATATCATGTATAAAAATAGTCCAAATACACAAAAACTAATATATACACTTGCTTTTTTTACATCACAAACCATTCACATTCAAAATGTATTGACCTATATAGACAATTACATTCACTCATTTTGTTTCCCAAAAGGTGGGAGAACACTATTGTAACTTTATTAAATAAAAATTGGCTTTACAACAACAATACACAAGAGAGCATCACCATCCAATATGGCAACAGATGATTCATTCGGGTGGGTACGACAAAAAGAAAGGAGCCTCACCAGTTTGAAATCCCAAATCATATATTCATCCATATGCTCAAATTCAGACATTCCTGACCGTGGTCCTAAAAGCTAGAAACTTCCAACAAGTAACATGATCTCATCTCTAACTCAGCGAAAGAAGCAATGCAATCAACTGATTTTCGTAATTGTTAAACGGGTGATCTTCTTCTACAGAAGATTCAATCTTTGGATTGTTTTTTTTGCAAACCCAAAAGAGGGTTCGGTGCCTGCCCTTCATTCCACCCCTTGAATTCTTCCAAAAGTTGTTTCTTCATAGGAATTGTATTCACCTCACTGCTATTCTGTAAGCTTTAATGGGCCGTATTCACCACAGGTTCATCCAGGAAGAAAACAACAATGAGGCCTTCAAAACCAAGTACTTGGCATCATGCATGTAATAATGCAAAATTTACAACCCCCGCAGCAGCCCCGTGCATGGCCAAAACAAATTCAGCACTCCCAACTTCTCCTTGAGCATTAACTGTTACTGAATTCTCAACATACCAACGTCCCCACCAACATACTAAAGCTACTTTAAAACAGACAACTTAGCTTGTCTACTACAGGGAGATAGATTTCATTCTATTCAATCGGCCAAGCCATCTTAATTTTAAAACTCACTTTGACTAGATGATCTTCTGCTCAATCAAAATTTGTAGTTTTAAATAACACCAAATTACCAAAGTCATGAAAAATCCAAAAATAATAATAAGAATAAGGGTCAATGAGCTTTTGTAAGACACATACATGTGCAATTAATAAGTGGGCTACTCCTGTGATGGTTCCCTACCATTTTGAAAATGATGGTGATTCATGTGGCATTCATGTATGTCTAACCAGACCATCCAAAGTATGCAAAAATATTGTGCATGGATCATATCTTTAAGATCACGATAATGAAAAAACTCTTAACTATCCAATTGATGGTTACCAAATGGATGGTAAAAAGTAAAATGGTGAGTGGTCTGGGCAGCACAGCATGGATGTCACAACACCTGTGCTTTCAGTGGGCTATTATTGTTTTCTAGTTTTTTTAATGATTTCTCAGTGCTTTTTTTTTAATTCCTGAGATGGGCAGGGTAGGGCAACAATGGTGTCACGGCGCCTTTGCTTTCAGTGCTTTGTATGCTTTTTGGCTCTTAATGAATTTTGTCGTCTTCTTAGAAAAAGAAAAAGAAAAAGAAAGAAAGAACAAGATCAATCAACGACACAATCTCAATTCAACTATATTTTAATTCCATGTTGAAAAGAGAAGCTATGTAACACATTCAAAAAGACATCATGCAATGATGTTTATACAGCAAGGTAGCATAGATTAACCTTATGGGATTTATCTATTTACTTTATATCCTGGTTTAGTTTGCATTTGGAGGATGGAGGTACCACAAATCACAAGCAGAATTGATATTGTTGGATGGCTATCCATTCCCCAATGCATCTGGGGCCACATGAGAGTGTGAAGTTTTCTATGCCAAACACCATTTATCCATGCCTTCCCTGCCCGAAATCAATATCCATAACATTTCTGGCCAGAACATAAACATACCTAGATATTGATTTGGGGCATCCTACATGTGACCAACGACTTCTATGTAAATGCATGTATCTCAAGATCAAACAGCTATGAGTAATAACTAATGAAGAAGGTGAGTGTAATTACCGATTGAATTACGACTATTGACGCCAAAAATTTTCCAGCCAAATGCTAAGCAGATCTCTAATCAGACAGTATAGAAATCGATCTAAAGTTTGCATCATGTCAACCCAACTCAATCAATTGTCAATTCTTCTCTAAGAACCTTCTGTTCGACCAGCTTTGCATTTGAATCTGCACAGTGCTTGGACCACGATACTAAGTACTTGGTCTCGTCCTATGATTTCTCCTGCCCATCTCCCTCAACATCTCCACAGTGTCCTCCAATAGATCCTTCCTACACAAATCGTCAATCAATGGACTGTAAGTAATGTCATTAGGCATTATCCCTCAGCTGATCATCTCACTCAAAAGCTCCATTGCCTTCTCCATATCCCCCTTCTTTGTTAACCCATCAATGATGGTATTGTAGGTCATCAGGACGGGAAAACACCTAATATCACCTAAAGAGTGAAGTACATTGAGCGCCTCATCAGTCATGCTCTCCTTACAAAGAGCACCCAAAAGAGTATTGCACATGATTATATCAGGAGAACAACCCTGAGAAACCATCTGATTTAAGAAATCAATAACCCAGGCCAAATGTCCATACTTGCAAAGACTGTTGATCAAGATATTATAAGTGACAACGGTAGGAGGATGGGACATCTTGTTCATGATCAAAAGAATCTCATCAGCTTCAGTCCAATTGCCATTGCTGCATAGGCAGTGGAGAAGGGTCTTAGGATTATAATCACAAACTAGAAATTTCCATTTCATTCCCATTCAACCACATGCCATCTGAAAAGCCACCTAGATATCTCTTAAACTTCTCTTTGAGATATTAAAACTATCCAAAAACCAGAATAAAAACACAGAAAATTTAAGAACTCAAAAAACCCAAATGAGATTTCAAAAAAAAATACTGGCTTATGAAAATTATTATAAAAAAAAAAGTCAAAACCAAAACATCTGAATTTGTGGGCACAATCAAATCTTTTTTACAAATTCCAGTAACCACCAAAACCAATATAAAGTATAGAAATCTAGGCAATGGAGAAAACCCAATTAACCCATTTCATTCATATAGGGAAGATGGAAACCAAACAAACAAATTAAAAAAAAAACCCAGTTCATAAACTTCAAACCAAGAACTCTAACAGTATTAAAATAATAAAAAAACCATTTTCTATGGATTATTGAAATATCTTAAGATACTACAAAATGTTGGGATAGGAGGACCAGCAGCGGAAGCAAAGCTAAACTCAAACAGCAAATTGAATCAAACAAGCAACACAATGCAATGACAATGCATGCAACCACCCACACATAGACAATCCGAATTTAATGTGGAAAAACCCCTCACGGGTAAAAAACCTCAACACAAAACGACACCAATCCACTATAATATCAGAAGTTACAAGAGATGGAACTCAAGACCTAAAACCCAAGCCCAGAAGAGAAATCCCAAGCTTACCCAAGAAGAAAACCCTCTTCTTCAAGCTCTTTCTCTCACCTAGAAGCTCTCTCAATCCCCTTTGCAACCTTGGAACCCTCTAAAAACTCATATTACCCCTTAAATACGAATAAAAAATGGAATTAGAAGCCTTCTTGCGCAAAACTGCACAAGAAACAGAGTTGTAGTAGGACTCTACCGACCGGTCGTCCGGCCGGCCGGATGGCCTAAAAACATCACAGCAGCTTTGCTGCCTTGTTCCATTGTGACCGACCGGTCAGTGGTCCCTGTGCAATCCCAATTTGAGGCATCCATTTTCCAACACCAAACCCACTACAGAATTTAAGAAAGAAAAAAAGGAAGAAAGTCGAAAATCTGCCTATATTTCTCCTTCAACAGCCAACTTGAAAAAAGAAAAGAAGCGATTACAAATAAAATTAAATTAAATGAAAATTTGATTTCAATGGGAGAAGAAAACATACATTCTTTCATCTCTATTTTAGTTTCGGTGAAAACAGAGAGAGCTTGGTTGAGAGGAGCTGATCTTCCTCTCTATTGTTTTCTCTCCCCATTTTGGGCGTGATTTGGGTGAGAGCACGAGAAAGGAAGAGGATCCGCGAGCGAGGGAGGGAGAATGAGAGAGAGAGGAGGAGAAATGAATGAGAGAAGGACTGAGACCTCCGAATAGGGCTGAAAGTCGAACCCGACCGACCCGACATTGGGTTGGGCTTGGGCAGGAAGTATCGAACCCAATCTCGAGCTTGGACTATGAAAACACCAACACGATGAAGTTTGGGTTGGGCTTGGGTTGAGGTCTTGGGTCGCCCGACCCAACCCAAACCCGATCTATATACAAGTTACTTATAATTTTGTTATACTTAAGTAAACTTATAATGTTTGAAATTTGATATGTTTGAATTTGAAATGCTTGAATGTTAAAAGAGTAGTTATCCTATATTTTAGCTTATTTGTTTAGAAAAAGTGAAGTTTTTTACAATAAATAACTACATATATAATTAATAAAGCCATAGGTACAAAAAATAAGATGTGTATTGAAACATAATAGACTAATGTAATAACGAAAATATTAGCATGTATCAATCCAACCAACCCGACCGAGCCCGCTTGGGTTGGGCTTGGGTTGAGAATTCCCAACCCGAGGCTGGGTTGGGTTGGGTTAGGGTTGAGGTATAGGAACCTTGGGTTGGGTTAGGGTTGAGCACCAACCCGACCCAACCCGCCTGACTTTCAACCCTACCTTCGAAACCAGTCCTAACATCCGTTTTCGCACATGCCCACCTCTCGCACGACGCCCGCCTACCTGGACAAATGATCGTGCGACATGTCAGGGTCCCACCCACTTCGCTGGTTTCGGGGTCTCACCTAAGTCGCGCCCATCTAATATATAATGCATGTTGACTGCTTCGTGGGACCCACCTAATGAATTGGTTTATCTGCACCGTACATCTATATTAATCGTGGACTCATCCTGATGTATGTGATCCACACCGTCCATGAGCCACTATGATACGCATTGGACATCCAGTCCATTGATATGATCGCTCAGGCTTTAACAAATGGAAAATATAAACATCGGCTAAATTTCAAAACTTTTGTGGGGCCCACCAACTGGATGAAGGAAAAAATACAAATACCAACTTGACCTTGACTTAAGTGATTCCATGAAGTGAGATCCACCTTGATGTTGTTGTCGCCTGGATGAATGAAAATGACATTGATGAACTTGATCCCGAACTTTGTGGCCCACCTTATGGCTATCGAGGGCCCTCTACATGAGGACTGCAAGCTAGAAGCGCATGCATAAAGTAGTAATTATGATTTGACATTGGAATCCGAAAACAACATTAGATTAGCATCTTAATCTTGTGATTGTTAAGCCCAAGCTAGTTTACTTGAGTGCACACTAACTAAAGACTAAATGAGTATACATGAACTTAGTCAAAGACACTGAGAGAAAATACTTGCACATGTAGTAAATGGCCTATTTAACTTATGTGATGTGCAATAGATGCTGTGCACCATAACTCATGTTCAAGTACACTCCTAAGAAAGTATTAGACAGATAAAATGTGCACAAACGGTATGCACATGTAGACTATTATTCGGGTATATTCAGGTAGCATATTTGACTTATGTGATGTACACTAACACATTTGACTCTGGTGAAATTCTTTGTAGTTCACCAATAGACCCTTATATTAAAAAGGCCTAACCTGACATGGTAGTATCTTGTGGATAATCTAATGTACGGATGTAAATATTCACAGTTCCTTGAATGACAATATTATGTAGTGATGCAATTAGAATTTGTTGTGATTGCTTAAGTAGATGACATATATCCTTAATATGCCGTACCTTGATCTTAATTATCTTTTATTATTAGCCATATAAGAACTTGTGAATGCATCTTAAATCCTTGCATCATAATGTCTCATACATGAGCATTTGAAGCATAGTTGAGGGTGGTTGGATCATTGGTTGTTGGATATGTGGGACCATGTGATTGGTCATGGATTTTGGATGCTTGGGAACATATAATTGGTCGTTTACCTAGTGTCGCGTCCCCTATCATCAAGTCTGAACCTGTGTGAGCATTCTGATTATGTGAGTAGGGTTGTCAACAGTTCGGATCATGCTCTGAATTCGATCAGGATTTGATCCGATTAAATCAGATTCAGATCATTAATCGGATCAACGGATCGAATTTTTTTATCCGTTTAATATTCGGATTGACCCCAATCCGATCTGGCAACGATCTGATCGTTTAAGTCATGCAATGCACCCTGGCACCCACCTTGGAGCTCTGGTTTTAGTCATACGATGCACCATGGTGCTCACGTCTTTCTCTCTCTCCCTCCCTCAACCTTCTTCACAATGCTAGTCACCCGACGCACCACCAGTCCTCACATCTCCCTCTCTTAACCTTCTTCTTCGCGGTTAGTCACCCGACGCACCACCAGTCCTCACATCTCCCTCTCTCAACCCTTCTTCTTCACAGGGTTAGTAACATGATGCATCGCCAACCACACCACACCGTCCGATGCACCTGATCGGATTCGGATCGAAAATGGAGCGGATTCGGATTTCGAAAATGCTAAACGGATCGGAGTCAGATCAGGCATTTGGTGATCTGATCGAATTCGGGTTGGAGTCGGATCAGCCACTTCCTTGATCGGATCAGATTCAGATCAACACTGATCCGGTCCGAATCCGACCCGTTATGCAAGAGCCCCTGGTGCCAAGGATGGGTGGGGAAGATGTGTGACAAGTCTACCTAACATTGGACCAAGTTGGGTTGACATGATTACAAAGTGGAATTACCAACTGCTAAGGTTGGCTAGGGTGAAAAATAAATGTGTCCCCTCATTGTCAAGTTTGGATAGGATAGCATGCATTGGTTTTCACCAAGAAGCCCTATCGTATTCGAAGTACAAGAGATACTCATTGTCAGGTCTAAGTAGGATGCCCTAGTGTCAGGGATGGCTGGAGGGTACATCTAAATGGGAGAAAGATCCGATGCGAGGGCATGACCCTATTGTTCACATCTGATGTATAGTATATGATGGAGATGGTTGTGTTGAATGTGACTTTCATACTCATCGCATTTATACTTGTATTGCATCTGCGATTCTAACATCTGATACCTGTGGTTACATGCTTATACATCTCGCTTATGGTATATGTTGTAAATCATCATGTTATGATGGAGATAGTTATGTTGGAGGTGATTTTTATGCTCATTACATTCATACTTGTTTTTATGCTCATTACATCCATACTTGTATCGCATCCATGATTTCACTTTACTGATTTTTAATATTTGATATATGTGGCTACACGTTTATACATCTTGTTTGTTGTATATATTATAGTTTATCTTACCTTATGAGTATAATGTACCCATTGAGCTTATAAAGGCCATTACAACTGTTATTCATTTTTTTTCCAAAAAACTCTAGCAAACCAAGGTAGTTGAGCAAGAAGAGAAACTACATCCCATTTACATTGGTTTTTTCTTTTGGAAATGTAACAATATAACTGAACAGTTGTGTATTTAAAAACGAAATAAAATCTCATTTTGGGTTGCTTTCACTTATTGATTACAATGTTGTATATCGTGATTAAGGGTGAACACTACCAAACCAACCGTAGAAAAAAAAAATCCCCAAGTCGCATCCCATGTAGAGTTGGGAATCGAGTCAAGTCAAACCGAGTTAGGGCTAACCTGATCTGACCCGATTTTGAATTAGACCTGATTCGAACTCAATTTGACTCGATACTGAGTCCAGTACAACTGACCCGATCCAAGTCTGGATCTGGCCTAGACGAACCCGGACCAAGTCTGACCCGATCACAGGGACCAAGTCGATTCGAGTCAGCACCGAGTCAGGTCAAGTTAGTAGAAATGCCATTCCCTATGTTTGATAGCCTGAAATTTCAGAAGTCATAATGATAAAATGTACTTTAGCAAGATATAGGAAAATCCCCTCATTTCCATCTCTGGAGAGAGGAAATCCAATGTTGTAGAGGACTGCTTCTGTATCGATTCCTCGACTGGCTGTGGATAGATGTTGATGGTGTTCTTGTGTTCCACAAGTGAACAATCAGGTGGCTAGTATTCGATGCTCTATGGACCCTAACATGATGTATGGGTTATATCCACGCCGTCCATCCTTTTCTCTGGATCATTTTAGGGAAAGATCCAAAAAATGAGGCAAATTTAAAGCCAAAGTGGACTGCAAATAGTAGTGATTGAATGTCCACCATTAAAAATATCCTATGGTCCACTAATGTTTATTTGACATCCAACCTAATGAGTAGATACTACAGACCTAGATCTAGCTCCAAAACTAAAATCAACTTAATCCAAAACTTCTCTTTGCGCCATGAAGTTTTTATGGTGGGCGTTCTGTCAACACTATTTCCTGTGATGTGGTCCACTTAAGATTTGGATCTACCTCATTCTTGGGCTCATACCATAAAATGATCTAGAAAGATGGAGGGACGACATAGATGAAACACATACATAGTGGGGGGACCCACTAGCCATTGGTTAGTAGCAACAATCAATGGTCCTTACCTGACCAGCATTTCCAACAAGAAGTCAACATTTCTTATTGATTTTACTATTTCACCATATGAAGAAAAATAATGATAAAAAGTCATGATGAGAATTTCTCAATTCAGCAAAAAAAAAAAAAAAAAAAAAAAAAAAAAAAAAAAAAAAAAAAGGGCAATTGCTTTAACTTTTTCTAACATTTCCTATTATCTACAAAGGAAATTAGAAATGTACATTTCCAAGGATTTACCCGAGTTAAGTCGGACCACTGGCTAACCCGGACTCGACTCGGTTGGAGTTCGGATTAGGTCACCTGTACTCGGTCTAGATTGACTTAGCCATTCGATTCGTGTCGAGACGAGTTGGCTGAGTTGACTCGACCCGTGCCCAACTCTTTTCATAAGAGTGGAGTCAGGGCCAAACTCCATTTTCGGGGCCTGACAGTTTGAGTACAAAATGACAACCTGGCTAATACCTAGTCAACAAAGCTTTTTTATTGCTTGTCCTAGTCCCATGATTGTAACGCCCCGAGATTTCGACCCTCGTGGATACTACAATGGGTCGAGTTTCCCTGAGTTATCTAGAATGCTATAAAAACAATATCATATGCATTACATCCATCATTCATACATTTAAGCATAGTGACGGAAGGTAAAATGTTATTTAATGAAATTCTAAGGGCATGTTTGGTTGCAGAACCCAGATTCTAGAGAAAATCTAGATTCCACTATTGGAATCCAAAACTGCAGAAACTAGAGTAGAACCCAAGTTTCATTCGTAACTTGCTGTTTGGTTGAAAACGGTGCAATCCAGATTGTGTTCCAACCGTTGCTTGTGGCATGGCCCACTTGGGTTTCAAATCCACCTGAGAACCTTACCCTTGGCCTATTACAGTCCCGCAAGACAGATGGCCAGGTTGGATGGCAAATAAACATTATAGTGGGCCCTAGGAAGTTTTTAATGGTGGACGTTCAATCAACACTGTTTTCCTGTGGTGTGGCCCACTTGAGATTTAGATCTGCCTCATTTTTTGTCCAATGCCCTTAATTGAGATTTTAAAACTAATGGACCATCGAGATATAAAACATATACAACATAGATTTACAATGCATACATGGAGGTGGTGACACTCACTTCCGCCTCTTTTCCCTTTCGTAGAAATGGTCGCCCACACCGTTTCCACTTATCCCGGTTCCACTCAATTTAGGTTTCCAGACAGAATCCTATTTGGCTGGAACTTGCCACCAAAAACCCCAATTAAAATCGGATTCTGCTGGAAACGGGTTTCCAGATACCAACCAAGCGAGCCCTAAACCAAGTTATTAACCAAAGTTATTAAAATACATCAAATAAAATATTAAATCCTTGTCTTTATCCGGAAGACTTATTACAGTTTTGTAGTAAACAATAAATTATCGTAAGAATGCATAAACTAGTAAAGTCTTCATTAAGCCACTTTGGCTTTGACATCCATCGTCTGTTACCACGAACCTTCGTACTCTTTTTCTTAGAGCTCGGTTCGCCTACTGAATCTCCACCTACATCATCTGGGTTATGGTTGGATAGCGTTAATCACTATCACTATCATAGTGAGGTGTATCCCTCCAAGATAAATATAATAATAATAACCAAACAGAGACAGCATAACTGCGTAAGCATGATAATAATAATGATCAACCAAAACATACAAGAAAAAATATTATTAATGCATTGCATGCACTCTGACTAGAATCATAATGAAATTGCAGTTTTCAATCTACCGCTATATGTGGAACTTGAAGTATGACTAATGTCCTAGAATGGGGGGTGAATAGACTTTATAAAATCTCACTACAAAAAAATGGCCAAAGGCTACGAAAGCTAGCCTGTAGCCATAGGTAAGTAATAGCCATATGTAAGTAATAGCTACAACTATATCACTACAGATATAAGCCGTAATTGATAAAGCATTCATCCGTAACTATAGATTTTTAAATTATAAATCTCTAAACAATAACTACGGATATAATCCGTAGCGGTTTTCTTTATAATTAAACAAATTAAATTACAGTAATGGCCTGTAGTTGTTGCTGGTACATGCCCTAATAGATCGACCCATTTAAAGCTAATATAAATAAAGACTTCATGGCTTACAAATTCATCTAAGATAATATAGATAAAGAACAGTAAAAGCAATTTCTTGATGACAAGGACAATTTAGATTATCAAAGAATAAATCGATTTCAACTATATACTAAGAATAAGCCACTATTGTGGGGCATTTAGGTCTATATTCCAGAAGATACAATATATGTGGTGGGGCATACTACCTCATCATCAAAGACGACCAGCCGCTGCTATATCTTGCAGAAATGAGGTGGTCAATGGTGGCATTCCGCTCTTTCGGGCTTCCTTGAGAAAAAGACCAAAGATTAGCCACAGGAATGGAGCTGCATGTATAATCTCAAAACAAACATGTGCATTAGATGCTTCACATCCTTGACTAGCTTACCACTATAATAAGAAGCAAGAGAATTTTAAGACCTTCGCTAAAATTATATTAGCAGTCAAGACAATCCAACAAGTGCAAGAGACATTGAGACACATCCATACATGTATGCACAGACTATAAGATCCAAATTCCACAAGTCATAACAATAACAGATTCTAAGAATGTGAAAATATCACATGCATTTGCGAAAAATGTTTTCTTTTCCAATATAACTTTAATTCCATAAACCAAAATAGCAAGAGTAATTAAATATTCCCTTGCAAAACCAAAAACAGTTGTGCTATTTCAGTCTTACACATATGATAGCCCAGAGTTGCAACTTGCAACTGACAATAATTCCTATTCTTCAAGGATATAATCATGTTTCAGTGGCAACCGATAGTCTGCATTTGAAAGAGGCAGTGTGGTTGAGAACAAATCTAAATGATTAGTTTCTTAGTTTGGATAGTGGAAACTTCCTTTTATTTTTTATAAGTCTAAAGAGAGCTATTTTGCATACTAAATCAATACTTTGTATAACAAATGCGAGAGGAACAAAATTGCATTGAGTTCCCATATGCACTTCCTTTTCATAAATAGCCTCAACACCAACAGATCAAACTTACCACCAAAGCACTCACTAAGATTTGTTCTCAACATTGAGTATCAAGCCTCTGATACTCAATAACGTATAAGCTCATCCTTGGCATAGGTAGCCAACTTTCAACCAATGCATTAACGACGATCCTATGATTACTCTACCTCAAGTCTACATACATAGGTTATACATTCCCCCATAAATGGATGGACCATGACCCATAGTTTGGTGATGAAGGCTGTTGATCTGATGGGCTTCGGAATGGATGGACCATGGCCCAAAATTCTCCCAAATGGGAAGGTTCTGGCCATCCAGGATGGACTCCACAGCCAATGGTGATAGAATCATAGACATACATTAGAAAAAAATGGGACAAAAATTGTAGGCTCAATCAAACACACTCCAAACACATGGTGATGGATCAGTAAACAAGAGTTATTTGTAAGGTGTCCACGGTAACCGAAAGAACCACAAGGTAACCAAGATCTGGAAACTCGAGAAGAAAAAAGGTCTAGCTATTTTATCTACATTGCAGGTGGATTGTTAATGACAACAAAAAGCTAAAGAATCAGGGATCTTAAAGAAAAAAAAAAAGCCACTAGATGAAAATAGAAAGCGAACATAGATTAAAGGAATTAATTTGTTTTATTTGTTATTGCTTAATATAGAAATGGCAAACGCATCGAATACATCGGTCTTTTCTTTAACAAGAAAATGATGAGGATGTTAGATGGGCTTACTTGATCCACAAGATGACTCTTGAAGGTGCTTGTTATGCAAACAAGAGGGACAAGAAAAGATTTTTGAATCACAATGCCCTTCGTACGCATTAATACCCTGGAAAAATAAGTTAAAAAATCATTAGAACATGGAATCATGGGGAAAATGGGATTTGTAAAACCAACCCCAACTAGTTGGGACAGATATGATGATGATGATGATGAATAAAAAGTTATGAAGAAATAGTGTGGGGCAAAGAAACATGAAAACCAGCTCATGCAAACTTAATCAAATTCCTTCCACCCCGAGTGAGAACACAAACAATGACAAAGAAATGGGTGAGTAAGCAAAGAAATTGGTGAGTAAGCAAATTCCTTCAGGAAGTTACTTACAAAATTACTTACAAAGAAATGGGTGAGTAAGCAAATTCCTTCAGGAAGTTACTTACAAAATTTTAAGCAAATCCATGATCTGCAAGTAGAATCTTGATCCATCACTTCATGAAGAGTTCCAAGAACAACCAATATCACACAATTATGGAACGATCAATAGAAAAATGTCAGTTTTTCAAACTGATTCAATCACTCAAATCGGAAAGAAGAAAAAACAGAATCATGACATATAGTTATAGCAGAATATAGAGTCGGTGGTTGGGTTCCACCAAGAATAGCCACTATCATCTTTGAATGGAAGGGATTCCACACCCTGTATTCAACCATTGTTCCATCCTCATTCTGCAACACATGAACAAACAAAAAACATAAATTTCAAACATAAATAGATCAAAATATTTTACTAACATCTAAAAAACAAGCATGATCTCAAAGCATGTGAAGTTCTTAGGTGCACGTAATCAATGTTGATTTGACCGAGACGACCAAATAAAGGAAGCCGTTTCAAGGAAATTAGCCCCTGAAACAAATTTCAAAAGATCACCCTTCACCCAGTATCAAATAAAAAAATTCTATCACATCAACTCTATATCCAATCAACAATTTTAACCTAACCCATCAACCCATAACCTGTCAACAATTTAGATCATTACTTATAACCTGATTTGGTGACTCAACAACCATGGTGAATGGTTTGGGTCACCATACAGAAGTCTGCACATGAACATCCTAGCTAAAACATTGATCGTGTCCTCTATTATCCAACAAATTATTTTACTATCTAGAGAATGAACCCTCGTAGAAACAGATTAGTCATATATAATGAGAAAAACCATGAAACCACAAGAAAGATTAAAAAGAAATTATTAAAGTGATGAGAAAAAACATATGCAACACAGCATAAATCAAAGGATAGTCCTTTTTTTCTTATTAGATGAGAATCTCATTTCATCCCCACCCTCACCATCATCTTCTTTCTCAATCTTCTTCGACTCCCTGCTCATCCTCTTCCCTGATCTCACCATTCTCATCTTCCTCTCCCTACTCATGCCCATCAATCTCCCTCGTAGTAGGGACTTGATCCCAATCTGATGTATTTTTTTTCCCATTTTGCCAATAAAATGTGCATCATCTGTCAAAAAAAAAAAAAAAAAAATAGGCATACATGCACAGACACATGGAAGGTTCTTCCATGTGATCTAAGATAGAGAACCTTGCTAATATTGTTATTAAACATCTTAATTAATGATGCTGAGATACAAGCAATTATAGATAATAAAAACAAAAGTAGATACATTACAAAAGGAAGCATACATTTTAAAAGCACCTGTGAGCATTTTTATTTCATCTATTAAACTATTCAAGAAAGAACATTTTACAAGCACCTGCGAGCACTCAATAACACACGCAAGGTTTTTGGAAAATTTTCAGGACTTCCGTGAAATCACATTTTTGGAGAATGGTTTTTTTTTTTTAAAGTGCACTCCCAATCAGGGGAAAATGTCATTTATTTTCTTGGAAATATTGTTGACCCAAATACTTTCCATGCCCCCAAACAGGCCCTTACAGCTACTCATTTTTTTCCATTCCATAACAAAAATCTGTACTTCTATATTATTTCTAAGTATTTGTTTTCTAAATTGTTGTTTTTGTAATTGCTATTTTTAATTGCTGATAAAAGAATTTTTTTTTTTTTTTTTTACTGAATTCAACAATTTGCTATGATATTGTTGCAGAATAAAGTTGGTCGTCGAAGAACTCTGAAGACCCAAGACCTGCGAGCGCCTCTGACTACATAAAGTCGCGACCAAATCATTCGACTAACGAGCCTATCTGGTCGCAGCTCGTATATCACATAGACCGGCATCCTTATACATTCCTAATATGTGAGATAGGCTGGTCGCTAGTCGTAGGATGGGAACATCGCCGTCATTCGAGTAGCATTGTTCGTGGTCATCGAAAGGGGATACCCCCGTTATGCGAGCAACCTTGGACTTTTGTCGTTTGGCGTGGGCGCTCCCCGTTTCATAGTCTCAGCAGCCCCTATAGGCTGGTTATTTGCTTACTTCTGGTCGTAGCTCCGAACCACAGGAGATCTCCATCAAGGAACGTAATCAACTAGATGTCTAATTCGATTAGGTTCTCCCCTTACCTAAGGATTAACAGGATAAGCATCTTATCCCCTGAAATCAGCAGTGACTAGTGTAACAAACCGGATCACCTAGACCTGCATAAATACATGACTCCATAGATGGTAAAGGTACACGAAAAATACACAATCTCTAAACCTACGTTTCACACTTCATCATATTATCAAGTCACCTCTGACTTAAGCTTCGGAGGGACAACGGCCAAGCGCCGGCCACCCTTAGTTTTCTTCTTTGGCTTTCAGGTTTGGAGAGGAGCTCGCTTCGAAAAGGGCGTATACTTAGAAGGAGATCTGTTACCAGAATTTGTCATCAACAGATAAAATCCTGGAGAAACGGATACCTATATGGAGAAATGCTGAAAAAAATGCATGCCCACAAGCCAGAATTCATATAAGCTTCTCAACTAGGAAAAAAAAAGCAAGAAGAATAAGAAAAACAATTAAAAATACATGCCCACAAGCCAAAATTCATATATATAAGCTTCTCAACCAAGAAAAAAAAAGCAAGGAGAATAAGAAAACCTATTAAACGATCCGAATAGCACTGGACACTACATCTCTTCAGAAAAGGTCCCCAGCTTGATAAACACAAGCCACCATTGCATGCTATCGAAAACTAGCATGCGTCCATTCTCAAACGACGAGTGGCCATCTCAGCAGGGCATCATAAAAAAGTAGAATCCCCGCATCACTAGAATGGGGCATTGGTCATTATCACCCAGCAATTTGGAAATCCCCATGAATCGGTCTTCCAGAATGACCTGTAAGCAGATAGTAAGTCCAAGTGTGCTACAAATTACTATCAAATAGTTCCACCAAACCACAGGGAATAATTAGTTATTAACACAACAGGACTATAGACTGGGCTGTCTCGCTGCTTGCTTTTCTTCCATAGGATTTTAGAGGACAGAATCACCCCTTGCATGCAATGCATCTTACATCGAGAAATATGGTCGGTTATGGACCAACTGAATGGTAACAGAAGACTATTTATGCCAAACTATAGCAAAAAGTCAAGACTAATCAATCAGCCATTAGAGATCTAGACATTTAAACAAAAATGAGATCTATTGCTCCATATCTACACATACAGTCCACAACTGAGATGAAACTGTGTTAGTTACACTATCTTTTCTAATACGTTTATATGAAAGAAACATCTTTAGGTAACATTGGGATGGGCCATGCTCCAAAATTCTCCTTGATTGCAGTAACTGCAGCCTTCAAATAAAATGCTGAGAAGAGAAATATCGTAACTGCTAGTATCCACCTAAATGAAGGGACCAGCTTCATGACTACCATCTTAAAAGCTATCTGGGGGAATAGTCCATCCAAAGCGGATGGAATGGGATCCAAGATTGATATCACTGAACTATGGGGTCCACTTTTAGAAGATGAAAGACAGGGAGTTAAAAGAAGAAATTTCCTTCACATCTCCCAGCTTTAGAATTCATCCCCCTCGATCGATAGGTCATTTGCTCATTGATGGTTCTAGTTTGGATGGCCCATGCACCAAAATCTCCCAGAAGGGAAGTGGCTAGCAAATTGATGGCTAAGAAAGAAAATAAGGTTGCACATTCAACCAAAAGATGGCCAGGTATATTGAAAACTGAAAACACAAGGAAACCATATGTATATCGAATCAACCATTGCAAAATACTTCTAATACATAAATCATATGAAAAGTTACCAAAAAAAAAAAAAAACAACAATTGATATGATACAATGGCTATCAATTTTCTCTTCTTTTTCTTTTTCTTTCTTTTTTCTTGTCCACATGAAGCGGACATCCCACCTACAGTATTAAATGATATTAAATGAAGGGTTTCCTTTATTTCAACTTATTCTTTGAACATATATTATAAATTCTCAAAATGATCCTACCAAAAAGCACAACACTTAAACAACAATGTCAGAGCATCACACAACAATAAATTCCATGGAGCTACTTGTACATAATTCTCTATATTACTGTATATTAGAAAAAAACTAAAATAAAAATATGGATGTGGCTTTGTCACAGTACATGAGGTTGCTTGAGTGGTAGCCTCACCTTTCTTTCCTAAATATAACGAGAAGAAAGACTATTTTTACCAGATATTTTTGTTAAAGAGATGTCTTAAGGCTACGCTGATTTCTTCTCATACTGTAGTTTTCATCCCATTCAATTCCAAATTGGAATTGATCATGGTGAGGCATGTATTGGTACTGCAGTTGATAGTATTACACTAAAAAAAAAAGTTTCTTTCATGGGTTTCATGACGTGAGGGTTGTCACAATCTTCGGTCCCTTACCTTCTTTATAAAATATCCCAACCATTAAATTGGTGACCATGAAAAGACCAATCGAAAAGGAAATGATCAGTGGTCCTCAATTAATTGGTGAAATGGGAAAAAGTGAGTGAGAACTTAAAATCATATTCAACTTTCAAGCTGCGTGCGTGGTGAGTTGGCAGACTAATGAAATGCAGCTTACCTGATTGTAGCTGGATGACATTTTAAATCCAGTTCTCTCCATATGGAAGCCGCCTATGGCTTGACAGCATTGAACCGACATCCTTCTCTGTTACATAATGAAGTTGTTTACTGCTAAAATTCACCTAAAATATTTCAGGAGAAAAAAGGGGGATACAGCTGGAATTAAAGGGTAAAAGAAATGGCATATGGGTGTGCATGTGGAATCATAAAGAACCTATGTAATAATTCATGTGCAACACCAGAAATTGGTTGGTTTGGAGGTGATTGCTTTCATTCTTTTTTTTCAAAAAAATTCCTCATCACAACTGAAATTACAAAGACCATATGAAGCATTCAAAATATTATATCTGTTGATGCCAAAAATTGGCTAACAGCTGTTGGTCAGAGACCAAGTTTGATTCTTCGTCGTCTGATCTCCACTCAGAGATAAATGGTGTAGATTGAGGGACCTGCAACCACTGACAAAGGTTAGGATCGCCGCCGGTTGGCCCGGCTTACGGCCCTCCGATGGCTAAGTCAGTGGTTGCAGGTCCCTCAATCTACACCATTTATCTCTGAGTGGAGATCAGACGACGAAGAATCAAACTTGGTCCCTGACCAACAGCTGTTAGCCAATTTTTGGCATCAACAGATTGGCGCCGTCTGTGGGAACGACTAAATCGTTCTCATCTACCTCTTTCTTCGTCATTCAGCCATCCAAATCTTCAGCGATCATCCAGTTGATGGACGGCTCAACTCACCACACGTGCACAAATCTAGTGAACTCCAACCGTCCATCAACCTCCTCCAGCGCCTGCTCATCAATGGTCAACCAAGCATTGGTGGCTAACATCCCTACCTTAACCACGTGTACAGCAACCAAATGAGGAGATCTCCATCATCCAACGCCCAACATCTCCACGTGGAGAGAAGCCTCATCATCTCACTTCTGCAAGAACTGCAGGGAGCCGTCCATCATCGTCGACCCAAACTCCAACGCACGCGTCTGCACCTCCTGCGGCTGTGAGCAGTCCTTCGACAACTTCCAAGCCCAAGCCCCCCTACGCTACGCTCAGGGCACCTTCGTCCACATCGGCGATTTCAACTACAAAGAGAGGAAACGCTTCGACGCCCGAAATCAGATCGATGACATATCATCATCCCTCGGCCTATCAGCCCAGCACACCTCTGAGGTAACTCCCATGATTGAACAGATCACCGATGGCGAGTACGGCATGAGCCGCTGGTTCGAGGTCCTAATCGCCTCATGCGCCCATGTCATCACGCACAGTAACAACCTCCCACTGTCCATCTCCGAGATTGCTGCCATTACCGGCTATGATGTCCACGAGATTGGACGCATGGTGAGCCACATCAACTGTCATCAACTGCACCGATCATCAGTACCGATCATCAGTCCAGATCAGTGGGTCGTCCGTCCATCTTCACCCATCCTTCAACTCACAACCGTCCAGCCATCCATCTTGTTGCTCGTGCGAGCTGGACCATCACCAACGCCATTCAGTCTTCCACCCTCCATCACGCTGTGAGACAGGGAACGTTCATAAGCTGACAACGTGCTGAGTGAAGGTGGGCACTTCCAACCTCAGCCGTCCATCATCTCAGGATGGCGGCGGCGGCCAGATTTCCCGGCATGATACAGGCTGGTACAGGCAACGAAATTCCAATGCGACCATCCAAATCACACAAGCAATCCGACTATGGTTTTTGCTCGGAGCGGCCGAGATTTCGGTGATGTTGACGCCGGAGCCAGGAGAAAACCGGTTCGGGATGGACATCAAGCGGACAGAAGAGGGCTTCATCTGCATCTACAAAGTGTCCAAGGGACTGGCCGCGGACCGGGCCGGTCTTAGACAGCTACATGAGAAATCGGCCATGGCGGGCCACCTGTGGTAATCGCCCGGCTGGATGGGAAGAGTCTCGTGCCATCTACCATCTCCTCAGTCGGCCTCATACATTGCTGCGACCACAACGATGTCAAAGCGACACTTGCCTCATCCATCGAACGGATGGACGGACGACTAGCCACCAGAGCAGAGACTCTTGCAGCAACAGCACCAGCAGCAGTAGATATTGCAGTTGATGCCGCAGATGCAGCAGACACATATTCAGCAGCAGCAGAACAACAGCTTCTTATAGATATTCAGCGAGAGCAGCTGCAGGCACAGCAGTTTGCTGCTGCATTGAGGCAGCAGCAAGGCATGGAAGAAGAGAGGCATGTTGGTGGGATCTGGTCAGTTGATGAATCTGGTCGGTTTGTCATGGCAGCTGCTAATCCTCATCAGACCCATTCTCCTGGATTTAGTCCCTTAGATTACCAGCGACCGCAGAGGCCTTCTTCCGGTGAACAACCAAAAAATCTTGAGCGAAACCTTGCCTTACATGAATTACTGCAGCGAGGTCTTTATGAACCAAGCTCATTGCCCTTTGAGAGGTCGATCTCTTTCCCCGCTGGTTCTTCTGGGGTGAGCATGGACCTTGCAAGTGCTCTAGCCCGGGTTCAAGGGAGAGAGTTGCAGGAACATGCTCAGATGCATTCTGCTGCTGGATGTGCTAGAATCACAGATTCAGAAGGTGCATCTTGAAGCTGAGCGGAAGAAGAGGGATTCAGAAGTAAATCTCGTTTATGAGGACGAGCCAGTTTCATGTGCCATCACAACCATGTCAGTTTCATGTGCCATCATTTCCAATCCAGCTATCTATCAACGGCCAGCGGTCATCAATGAGGACTCCGCGTCAACGTCCAGCCACGACCGTGCACCTCTCCACCTGACTGTCCATTTCTAACCAGTGAACGACCCACCTTCTCCCAGTTTTGTGTTAACTACTGGAACCGTCTCTCGCTCTAGTCGCACGTACCGCAAGGTGGACCAACTCCATCAGTGTACGTCCATCTCATGTGCAGAGCATCACCACCGTCCAGTTGATGAAGCATACTATTGTCATCATCAACGACCATCTTTTTTCTATCGTTCAACATGTGGGCCATCAAAGTGGACCCCATCAGCGCCACCCAACAGGTGGGCCATCTTCAATCAACGGCTCGGATCAGCAAAGCAAACGCCTTCGGCAAAGGTCATTCATATCTCCACCGTGCAGAGAGATTCAAGATTAATTCCAAACGTGCTGCAACACCACCTCTAGCCCATCTACTCTCCATTAACGACCAGCAATGAGGGACGTTCTCTCCAAACCATCCATCATCAACAACTTGAGGACGAGCAACTCCCGCTCCAACGGAAATCTTATTGGTTTCAATGTTGCTGGATACAAGGCCCTATTTCACTCTTTGAAAGTTCAAGTGCCATTTACAGCAGCCACGTTGTTTAGGTCAATTAAATGTTTTGAGAGAGCAGCTGAAAGGTGCCACACGGATTCACTATCCAGTATAGTTGCATCATGTTCCTGGGGTAAACATGTCGCCGTTGGCACAGGAACACCTTTCCAGATTAATGTCCGGTGAAAAAGAAGCAATGAATGTCTAGGTGCAGTTGTTGATGATCTTTACGAGGAAGATAGAAACATGGAGTTTTGTCCTTCACCGGAGCTCAACTCGGCATTCGAGAAGCCAACATTTGATGACTCTGCTGAGATTCAGCGCAACTTGGGGGATACGGAACTTGAGAATGGGAAAGCTAACATGTCATGCTGGGGACAAGCTGCAGCTGCAGAAGGCTCGGTCCCATCGCTGTTTATGGTTCACCCACCTACGCTCCTGACGACCTGAGACCTACAGGACGACCTGAGGCCCGATGACCTGACAACCTGAGGCTAGGCCGACGACCTGACGACTTGCCGCATAATCCAGATGCGAGTACGGTCGTGATCCGAATATTGAAATGTATTTATTCGCTTCGGTCTCATCGCTTCGCCTCATCCATGCCTCAGGCCATGATTCGGGCATTCATTCGTGAGGCCTCATTCTTAAGGAAAAATATGAAGAAAAAAAAAAAAGACACTGGCCCATAAGGGCCATCCCCGCAATTATATAGCGCGGCAAAATCTCTCCTCCAGGAGACATGGCAAATCTCCAAGTCAGCAAGACTGACCATGACGGGATCAATCGCCTTAGTGCCCTAGACCAAGAGTCGAAAGACCGACCTGGGCGGTCGGAGGAGCCCTAGACCAAGAGTCGAAAGACCGACATGGGCAGTCGGAAGAGCCCTAGACCAAGAGTTGAAAGACTGACCTGGGCAGTCGGAATGGACGAAAGAGTCGGACCAAAACACGAAGTGTCCAAAAGTCACTTCTATATGCCGACTCGTATAAATTGGCAGAGCCTACGGGCCACCCTACTATGTCGACCTCATGCAGTTGGCCAAATTCAAATGTCAGCTCATCTGTTTCTCTTTACTCTCAAGCCGAGCAAGTCAGGCTCGAGAGTAGGGGGGCTTCTGTTATGGGTAAATTCGGGCTGAGCTCGAATATGGAAAGCTTCCCACTGGGGCTCATCTACAATGGTCATGGACCGATTATTTAAGAGAGGAAGCTAAGTCAGGCCTCGGCCCACTCGGGCTCGGCATTCAGCCTTCTCGATCTTGGCCCACCTCAGCTCAACATCTGGCCCTCATCTTGGCAAGAGACCTGGCCTCATCTGCCTTGGTTTGAATAAAGCTTATCCCTCTTGATAAGATAAGCACTGATCCAGATAAGGATAAGGGTAAGATAAGGATAAGGATAACCACTGATCCAGATAAGGATAAGGATTATCCCAACTTAAAACTCTCCAAGTAATTATCTATAAAGAGGACTCCCACTCTCTCTCGAGGTAAGCAATCCACCGCCATTAAACCTCTAATAGCCTTATCTTTCAGTATCCATACTGACTTAGCCATCGGAGGGCCGTAAGCCGGGCCAACCGGCGGCGGTCCTAACTTTTGTCAGTGGTTGTAGGTCCCTCAATCTACACCATTTATCTCTGAGTGGAGATCAGACGACGAAGAATCAAACTTGGTCCCTGACCAACAGCTGTTAGCCAATTTTTGGCATCAACAAAAATCCCACAGACAGCGCCAATCTGTTGATGCCAAAAATTGGCTAACAGCTGTTGGTCAGGGACCAAGTTTGATTCTTCATCGTCTGATCTCCACTCAGAGATAAATGGTATAGATTGAGGGACCTGCAACCACTGACAAAAGTTAGGACCGCCGCCGGTTGGCCCGGCTTACGGCCCTCCGATGGCTAAGTCAGTATGGATACTGAAAGATAAGGCTATTAGAGGTTTAATGGCGGTGGATTGCTTACCTCGAGAGAGAGTGGGAGTCCTCTTTATAGATAATTACTTTGAGAGTTTTAAGTTGGGATAATCCTTATCCTTATCTGGATCAGTGGTTATCCTTATCCTTATCTTACCCTTATCCTTATCTGGATCAGTGTTTATCTTATCAAGAGGGATAAGCTTTATTCAAACCAAGGCAGATGAGGCCAGGTCTCTTGCCAAGATGAGGGCCAGATGTTGAGCTGAGGTGGGCCAAGATCGAGAAGGCTGAATGCCGAGCCCGAGTGGGCCGAGGCCTGACTTAGCTTCCTCTCTTAAATAATCGGTCCATGACCATTGTAGATGAGCCCCAGTGGGAAGCTTTCCATATTCGAGCTCAGCCCGAATTTACCCATAACAATATTCATAAAAAAAAAATGAGGACCGGCTCGCATTGCACAATATACACAGTTTTCTCGATTCTCCATGACACACTAATCCAGACCATTCATCTGTTGCATCCAACCATGGATGTATCATGTCCTCCAAAAATCTCCCAGATTGGAAGATCCCAGAAACCAATTTTGATGACTTTTTCAGTAGAATGCAAACCATGATTGCATTTTTCTTAACCATCCATTCTCTAGGCCACAAAACAAAAAAGTAAGATATTCCAACAGAACATTCTTGTGGCTTAAACCATCCACAGTGCAATGCAACAGACCAACGGACTGGATTACCAAACCATGGGCCCCACTTGTCAGAATCGAGATAGAAAGAAAGATCAAAGGAGGTAATGAGGATGAAGAGAGGGAGAGCACCGATTGTAGAGTACTTGAGAGCAGCTACAAGGATAGTAAGGGAGATGAAGAGCTGACAGAGGACCTGGACGCTGGCCCACGTCAGGAGCTCAATCAATCTAACGGCCAGGATGTTCTCGGGGTCCGGGTCGAGCAGATCCTACCATCTGAGATTGAATATCGTCTATCCATCTCTCTTTAGATCATCACGGCCGTTGCTGCTGCCCTTCTGATCCTTGTTTGGACCTCCCTCTGCTGTGAATGCCACCAATCTGCTCTGATTTGTAGGGCTTTTGATTAGGGTTTTGGGGAGCAAGGAGGAGTTACTAAGGAACTTTTTAAAAGGCTGGAAGGCAGTTCTAGGAATTGGGGGGATTTTTGAAGAAGTGCTGATCTAAGAAATCCATGAATGTTTGCCTATGAGTTCCCATGGCTTCTTGGCTGATATCCATTTTCTCCGGAGAGAGAGATCAGAGAGGTGTGCTAGGGAAGAGTGGGATATAGAAACACAGAGCCCGCAAGAATAAATATAAAAAAAAAATCTCACGGGCCCTTTTTTTAGGCGCGGGTACTAGTACCCCACCGCGGAGATGGAGGATGGACGGTCTTACCAAGGGCTCCGTGGGGTCCACAGTGATGTATGTGGCTTATTCACTCCGTCCAATCATTTTGACAGTTTGTTTTAGGGCATGCTCCCAAAAGGGAGGCAGATCAAACGCCCAAGTGGACCACACCACAGATCAACAATAAGCACTTGAATCTCTACAATTGCCAATGGTGTGGTCCACTTGAGGCTCCGTTCTACCTTTTTTTTGGTATCATGCCCTAAACTAAGTTGTTAAAATGAATGGAGGGCTTAGATAAAATACATACATTGTGGTGGGCCCCATAAAGCCCCTTATTGGTCTGTCAGACTCGCAGCTGGTCCTAATGTAGAAGTAAGTTTTAGCTATGAATCAAAGCCGCAGTAAATTAGCTACAGTTTATTTCCATAGCAAAATACCTCCTTAGTTCGCAGCCTTTACCCCCTTTTTTGTAGTGTCTTTTCATCTACTTAACTAATTTAACAATTTAAACTAAGAAAGCAATAACACTTTAGCTTTCAAGCATAAGTTGGTCCAATCACAAGACTAGTATACGAAGTACAATAAGCAACCTAGTCTAAGCATGCATAGATAATCAAATGATTCAACTAATCAAGAACCTAATTTATGTAACCTATGTAGACTATATGAGAATGGATCAATGAGCTCAAGTCTACACTAATAAGTGAAAGTACATCTTTTGTGTGTGGATGTGCCTATCAAGTGATTAGCATACATTCTAATTAAGCATTCATAATTAAACAATTAAACACAATGCATAATAAGAAATGTGCTCAAATACAATCACAAACACAACGATATATAGTGGTTCGACTATGGATCTATTCCACTCCCGGTTCAAGTACTCACTCCTTGAGCACACCGGCATTCACTATGCGGATGTTTTAAATCAGGTTCACCTCTCAACCTTTATAACCTACACAAGGTCTACAGCTACACAAGGACAACCATGTATTCTCCCATGTTGGAGGCCTACACAAAGACTTTCCCAAGTCCTACTCAAGGATAACTCAACTCCTACATAAGGACACAATATATCCTACACGAGGACAACACTCATCCTACACAAGGAAAAATTGAGTTTGGATCTCAAACTCTTGGGCTCACAAAATAAACCCCTACTTGGTTGAGTTGAGCCCCGTTGTTGCGCAGCTTTGGGTTACTTCTTTTCGCTCTCCCGTGCTTGAATCAGCTCCCCTTTGCTCCTCTGATCAGATACCTTCAAATGATTTTACTTTTAATGCCAAGGTGAGGGAATAGATAGGTTTCTCTAAAAAGGTTTAACTATTGGTTTAGAGAAATCCTAGTTTTGGTGATTTTGTTGAAGGATTTTACTATAGAATTAAGAATCACCAAAATGGACACCTAGGGCTGTCTAAGAATGAGGATTTTACTATGGAAACCAACTATAAAGCCTAGGATTTGGAATGGTTTAAGCATACTCCATAAATGAGCTTTGAATGTTCTTAATCATACAGTTAATCACATAAGATATGTTTAACCTTAATGGTTTTAACTTGGATATGATCTACCAACGTTGGGCACAAATGAGAGCTTAAAAACCATCCTCCAAGCCCAAGAACCAAATCTCATATATATAGCCTTAACGGCTAGAAAACAGTCAAAAAATGGCTAGATTGATAGGCTCGAGCAGACCGTCGATAGGATCAAAGGAGTGTCCAGACAAGCATATTGCTGGGCAGAGAGCTTCGATACGGTCGTCAATATGGTCGTCGATAGGGTCGACGGACTCATCGATAGGCTCAATGATTCCATCGATAGGCTCGACAGTCTATCCAGAGATTTTTCAGTTGCTGAATAGAGAGCTTCGATTGGCTTGGGGCTTCCCTTGATAGGCTCGACAAGGCTAAAAAAATTGTTGTTTTGGGCCGGATTGTTTACAGTAGCTAGGGGCCTCTAAAGCCTTATATTTTTAGGGTTCATTTAGGAATCCTAAGGCTAATGAAGGTGACTAAGAGTTTACCTATTAAGTCCAAATCATCTAGAGGCTATATGGGTTATTTTGGGTCAAAGGATAAGGTCACCAAGACACCATATTTACTTGTTTCTTCTATCCTTAATGCAGCTTGCCTTCTCGTGTCTTCGGTCTTCATCTTCATTAGGCTCAATCGACTGACTGAAACATTGACTCACATAAATGACAACCAAGGTGCACAAACAAGTGTACTAACACATAATACATGAAGCGGGAAAATCCCTATTACGACTTCACATTAGCCACTAGTCACCATAGTTTCTGGGACATGCAAGCCTATAAAATTTTCCCAACCAAGTGAGAAGTGAGGCGCTCATAGCCTAAATCTCATGAGACATTGTACGGGAGAAGTAGGTCGTTCTAGCTTATTCTCAATTCCGTACACACACATGGAGCCAAGTAAATGCATAAATTTAATTCCATCTTTAGTCTAGTAGTTTAGCATCCAGCCATATTATAAGACGAAAGTCATGACTAATGACCACTCCTTATCCTAATCAGTTCAAGGAAGCTCAAGGTCACTATGAGGAGTTGCGAACAACCTAGCATAGGTCGACAACTCAGGCTTAGTGTCCATACCACCAACGCCAGCTCATGAAACTTCGCATATTCACCAATTCCATCCTTTCATGGATTAATCACAAGTAAGATCCATCATAAGTAACATATATCAATAAAAGGATCCCATTGGTACTTTTCAAACAAAGCATACATAGTAGTGTTAAAACTTAACAACATGGCATATACTATCAACAACACATACACGGTAATGCCAACACTTAATACTCAACATCAAGGCATATTCATTCAACAATACATATGGAAATGACAACGCTTACTACATAACAATAAGGCATATTCATCCAATAATACCCACATGGTAATGCCAACGCATCGAGGCCCAGTATGGGCTTTATCTCTTTTCATCAAACAATTACATCAGTATAGGGCTAAGGAGTGTGCATTAACATAATGTTTATATCTATAATCTTGTACACACATCACATGGATCATCAAATTCATCATTAACGGATTTAAAGCATGATTTCAAAGTAAACTATACATGGTTCTAACAGAAACATATTATTACACATGTTTTCTCATACCAACATCTACACATGCATCACAAAAGCTCTTTAATGGAAATCAACGATAAACCCACGTATATTAACAAATTAAATAACGCACAACACAACAACACAAATCAAAACACCATGATCTATGTTTCGAACACCTAGAAAAACACATTATTAAAATGTTTGGCTTAAAGGGAGATCCTCACCTCTCAGACTTGACATGTATGGAGGTTGTAAGGGCTGAAAACGTTGCTGGAAAATCGAAAAAAATCGACGAAGAATCTCTCTCTCTCTCTCTCTCTCTCTCTCTCTCTCTCTCTCTAAACATGGCTGGGGCAATACCTATACTGGAAGAGGAGTTTTATAGATGAGAGGGGTCAAATTTTGAGCATAGAAGGCTATAAAAAAAAGCTACGTTGCGTGTGGACGTGGAGAGAGGTGGTGAAATATGAATTTTTTTGTCAGTTTTCAAATGGTGTACACATGATAGATGGTTGAGATGTTTCGGACTTATGTTGGGGATGGGCTACAAAACAGTGGTGATAGATCTTGAAATGGGGCTCACAAATTGATGAACGGTTTCAGTTCAAAACGTGAAAGAAAGTGGTGCGTAAATGGCGATTTCTGCATCGGGGTTCATCGGGTGATTGGACACCTCTGGACAGTTCTGATAGGTCCAAGGAAGCTTGTGTGGTCCACGAATCCAAGGTTTACGAGGGTTTAGTCAGTTGGTTACGTGGTAGAAGGATTCAGGTGGAGGATTGCATGAAAGATAGAAGATGTGATTTTTAATGTGAAAGGACATGTTAGTTAGCTAAGTGGGATCTTCTAAGCTCTATAGATAGAATCCCAGCTACCCATGCAAGGCAGATCGTCCAGATGGAGAGTTTTAGTAAGATATGGTTTGATTCAGAATGTTAGATCTACGTATACGATAGTCGGAAGGTTAAAAGACTTCGTGGTGATGGGTTTATGAGGGTCACGAGAAGAATGGATGGTTTGGATCATGAAGATGGGGCCCACAAAACGAACAGTGGAGAGGGCAACGGTCATGTGGACAGACATAGTAAAGAAGAAACGAAAATTTCCATTTTGATGCGGATAGGTCGATCAAATCGTGTTGGACCGTGCAAGTTAACCTGTACACGACGCATGCAGGTCCCGCCATGATGTTTGTGAAAAATCCAGCCAGTCCATCAGGTTGGCGGGGCAAAATTAGGGTATTCCACGAAAAATGGGACAGATCCGAGTTCAAGTGGGTCGTGCTTAGGTCGATTTCTGATTTGGCCACTTCTACGATGATCGAAGGGCTGAAATTTGATGGGTATGGTTAATTTGTGTTTGATAGCTTATATTTAAAGTTTTGCAACAAACTGATAGTGGAAAACTAGCGTACTTAAAACGCAGGTCTAACTTAAGTTTAATTAAATAACATTTTCGTAATTATTGGAAAAATGCGAGTTTTCTGAAATCCAACAATACTACGTCGTTCATAGCATCATTCTAAGAGATTTTTGTATAGGGTCATCTATCAAATCTCTCACGAATGATCCATTATTTTCAAATCAAAGTAAATTCGCAATATTTAATTAAAAATAATCAATATAAAATTCTGAAAATTTTTCAAATAAATCCTAAAAATTCGGGTGTTACAATCTACCCCCTTTAAAAACAAACTTTATCCCCGAAGTTTCCTAAGTAGCGTCGTTAAAAGTTGAGGGTATTCTCCCTTCGTTTCTTTTTCGTTTGAATACGTCTTTTGTTGTTCACTCAGACACTCTTTCGGGTCTTTAGTTATCTTTGACCTATTTCGGGTTAGTCGCAATCTCGGTCATAAATTCCACCCCCTTAAATAAGATTTCCGACCTCGAGGTTGATTTTATAAGCTCTCAAATATCTGACCTGACATGCTTCCATTGCGCACTCTGATTCATAGATGGTTCTGTCTATATCAATGGGTTCCTTAAACATAATCAATCAGCTATCGCCCCATCATCTCTCAGTCAGCTAGGACGGCATCTAATTCTCTTTTGTGGTATTTTTCAAGGGGCTTAGGGTTGAGAAAGATTGCAAGGTAGAAGGGCCTAGCTAAGATGACTTATGATTCCAATTCACGAACTCTTTTCATCCCTCCTTGGCTAGCCTAGTTGTTGAGCCTCCAATTTATACATTTGCCAACCCATTACATCACGTTATATGCATGATTTTCATGTTTAAAGACTAATTTAATACATGTTTTTGTGATTGTAGGAATGAGAGGGAGACGTCACCAATTCATGGTTAAAAGAGTCACTTTATATGCATTGAAAATCAATAGAACAAGTGTCAAAAGGTGGAAGAAAGAAGCAAGAAAGAAAGAGGAGAAAAAGAAGAGAATCTGAAATTTTTGTCTTAGACCTGTCTGTAGACCGGTCGCCAGACAGGTCTACAGTGTAATTTTTGGACTGTTTTTTTCTTCTTAGACCGATCGTCAGACAGGTCAAAGGTGCTCTAAAAACCCCGATTTTCAAGGCCAAGTTTTCAAATTGCGAGAGGACTCCGTGTTTTCTCGAACTTTTCAAGTTGGTGCAGGATTTCTCTTATAAAAGGCCACCTCCACTCTCTTCCTAAGGCATCTAGCAACGTGGGGAGCAAAGAGATCAAGACCTAGGAGGCTTCCTAGCCTCCTACAACTAGTTTTCTTCTTCTTCTAGTTCTAGTTTCTAGTTTTTAATATTTTCTTCTAGTTAACCTCTTAGCCAGAGCTAAGAGGTGAAGTTTGTAGTTTGTTTCAATGCTTTAATTCGTTTCTTCAAGTACCCTTTACTTTGATTTTGGATTTTCAAGTTCTAATTGAATAAAGTTTGGTTTTTTAGAAGTTTTGTGAGAGTTTGTGTACTCCGGACATGAGTTCCTTGCAATTCTCTGAGATTACCATGATTGAGTTGTTTGAATTCGAATTGTAGTAACCCTTGAGCATGCCATAGTCCATAGGCATGGCTATTACTCCGAAGGCTACAAGTTCAAGTTCTATGTGCTTAATTATAACTAGAAATCTGATTTCCAGATTGAAGTGGGACTGTTTGTGCTTGAATATTATATTCTCCAATTAGATGAGAGATAGGACTTTGATTCTAATTGTGTTGTGCTTGGATGAATGAATTGGCATTGGACAACTACAAGTGGATCCTTGATGCTCTAGTTCTTCTTATTCTCAGATTTTTCCTATTTCATGTGAAAAACTACTTTCTTAAACTTCTTAGATTCCAGTTATTAGAGTACTTGGAATTGTTTACCTCTTTCCTTGTGGATCGACCTCAGTCTTACCAAGATTTGTTACTACATCGCAGCCTTACACTTGAGGCGAGTGAACACTAGTCTTCTGATAATATCACCATGCTCCTTAATTAAGCTTTACGTCTATCGAGTTGTGTTAGATCTTTACCTTCGGTACAGTCACTATTCTTAAGGTTCTTTCCTTAGTCGGGGGTATCAACCTACCATGGGAGCATTGCTCTAGTCCTACACACAGTCTGAAAAGGTTCTCCTATAGTCAAGGATCTAGGAGGATGATTAGGGTTAGATAATTACCAAGGATGTTTGTTTGATATCTGAGATAATCAATCGGACGTTTAAAAGGATGTGTCCGAGTTTGATTAGGTAGGCATGATCAAATGATTACGTGAAAGAGGTAGATAAACGAGTGGATAGATATGCAGATGAGATATCATTGATGGCCCTTTAATGGTCAAGGGTGCGACGAAAAGATGAGATTAGGTATGTCATAATTTAATTCATGTTAAGGTTTAGGTGGCCTAGTTTCTATGACTTACAGTTGTCTATACGTCTATTTCATTCTAGTCATCATACAAAGAAGAACACATTTACACTCATTTCTAGAGAATGCACAAATATCCCCAAGTTAGAACAAAGATGTGGTTCGTATAGTGTCGGCATCACGGCTAAACAGTTCAAGTAGATTCGGATCTAATACTTAGATATTCTACTCTCAAATCCGAGCATTGAGTTCATTAGTATCCATTTGAAATTCCAAGTGTCAACCCTCAGGACTCGAGCATGGATCCAATCCCTCAGGACTCGTACGATTTCGTCCTTCCGTGTGGGCAATTTAGTCTAACAATGTGGGGACCTTCATGTACTCTCCCAAAATGCACACAAAGAAAACATCAACCAAAATCACCCAAAGTAAAATCCATCAATACAAAACATCACAACCTTACGAGGTCCTATTTACTTTCATCATAGAACATGTCAAGGGTCTAAGGGGGGTTGGTAGGTAGTAATCTATAGTTGTGATATCCTACTTAAGGTAACTAAGTTAGGCCTAAAATTCGTAAGGACGTATGAGCAAACGTCAGGGAACACTTCTAAGGGTGCAAGCTTACGAAAACTAATCCTAAACAATGAGTTCCAAGGGTTCCAAGGCTAAGGGACTAGGGTAGTGTTGAATCTAGAATGCAGGACTTACAAGCGCTCCGGGAATTCTCTTTCAAACCAGGCGTTGGTTTCTCCTGAAATTTAGAAGGTAAGTTGTAGGTTAGGTGTAGAATAACCCTAATTTTTCTCAAATCAGAATCCATTTGGTAACACACGTTTCTGCCCTAATCAAGCTCAAAAACGCAACAGATTAACAGGATTTGGTGCAGGATTTTCGCTACTATCAGAATTTTCCTGATTTATCTACTTATCCAATTGACCTGAAATTTTACGGGGATACTGGGGGTTAAGTCAAGAGTCTTAAAAAAATTTAAAATTTTTTTCTCAGTCTGGGTATACATCTTCTAATAGCGTTACCGCAGTTAGGTCAAGAAATCTGTCCTCTGTCGGAAAACTTCTAAGGGTGCAAGCTTACGAAAACTAATCCTAAACAATGGCTTCCAAGGGTTCCAAGGCCAAGGGACTAGGGTAGCGCTGAATCTAGAATGCAGGACTTACAAGCGCTCCGGGAATTCTCTCTCAAACCAAGCGTTGGTTTCTCCTGAAATTTGGAAGGTAATTTGTAGGTTAGGTTTGGAATAACCCTAATTTTTCTCAAATCAGAATCCATATGGTAACACACTTGTCTGCCCTAATCAAGTTTGAAAACGCAGCAGATTAACAGGATTTGGTGCAGGATTTTCGCTACTATCAGAATTTTCCTGATTTATCTACTTGTCCAATTGACCTGAAATTTTATGGGGATACTGGGGGTTAAGTCAAGAGTCTTCAAAAAAATTTAAAAATTTTCCTCAGTCCGGGTATACATCTTTTAATAGCGCTACCGTAATTAGGTCAAGAAATCTGTCCTATGTCAAAAAATTCGAAATAAAATCGTAAATCCTACAAATTTGGTGGAAATACATCATACTATTCAGCGAATCGCTGATCCAGACATGGGGAGTAGATGAGATCCCCAAGAGGACAACCAAAAGTGAGATTCTCTTCTTGAAACCCTAGAGTTCATGTTTCTATATTCAACAGCTACCCTAACAATTTTCAAGGGACCTAAGTGTGAGTTTCTATATTCGTACATCACACACAACTATGTAAGGATGTACCTAGGTGTTTTGTCACTAATTTTTGGGGACCTAAGTCTTAGGGTGCGTTCATTATGCAATGGATTGGGCTTCACGCCCCAAGGTCACATTCGCTCTCTGATACCATCTATAACACCCTGAGATCTCAACCCATTTTGGTATCCACGAGGGCCGAAATCTTGGGTTGTTACAATGACATAGGATGGAGTTGACTTTCGAGTTAGAATATGCAACCAACATAAACTTTTATTTAGCTTACAAGTTTAATTTAAAAAAAAAAAACTATTTTTACAAACATTACCACAAACTCTTCTAAGGTATTAATATAATACATACATTTGAAAAGAAATATTACTTGCCTATAACAACAATAATAAAAAACACCTCAATAAAGTTGACCAATAAATCTTTAAGTGCATATATATTAATAGTTATAAATACTCGATGTAGCTATCGTAAGATCTCCTCGCGTATATATGTAATTCAATCAACCAACTTGCTTTCCTATCAATAATCAAATCCAATTCAATCCATTTGGGAGCTTTATTATTATAAGCTAAAATAGAACCACTCACTCTCATCCTTTTTATACACAAGAAGGTACAAGAACACAAAAACTCACTACAAGATTGGGAATTCTCACGATGCAATGTTTACATCCAATCAAAGCATTATGTTAGTGATTGGTCCATGCACAAAGACAATTCAGAGCATTCTAAGTGCGTATAAGAATAATATAAACATGAGCATCATGAACATACAATAAATAAATGAAATGGCAATAGCATGAAATCAAAACGTTTTTCTCTAATCCTTCTTGTGTTTGGATCTTCATGCTGTAAATCTACTCCTTTGATCCTCTGTGTGTGTGTGTGTGTGTGCACGTGTGCGTGTCCTTCTTGATCTTCTCTTCCTCAAAATTTCCTCAAATTCTCTCTTTTTTCTCTTTGTTGAAGCAGCATTTCCTATCTTAAAATTCAAAAATTCATGACCCTTTTGCTGGAGAGAAAGGGGGCTATTTATAGACACTCCCCATGCCATTCGTGCAAATTAAAAAAATATTAGAGCCTACTGAAAGGGTGATCATAAAAAGAATTGTAGCATTTTCAATCCTAAAATTCAGGTTAGGATTGTAATTGCTTAGGATGAGGATAAGACTTGTTAGAAAGAGGAATTTCACCGTATCAATTGCATTTATACAACTTCTTAAGCCGTGTTTGGATGCATGTAAGTTATTTAAGTTGTAAGTTGTAACTTACTTACCAGTAACTTAGTTTATGTGTTTGAGTAACCTATCAATTAATTACTCATTCGAAGTTGTATATTCACACCAACCAGAACTTAAGAGTACGAAATGGGTTAAAAATCATATTATCACAAGACCAAACTTAAATAAAAGTATGTTATTTTATTGAGCCCATTTAAATGAATAATTGGACTGATTCTTAAGCTAAACTATTCATCAGGTGGATCATAAAAGTGGGCCCACGTATTCAAAATAAATGTAATATAGGAAAAAAATTAAGATAAGCATAAGGGAACTAAAATTTCATTTTTTTTAAAGATATGTTTATAATATTGTAAGAGAAAGAAACATAAAAGAAAAAATTATATTAACAAAAGAAATCTTTTTAGGAGCCATGCTCTTCAACCATACATGCCTTTGTTTAAGGACATACTATGAAGGAATGTATGGATAAGATTAGGATGATTAGAGTTAAATCATATTATAGGATCTAAGTGCCTAAGCAGACAAATAATTTGATGATGGTTTTGATTCTGTGCATGTGGAGCTTGTGGTTCAATAACCTAAACCCTTGATAAAAGGGTTAGGACCATCCAATCAAGAGCAATTTTGAGGCATCCCCCAATCGATATTGGACCATCGGTTGAATGGTCTAGATCAAAATTAGTGTATTTTAATCTATAATTAAAACTTCCCATCATTAAAAACTTCTTCAGGGCCACAAAAGTTTTAGATCAAACTGATATTTGTTTTTTTTCCCTTCATTCGAGTCTTTAGGACCTAATCAACAAGTTGGATGCCAAATAAACATTACAGTGAGCCCTAGGAGGCTTTTAATGGTAGACATTCAATCACTTATGTTTTCATGTGGTGTGGTCCACCTGATATTAAGATTTGCCTCATTTTTCGAAGCTAACCCTAAAATATCTGGAAAAACGGATGGATAGTGTGAATAAAACACATACAACAATGGGGCCCATGGAGCCCCAACCAATAGCCACCTGGTTATTGGCTAGTATCACTAGCCAAACAGGCGTGGCTTCGGTGGATCCCCAGATCCAAGGTGGGTGGGATCCCTGACTGTGGAGCCCACCATGATGTATTTTCCTAACATCCACATTGTCCATCTATATTGAAAGCTCATTTTAAGGCATGATCCAAAATCAAGTGGATCATAGTATCAGAAATAATAGTAATTGACCATTTAAAACTTCCTGTGGGCTGTGAAATTTTCGGATCAAGATGATATTTGTGTGGTCTCTTCATTCAGGTCTTTGTGACCTTATTAACAAGTTAGATGGCAAATAAACATTCTGGTGGACCCCATGAAGTTTTTAATGGTGGGAATTCGGTCAAGATTGTTTCTTATGGTGTGGTCCACTTGAGATTTGGATCTGCGTCATTTTTGGATCATGCCCTAAAATGAGCTTTCAATACAGATGTAAGGCAAGTACATCATGGTGGGCCCCACAATTAGCGATCCAAAACCACACCCTAGCCAAACTGCGTCTGTTCTGCTCGTGACCCAAAAAAAATAAGGGCCTGTTTGAAATGGAGTAATTACATGTATTTTCTCTCCCATTGTCAATAAATGCATATACCACCTTGCTTGAAGGTGAGGGCTTGAAACTGAGGACTCACTGTCATTACATTAACACTGAATTCGAAGCCTAAACTCTATGGGGCCCACCATGAAATGTGTTTTATCCATGCCATCCATTCATTAGTAGAGACCATTTTAGGGTGCGGGCCCAAAAATGAGGTAGATTTAAAGCTTAATTGGACCACACTAGAAAACAACAAAAATTGGGCGCTAATCATTTAAATTTTCTTCCTATAATGTGATCCACTTGAGTTTTGGATCCCTAAATGGACGGCATGGATAAAGCATGCATGCCATGGTAGGACCCATAGAGTCCCATCTCATTTTGTGTATCAAAAAGTTGCTGTCGTGCAGCCTCCAAGTACCTTTGGTAAATAATAAATGCACAAAAAGGTAAAATACACTACAAAGGGCCTGTTTGAAATGATGTATTTCTTGGTAGTAGTGTATTCTACCTTTTTCTGCATTTATTATTTACCAAAGGTATTGGAGGCACAACAACTTTTTGATACACAAAATGAGATGGGACTCTGTGGGTCCCACAATGACATACATGCTTTATCCATGCCGTCCATTCATTTGGCTATATCATTTTAGGGTATGGCTCCAAAAATGACTAGGATCCAGAACTCTACTCACATTACAAGAAGAAAATTTAAATGATTAGCATTCAATTTCTACTGTTTTCTAGTGTGGTCCAATTGAGCTTTAAATCTACCTCATTTTTGGGCCTGCACCCTAAAATGATATCTACTAATGAATGGATGGCATGGATAAAACACATATTTCATGGTAGGGCCTGCAAAGTTTTGGCCTTGAATTCCGAGTTATGTAAGTTGTCCTCACTTTCAAAGACAATGGTGTATGCATTTATTAATGATGTGAGAGAAAATACATGTCAATACATGTAATTACAGCATTTCAAACAGGCCCTAAGGCCGTGTTTGTTTTGGGGAAGTCATGGTAAATACAGGTAAACCTGTAATGATGATTTCTCTGGGAAATCCCACGTCATTCCCAAAGCGATGATTTGACCGCCCCTTTTAAAACCGATGACGCCACAAAATTTTGTGGGTCCCACTGTATATTGTGTCACAAATCCACACCGTCCATTCATTATGTCACTTAAATTTATGGTATAATCTAAAAACTAAGGCATATCCAAAGCTTAATTGGACCACACGGAATGAAAAAAGAAAATAAACACGTATCGTTAAAATCTTCTTGGAATTACTCTTTTGTTTGGTGTGGACTCTTTGAGTGTTGGCCCTGTCTCATTTTTCACCTAAAGCTTACAAACGTTATGTTAAAACTTTTGGACCGAGTGGATATATCATATACATTACGGTGGGGCCCATAAATTTTAACTATCATTTTGGACCGGTTTTCAAGGCTGGAAATGGGAGGGATATTCAAACGGGTTAAAGAGTTATAATTACTCTTTTGCCCGGTATTTACAGGGAATTCCCCCAAACAAACACGACCTAAAAGAATCGATGAAGAAAAAAAAAAAGATGAATATAACCCCTCTGAAATTAAGCCATAATGCCAGGGTACAAAGAGTTCCAAGCTCCGAGATGCAATCATATGTGGGCAACAAAGATTTTAATGAGTACATACAGCAATAGCATTATGTCTCTGAGAGAGAGAGAGAGAGGATGAATAATAAAATGGCTTTTCTGGTAAACAAGAAGAGGAACCGGCAACCTCCAATGAGTTATGGAATACAAGAGAGCATGCATGTTTTCTCAAGTGCAAAGTGCAACAAACAACAGTTTCTAGAGCTTCAAGGTGCAGTTTCTCCTTCTCTCATATTTCTCACCCAGAAGCAGCAGGAGGAAGGGCCATTCAAAATCCACAAACCATTTTCTTTCCAGTGGCAGATGGTCAATGGGTAGCTAAAAAACGGAAAGGTTTTGAATCAAGACCTTGGCCTGAGGATACCAGAAGAAGCTCGATTGATGATCTCAAAACAATCTAGTGTCGGATTGGCGGCCATCCATCAATGATGATGACGCCTTGGATTTAGCTGCCCTGGGAATGTGGCCAGAGCTTAAGGACAGCAAGCTGCTCCAGTTTAATGAAGATGGCCTCTTGTTCACCATTCTTGAAGGAACCCGATCGCTGTCTTCACCGCCAGATGCTTCATACCCATCGCTGGTTGACCTTGACAGCTGAATCCCCTCCTGAGTACCAACAGGTGGAAGAGCCCCTTGTGCCTCTACAGAGACATGGAATGGATGTACATCAGGTGAGTCCAGACTGCTATCAGGAGAAGAGGCTACTGCCCCAGCTGAAGACATAGCTAGGCTTGTGCGGAAAGCACTCCTTGCTTCGAGCTGCAGAGGAGCCAGACCCATCGATGATGTCTCCACAGCCAGATCACTACTGCTACTGACAGTGCCTTTGGCTGACATTTTTGCCAGGGGTTCAAGAGGGAGACTTGTCAGAAGCCTGCTGCCTTGCTTGTTAGCTCGCCTACGGTTGTCAGGCATTTGAAGCATTCGGTTGCTGCTGCTGCCAAAGCTGCTGTCTGTTTCTAAACCCAAAGGTGCCTCCTGCTGCACAACTGGGTGATGGACCCTGGATTTCTTCCTCACCTGAGCAGCCACCTTTGAAACTTCTTCAGCATTTAAGCGTGCCAGCGTCCAAGGACTGATCTTTACAGTTTCTGTGTTTCTTTTCCTTGTAGGCACCTCTACAATCGTTCTCTTACCCGACAAATTCACAGATGTGCTTGCACCTGGAGGAACTACATCAAACTAGAAAAAAGAAAGAGAACAAAAAAGAAAGAAAAAAAGAAAACAGAGAGAGTTTGAAATGCTATTATCAGGTCTAAGAATGAAAAGGAAAATGGCAGTAGATTTGCTGAGTAGGCGGTATTCAATATATATAGTTAGTTCTTTCAATATCAAACCATTCAGATGATTTTAACTCTGCTTACCATTTGATGGAACAAAACTGTGTCACTGATTTTTCAAACCAACTTGCAATTTTCTTTTGTGAGAATTTCAAGAATTCTCTTTGGTTTTTCACGGGGTAATTTTCACATGAGGTGAGTTGCCATCTACTTCAAAAACATATGACAGAGATTCAAATTTAACAACTATTTCCATTACCATAATATTAGCCATTAAATACCAATGGTGAATTTCCCAACAATCTATTATAATGTGTCTGCAGTCTGCATAGAACTGAAGTATTATAAAACAGAAAACATTTTATTCAGTAGGTGGGGAAGGAAAATAAAATAAAATTTTGGCGAGACTTGTCAGAAAGGGGAAGGGATAAGGATCCAAGTTCCCTCTGTTATATAGACTGACCATCAAAAGCACGAGGATAATTTGGTGAGAATTGTTCCCTTTAGGCAGAATTTGATTTTTTTTTTTTTTTTTTTAAGAGAGAATTTTATTATCAAAGAAAGCGAAAACAGAGCAATTACAAGACAGACAAAGAATCAGATGAAAGAGAACAATTGGAGAAAGCCTTTATACAAAGACACCTCTAAGAACAACCCACTCTATTATAGGCCCATCCAATTACATCCAATTTTGCCCTTCTAAAGATCTCGAAGACCAACCCACTTTGATTACAGAAACGCCAATTATTCCTTTCTTCCCATAAACCCATATGCCTGCTAAAAATTATGTGATCAAAGGTTTAAAATAAGGGGATCAGGATACAATTCTTCCATGAATTGGTAATGGAATGTTGGAAGAATTCTTTTATCTGAAGCATCAAGCATTCAAAGAAGAATAGAGTTTATTATTGAAGATGAAATAAGAAGCAAAAGAAGCTGTCTCCATCAACAAAGCGTCGGCTTCAGAGAAGTGCTCCATGGATAAGGAGATCTTAGATGTCATCCAGAAGAAGTGATGGCAACATGCGGCTCATATCGTAAAAGTACATGTAGCTCCCTCTCATGTTACACGTGGGATGTCGCAAACATATGTCAAGATTGGGATGGTTAATCTGGCGGGCTTCCATGTGGATGGACCATAGTCCGAAATTCTCAATAAATGGACAAAAAGCTTGCCATCCATTTAAGTTTTGCAAGTTCAATGCCGACCAGTGCTGTATTGAGCTAACTGTTCCTTTTGCAAGCCACTGACCTAATGGCTACCACAGTCGTATCCCCTCAGTTTCAGGATTGCGGATCTGCATCGTGGTCCACCAGTCAACAGTTTGTATCAGCAGACATCTTTGCCACGTGTAACATGAAAAGGGAGATGCATGGTACTAGCGTAATTCTTTTGGTCTGGATTACATAATCAGTTCATGCAGGACTGAAACCAAAACAACAGCAGCATTCAGCTGGGGTCTCCCACATACGAGGGGAGTTCAACTGACAAGCATGCCAACATTTTCCATTAAAAACAAAAACTGTATGTTTAACTACAAAGCTTATCTGCGTGATTGGTTTTCATAAATAATTAATTTTCTTATAATATTTCATGGTAGCAGGGGGACAAGCATGTTGGGAAGAATCAAGAATATTCCTTCTGATACTAAAATTCAGATCATACCTGATCTTCAAGAAAAAGGCGTGGAGGAGTGCACCATGCGCCTCAATGAAAAGTATTGAAGGAGCTTGCACTGCTCAATCCTGTAAGGGAGCTAGCAGGAGACATTTGAGGACTCTGCTGGACTCCAGTGGCTTGCTGCTCTTGCTCCCTCAAGGCTATAATGTAGTCGTATGTGCTGATTCCCTATCATAGTCAAAGCGATATCCACAATAAGTGCATGTGTAATTCCCATTAGCTCAAATCATGCCAGAGAAGGACAATGCGAGGATCCAAAGAAAAACGGTGAACTGAGCACAACACACACATGAATTGAAAAAGGTTCAAACAACTTATGAGCTAAAAAGAAAAAAGAAAAAAAAAAATATTGATCAGATTTACTCATACCAACACAATTTTTTCCTCCTTCCCTCCATCTCTTTATCTCTCTATCTCCCTTCTCTTCCATTAAAGGGTTGGATTGGATTCAGCGGCCAGTTGGGCCATCATATTATGAGAAACCAGGGGAATGCAAATTAAGGCCATTTGCATGCAAGAGATCATCCCTGATCGGAGGTGTGGGCTGTCCATCTTGTAAGCCGAGACCCATTACCAGTTGAGCCATGTGATCTGAATCTGAGTGTGATTGTACCACCACTGTGCGGAGATCAGCAATCTTTATATGATCAGGCCCCTTTGATCTTGTTGATGCCATCAGCAGTGGATCCTGTTGAAATCAGCGTGGACAGTTGCTGCTGATTTTTATTTTTATTTTATTTTTTTCTTAAGTTGTTGGGTCTTTGTTCTTCTTCATGGTATTTTTTGCTATTGTGATTGGAATTCTGTGCTATCTGGCCTATTTTTCTGGTGACATGAGGTTTATCTGCTGCTGGTTGGTTATTTGCCCGTAGTGATTTGCTGCTGTTAAGTTGTGGTCTCCTTGTTCTTATGGTCTCCTTGCCTAGAATACTCTATGGATTCCAAACTAGAAACTGAACTGACACTCAACAGATTTCCTCAGTAAAACTCAGAGGGGTTGAGAATTGCCTACCATGAGCTGCATCTGTCAGGATTTTTCTTACTTTGAAGCAGAAATTGAGAACTTGACAGATGCAGCGCCCACCATAGATCAGAATATCAGTATTGTATCGGCTGATACGGCCATATCGTATCGGTATCGGCCAAATACGATACGCGATACGGCTCCGTATCGGCACGTTCTGAAAAAACAGTACCATAACGGCCTGTATTGGCCATACCGGCACTGATATTTTATAGCTGTAATGGTTTCAACTGATATGGCTAAAAAAGACTTTGTTTTTGAGTTTTTTTTTTTTTTCATTTTTCTCCTCTTAATTTTTTTGGAGAGAGGGATTGTTTTAAAGGCATTTCCGACCAGATCTAGATCAGATTTGAACATCGAAACTTGTTTTTTGCATCAAATTGAAGAATCGTAGCTTCTAGGTCCGGCTTTGCAAATTTTGAAAAAAGGTAAAACAAATATTTTTTTCTCTATTTCGATCTAGAATCCCATCGAAACAACAATATAAACTATTTCGATCAGATCTTGATTGATTGATTTGCATTTGGAGTTTTTTGTTTTTTTTTTTATTATTTATGAAAGTATTTTCTTAAAAGTTTAGAAAAAAGTTATTAAATTATTTTTTTGTCATATTAATTTTTGTTATGATGCTTGAGTATTAGAAGACGATAGATCTACTTATTTGTTGAAGAGTTGGGCTTTTTTTTATTTTTTATTTGTTTTTATCTATGTGGGTATTTTCTGACAATTTCAGAAAAAAAATTTAATTAGTTTTTTTTTATGATTCTATTTATGATACTTGAGAAGTATTGGAAGACTGTGGATCTACTGATTTATTTAAGATTTGGGGTTTTTTCTTTTTCTTTTTTTTTCCCTTTTTTTACACAAGTATTTTTTGAAAATTAAAAAAAATAGTTTTTTTTTTTTAATTTTTTTATCTACATAGGTATTTTGGTATTTTCTAAAAATTTCAGAAAAATTTTAATTAGTTTTTTCTTGTTATGATGCTTGAGAAGTATTAGAGGACTATGAATCTACCAATTTATTTAAGATTTGGAGCTTTTTTCTTTTTCTTTTTTCCTTTTTTTATGCAGGTATTTTCTGAAAATTAAAAAAAAAAAAGTTTTTTTTCTAATTCTTGTTATGATTCTTGAGGAGTATTAGAATATGGATCTGTTGATTTGTTGAAGGTTTGGGTTTATTTCTCTTTTAGTAACACATGTATTTTCTAAAACTTTCATAAAAAAAAAAAAAATTTAATCATTATTTCTTTTTAATTATTGTTATGATGTTTAAGGAGCATTAGAAGACTATTATAGATCAAATTATTTCATACTAGCAATGATTAAAAAAATATTTTCTACAATTTTCTACTTTCAAGTTATTTTTGGGCATTTTCTAGTTTTAATATATATATATATATATATATATATATATATATATATATATATATATATATATATATATATATATATATATATATATTAAAACTAGAAAATGCCCAAAAATAACTTGAAAGTAGGTCAACCGGTCAAGACAACATTCTTACCAAAGAATGGTTCAATACACCATTGAATGCATGGTCAAAACACAAAAAAATGATATATTCTTGAATTTCTCATTTTCCTATTTTTCTAATAAATTTTCGCATTTTTTTGCTTTAAAAAAACATTATGACCGATACGGCCCCGATACCGACACGCAATGCCATATCGATCATTTTTCTACCAGGCCAATATGGCGACCGATACCATCATTCATAACCATGGTGCCCACAAAGGATTCTGATTCATACTCTCAATGAAAAGAAGATAATTGCTAAATCATGAGTTGGTTGTAGCATAGTATGGATGGGAATGTTTATAACAGTGTTGTGTAGGAAGATTGCGCAAAAGAAGCTTGGGATACTCTACAACAATCATAGTGGAATGAGAAGAATATACAACGCTTATATGATATATTCAAGGATTTTCAAACAATGAGACGGAGAAAATCTTCCTGAACATTGTGCCCAGTTTAAAGGGTTGTTTGATGAATGGAAGCTCCATCATCCATTTACCACCAATATTGCTCAACAATAATATCAACAGGAAGAAATTGGAGTTGCTCTTTTCCTAGCAACGGTTCGCCCGTATCTAGACCCGGTTAAGGCACAACTCCTTGGAAGTGAACATGTCCCACCATTTTCAGATGTTTTTGCTCGCATATTACAGGTTCCAACTCCATCATCATCCTCCTTGTCACCTACCTCTAGCGAGAATGCAGCCCTTTTCTCTGCTAGTGGAGGAGTTAGAAATGGTGGGTGAGGGGCTGGTCGTGGTGGTTGTTCAAGGGGTCAAATACATGGACATACCTTTCATGGTGATTCAGCTACTCATTCTACAAGTCAGTGATTCTGTGTCTGTTGCAAGAAGCCAAATCACACGGTTGATAAGTGTTGAGACCTTTGGAAAAATAGGGGGTCCCAATCTCATCTCGTTCACCAGGATGTATACGGTGGAGACAATCATGTTCCTGGTCCTACATCCTCCCACACACTGGATTCTATCGTTCTCCCCAAGGCCAAGTATAGGGAGCTTCTCGAAGGTAGTATGACAGCTATTGGATCCTCCATTTCCGCCTCCTCAACCTCTGTAGCCAATTTAGATAATTCTCTAGCCGCATACTCAGTTCTATCACCTTGGGTGATTAATTCTGGGGCCACCAACCACATGACAGGTACCCTTTCTTTGCTTTCCAAACTTGACACGTCAAATTCCTGCTCTATAGTTTCCTTAGCAGATGATTCTTCGTCCAAAGTTTATGGTAGAGGATTTGCTTCACCAAGCACAAAACTCACTTTACCTTCTGTCCTTTATGTTCATCATTTTTCCCTTAGCCTACCATCTGTAAATCAACTTACTAAACACTTGAACTGTACTGTAACATTTTTCCCTACTCATTGTGTGTTTCAAGAAATCAGGACAAATGTGATGATTTGAGAGAGGCATAAACTACGTGGTCTATATTATTTTGAGGCAGAAATCCATGAAGCTGCTCTCAATACGAAAGTCTCCCCATCACAATTGCACGCCCAATTGGGTCACCCGTACTTAGAATCCCTTAAACACATTGTTTGTTCTTTGTCAAGTTTTTCTCCCATACATTGTGAAGAATGTTAGTTGGCTAAACATTTTCTTCCAACAATTAATAATAGGAGTATTGAACCTTTTGATTTGGTACATGAAGATGTGTGGGTTCCTCCTTGGATTTCGATTTTAAATAATTTGTACTTGTTACATGATCGATCAAAAGTATTTGATGTGTTTAAGTCTTTTGACTCTGAAATTCGCACTTAATTTAAGAGAAACATTTAGTGTCTTCGTTCTGATAATGCCTTTGACTACGTTTCTATTTCCTTCCAAGAATACTTGATTGGGGCAAGGATTACTCATCTCACATCATGTCCCTACACTCCTCAACAAAATGGAGTCATTGAAAGGATGAATCGACACTTAATAGAAGTGGGAAGGTCTCTTTTGAAACACATGCATGTTCCCAAGTGGTTTTGGAGTTTTACCATCCTTTCTTCTAACACCTCACCCTTTCCTCTACCAACCCATGTATTTGGTTGCACTACCTGAAGAGGACATCCGAGAAACATACCAAAGGAAGGCCGAACCAGTATCCTTATGGCTAGACGACCATTACATGAGGACCACTTGGCCCAATTCACACTCCAAGCCACGTTGAAGACCCCACATGCATGTTCATGCACCTTTGAACACCCCATACTAGGAAGATGCATGTGGCTTGCATATAGGAGCTCAATGGACACATCGGACCATTGGATCGAGTGGAAACGATGATCAAACTGTTGGATCATCATCATCGAACATCTTGATCGTGGACTCCATGGGCCACAAAATAGTTTAGTTTTTTAATTTGTTTACATGTTTCGTTATTTTTGGTATAAGCTCATATTTGCGTTGAGATTAGGGAGTTAGGAAAATTTTTAATTCATTAAGTGTCTTTATGTTGAGAATCTTATCTGAGAGCGCCTTTTTGTAAAAGGTCTTTTCTAAAACTATAAAGGGTAGACGTCCCCACCCTAGCCATAATGCATGTTATGAATGAAAAAGACTTCTCTCCTTTTGCCTTGTGATTGAGCAAAAGTTTCATCATGTGATTGGATTAGTGATGCGAGGCCATGGGGAGCAATTCCCTAGTTATCTTTTCTACTTCTCACTTCTCATCAAGGTATTATCTTCCTTCTTTTTTCTTTTCTTTTTCTCTACTTTCCCCAATCTCTCTTCTTTGATTTTTCTTTTATGAGACCCACATTCAGTCAAACCCAACCTATCCAAATCTTTATCCAACCAAACGCTAATCCACAAACCCTAATTTTCAAAACCCTAATTCTCAAAACCATAATTCCTCAAAACCCTAATTCCCCATAACCCTAATTTCAAATCCTAATTTCCAAAATTCGATTCCCAAACCCTAGAGTCCTAATCCTAACCTACCCAAACCCTAACAAACCAAGTAAACCCCTTTGAATTGAGAACAATAGATCCAGATTATTTGGTAATGTATTAGATCTACATTGTGGGACTTTCATATGGCTTGAATTCAAACATTTTACATTGCTGATTTTTTTAAAACTTGTGATTGATCAGCATTAGTTTGTGCTTCAAATTGTTCCAGTTAATCCATTTATGATCTCATTGCATCATTCTAGGTTAGGCCATCCGCCCTGCATCAAATTTTTGTATCAGAGACTAGGTCTAGCATAGGATTCTTATGCTGCATGTAGGTTAGCTTTTCATATTGTCATGTCTAAGGTTAGCAGTCTTCCCATTCTCATCACATTCCAATTAGAGTCTTTATTTCCTAAGTTCCCATTTAGGTTCCCGATTTGTGCACACTTGTACTGGGCGTGGTTTTGGTCTTCATCCCACAATGAATTCAGAACAGCTTGTCGAGGCTATCAATGCCATTAATAACTGTCTCACAACCATAGAGGCACAAAGTAGAATGATGGGGACATCAGAGGACCTACTCAGGTGTACCAGAGACGGAGGCAACCACCGACATCAACGCAACTCTCTTTGTGGATAGGAGACGAGTTCCAGATGGGGCCCGCTGGGCCACTTTGAAAACCCTACATGCATTGGACGTGCATCATGAAGACCCCACATGCATTTGAAAAAAAAAAAATATGCGACCGTATATGCGCACAGCCATATGCGATCACATGCAATCGCATATGCAATTTGACAACATTGGATGTGACACATCTAATACTTAAGAGCGTCTGCAACAACACATCACAGTAGGGCCCACCCCGCTTGGCCCAGTCTATGCACACACATGGTCTCCTGCAAGCTACAGGTCCACTCGCAGAAGACCATCTCCCATACATACATACATATATATATGATGTATGCATGCATGCATGGATGCATATTCTAGTGTTTCCCATTTTTTTCCTTTTTTTCAAGCATTTTTTGTATTTTTTCAGGCAATGCCATTGGTTAAAACCTTGATAATAACACCATTAGACCATTATTATGTAAGTGAGAGTCCACTATAGACATTACTTTCCATTCTATCATTTCTATGTCAAGTTCAATCAAATCAACCTGAAAAGGTTGACTCCGTTTTAAGTGGATGAATATGATAATAAATAATCCATAATAAGAAGTGAGTCAAGTGAAAACAAAAGCTGTATGCTAGAGGGGCATTGGTGGTGAGAGTATGAAACTATTTTAGCAGAATTTTCAAAGTTCATTTTATCAGCAACCAGCCTATCCATATGCATCCGCAACAAAGGTTTAGCTTGAGCAAAATGTCCTCGCTCTCCATAACACAAACAGACATGGTGTTGTGCCTAATCATGTGGGAGTTGTGGTTGGCAAGGAATAATGCCAAGTTTGAAGGTAAGCAGGTTGACCATAGTAAAAAAATTTTAAGGCGCACTGTTGGTTGAGGGCTATTGAAGGTTGTGTTGTTGCTCTTGTAGTGGGTCGCCCATTGGAGATATCTTCACTGAAGAGCACAAGTATTTCTCTTTCATGTAAGCCCCCCTAAAGCTGTGGTGATTCTGAAGTGGGTTCCACCTCCTTTAGGATGGGAAAAGCTTAATGTGAATGGATAATCGCGAGGAAACCCGAGACCAAGAGATGGAGTTGGTTGTTGTAGAGACATCACTGGGAGCATCCATTTTGCTTTTAGTACCTACTACTATATGGTGACTAACACAATCGCGGAAGCTAGAGCCTTGTTTGACAAGTCTCCCTTTGTGCGGAGAGAGGCTTGGTAAATGAGGAAATAGAAAACAATTCTAAAAGTTTTGTATCCAGCTTTGGCTATTCCGTCTCTCCCTCGTGGTTGATTTGGTATTGGTGGGTGGAATCAAGGAAAAAGCTCCTATCCCTAAACTTCATGTTGTCACAAATTTGCTACGAAAGCAATCCATTGGCAGATAAGCTAGAGAAATTGGGTAGCTCAAGGGATAGAAAGATAACATTCATAAGAATAGAGGAGTTGCCTATAGAGGCAAGAGGCTGCCTATTCTTAGATAAATTGGGGATGGGTAGATTAGATGTAAATAAATGTGGGATGCACACGGTTTTTGTGTTAGGGTGGCTCTCGCCTCATCCTCGTTCCTCCTCTTCAATTGTGTTTGGCTCTATCTTTGGGGAGAGGATTCTGCTTAGGGGCTAGAAATTGCTCCTGGTTGTATTGAAAAAATAAAATAATAATAATAATAAAAAAGTAGTAAAAATTTGAAGAGCAATAGTATAAAAAGTACTAGAAACACTGAAGCAAATGAAAATTGAAACACAGGAAAAAAAATTGCCTGGGGGCATGGCTTTGAAAACAGGTCAGCTCGGAAATGACCAATGATAATGCAGTTATCTTATGCTAGTTGAGCTGAACCATAGCACTGTAGTCTCAAAGAGACGGTGCCATAAATCCACAAAATGTTCAAAGTGACAATTCATTTCAAATTTTACCTTTCTTATGAGAAGAACATGGAAGAAAAAGAGCTGGACAAGTGGTAGAGTAGTAATCATTGCCAAGACAGTGCAAGAAGCCTGTGAAAAGGTAAAGTGCCATCCTGTTAGTGCAAGAAGAGGGCGACACTCGAGTCAAAGTGGAGGAGATGAATGGACAATTGAATACTCACCACAACAACAACAAAGGGCACGAAAGAGAAACTGCTCCCCAGCTTGGATATGATCTCCGCAGAGAACCGCTTCCGCTCAAGGAAACAGCATATCAATACAAGGATGCCCATGGACCACTGTAGAATAAGCTGCAACCTCAAGACCAAGGTGCACAAACCACGAACACCTGTCAATAATCAACCAAAATGAAAAGTACCCGAATTCAAAGCTTACTACATCTCTTGACAGCTGGACTTGCAGATGCAGAATGAAATCCACTTCAATAGGGGAGGTAAGAAATAGTTGCTCAAGGTCAAAATGATGGTGCCACACACCACATGGGGACGAAGGAGAGAGTGGTGATTTAGGACACAATGGATCATGACACTCTAGAGTCTAAACTAAACAAGGGTAAAGAAGGGAGGCTGACATTTACCAAGAGTAGGGCAGAAACCATGAGTGTGAAAAACCGTCTGTAGTTTTTTCTTCCTATACAGTTGTTGAGCCACTACAAAACCAACATGAAGAAGGCATCAGAGTGTGCTCTGTAAAGGGACTGGAAAGACTCCAAGCAAATCAAGAGATTCTACCCTGCAGTGATGATCAAAGCCATCGACACATTTGTCACAAACTCTACAGTGTTTGCTGTACTTGAAAACCTGCATTACATCCATCAACAGTCCATAAGCATCACAAATCACATTGCATACAAAGTGCATCAATCTATCATATCTTTAGTCCATAGAAACAACTAATCAAGTAAGCTATTCATGGTGTACCTGGAACGCAGTCCAGAAATATGGGTGTTCACAACAGATACAATCAATGTACCAGGTGGAAGGGAGTTACAGCAAGAGGTAGAAAAAGGGAACAAGTGGAGAAGGTAGAAAAGTAGCTACTTAATGACCTGATGTATCCGGGTTGTGAGATTCTGACAAGGTGTCCCGTATCGGTTTCGGTGGGCGTAACTGTGCCCACCGTTTCCTTTACGGATACGGGCCGTATCGGCCGATACGGCCCCCGTAACGGTCCACTTTTTTTTTTTTTGCCAAAAATTCTAAAAAAATATGGATTAAATCCAGAAAATTCAAAACATCCCAAATATGCATTCATTTATAATTTTGAACATGTTTATGGTGGTGAAGCGGTCTACTCTTTGATGAAAAAGCTATATCGGGTTGTCTGGTGAATTTATGAAGCTAATAACTTGGAATTAACTGCAGAACTTATAAATTCAAATTTCTAACTGTCTAATACCAATAATATGTATATTAGAATAAATGTAACATCAAAGTATTTCAATTTTCACATGTACTATTATTTTTTATAATTTACTTTATATTATTTACAATTTATTTACATACCTGAGGAGTGAGGAGTGAGGACTGAGGACTTGCAAAAAATAATGTATTAAGACTTCTCTTATCTTGAATCTATGACCGACTCTTGTCCTGCCAATTGAACATTCTAAAGTAGAAAAAAAAAATAGTAATACCTGATATACTCCCCTGCAAGCATGTTGATTAAAGATTACTTGACTGGTTGTCACTTGTCAGGGGAGTTATTTTAAACACAAGTTCAACAATGTAAAGTGTGTGTTTTTTTGGTGAATGTATGACCATGTGGGTAATGGAAAAGACTCACCAAACCAAAACTCACCACCAAAATGAAAACCTGCTTTGTTGTGGTTGCTCAACCTCCACGTCGTCGTCGTCATCATCATCGGGTTGTTGCGGTCTTGTTGTTGCATATCCATAATATTCAGTGCCTGAGGGAAAGACCAGGTCAACGAAACCTGATGATGACTGATCCTGACTAGGCAAAGATTCTGACCCTGAGTGAGAATATCTACTAGTGCCCGTCGAATAGCTGTGCCCATACTGGTACTCATATTCAGGGACAGGCTGTTGAGATTGAGATGAATAACTTGGATTTGGTTCATATGGTAGATGTGGAACAGCGTCAAGAGGACTACTCCAACATGAAAGTGGCGGAACAGGTTCCCTATAATCCCATTGGCTGTAAGAATACCCATAATTCCTCGGATCATAGCCATACGCATGCTGATGTTCCAGATCTGTCGGTGTAGATTGCGGTGCAGGACCTGTAGGTGCAGGACCTGCAGGTGCACTACTGGAGCCAGGCTCTTGCTGGCTGTATTGTGACTCAGTACACTCATAAGTTCGACCCCCTCGGCCCCGCTTGCTTCGTCGAAGTTCATCAGCCTCGCGATCCGTAGACGGCTGTATGGTATCAGTAGCCCCGGTGGGTTGAGCAATGCCAGAAGTGGGACCAGCATTAGGTGCATCATCATCATCATCATCATCATCTGTTTCAGTATCGCTAGAGCTCGCACTCTTCTGCTGAGTTTGCATGAAATCCGCCCCCCTTTCTGGGTCCAACACAAATGCACGACTCTCTTGCTGTGCCTTGCATATTTCTGGGTCTTCAACTTCTATTTCTTCACTATCCTCTTCTATTTCTTTTCCCTTACTTCCAACCAAGGTAGAAGTGGGTCATCCTCATCATAAATATTGTCCAAGTTTATTGGATAATAATCCACATCACCGGCATTATTGGTGTTCGTAGGCCTCCTTGAATGCATGCGCATTCTTAGCCTCATGTTGTAATGCATAAAGACAAGTCTATCTAACGTCCTAGTCTGAATTATATTTCTATTCTTCGTATGAATAAGTGCAAAACAACTCCAATTTATTTCGCAACTAGAGGAAGACGTTGTTTGGCTCAAAATCCTTACTGCAATTTTTTGGAGAGCCGGTGTGTCCTCTCCGAAATTTACCCACCAGTCGGCGGGGTGCAACCTAAGTACTGCATGTTGTGCAAGAGTATCTCCAAAGCTACCCTGGCGAGTTCCAAATATATCCAATTCATTCAAAGCCTTTATTTGTACATCTAAGTCAGGCTCTAATCTCTTTATCACGTTCTTTAATCCAATATGAATCTCATCATCCATAACAAATGATTGGGCATATCTATACCTAGGATTTAGGTAATAACCTGCTGCATGAATATCGTGGTGGAGCTGCTTTGTCCATCTTTTGTCGATCAAATTCCAGTGAGATTGCCAGCTTGAACAATCACGTTGAATTGCCAACTTCGCTTTATCCATGGCGTCGTAGAGGAAGCCCATCGTAGGTGCTTCATCGGTTTCAACAAGACGAAGTACCCTCATCAGTGGTTCCATCACCTTTAAAATTTTATTAACCCTCTTCCAATATTTGTTGTCTCTTATGGTGTTTACAACATCAACCGGTGTCCCTGATGTCTTCTTCCCATATTTTGTGTTGAGCCATTGTTGGGAAGCAAACATTTCACTCAACTCTCCCCTATGCTGATACAAACTCTCTAAAGCTATAAAGTTTGTTGCAAATCTAGTCGCCGCTGGCCTAAGCAACTCTCGTCCCTTCGTGAACTTCCTCATTATTGCAACTAGGTGATTATGGTTGTAAATAAATGTTGTCACTTCTTTTGCTTTTTCAACCATTTCTTTGACATTCTTTCTCTTTCCAATATCTTCCAATATAAGATCAATACAATGTGCAGCACACGGTGACCAAAATATATGTGTTCACTTTAGCATCAACAAATTTCCTGCAGACTTATATGTTGCTTCATTATCTGTCACAATCTGCACCACATTCTCCTCCCCAATCTCATCCACTACTTTATCCATCAAGCTAAAAATATATTTAGCATTTTTTATTTCATCCGAGGCATCAATTGACTTGTGGTACACTGTTCCCAAGTGGCAATACACCATGAAGTTGATCATGCTGCGTCTTGTTGGGCCAGTCCAACCATCACACATGATCGTGCATCCTCTGGCCTGCCATATGGGTTTAAAGGTATTTACGTATGCCTTTGTATCTGCATACTCTGCGTCTGTCCATTTTCCCCTAATCTCCTTGGCTGTGGGAGCTTTAATTCCTTCACCTGCTTCTGCTGCTGCATCAATTACCACCTGCCAATATGGAGAGTTTGCCGCATTAGGGGGTATGTTGGCATGTATAAATAACTTTGCTGCTGCCCTACCCAGTTTCTCAACAGAAGTTCTACTCCACATTTGTTTTATCTTCTTTTGTTTACTAGATTCTTTCCTAAAGAGGATCGGATCAACAGAGGGTCTCCTAGGCACATCTTCTTCTTCCACATCTATATCTATAGTATGACGAGCTACATGTGAAGATGTGCCCCGCCGGCTGCTAAACATACGCCTTAATCCACCAAACATACCCCCTCCAACCCCAGCTGTACTTCCCGTTGGGGCTGCAGTTGTACTCCCCTGGCCACTCCCACTCCCACTCGCACTTGAACCAAACATGCGTCGACGTTCTTCCTCTTCACGAGCATAGCGCACACTTTCTCTCCTAGCTATAGTCATTTCTCGATCAGAATCTTCCCCAGAATCAATGATGTCTTCGCCACGAACGCCCATATATTCTGGACCAAACACCTCTTGTCGGGCCGCATCAAGGATATCATCTTTCTTTTTCTGCACAGCAGCTCGTTTCCCCTTTGACTTATCTAAATTGGCTTGCATCAGTATCATTATCTCTTTGGGAACTTTGGTGCATCCTGCAACTTGACCCTTTCGATTTGCCAAATGTTGTTTAAGTCGCGTAATTCCACCACTTATTACTCTATCACAATAGTTGCATTTTATTTGGTGCCTTCCACCACCTACCCTCTGACAATGTTCCCATCCAATATCCTCATTTGCAGTTCCACTTCCAGTTCCAGACATTTTTTAATTAGAGATGGCTTATGTGATGTGGCTATGTCACTTAGATACTAAGTCTAAGAGTGAAATACTTAGATTTTAAAACTTATAGATGTAATTGTAAATCTTAAATACAGATAATGAAATCAAGTACTAACTACTAAATTCAAATACTAAACCCTATGGGCTACAGCCTACAAAGTACAACTACGAAGCTCCAAAACGGCAAAACCTGTCGAAAAAATAAAAATATAAACATACATTAGTCATTACTCATTAATCTGTAAATATGATTCTCCATGTTTTTGAAAAAAAATGATTTTCTCTAATTTTTAAAATTATTCCGAAATTAAAAAAAATACAAAAAAAATAACAAACCATATGCATAATCTGTAAAATGCACATGATTATGTTCTATTATAAGTAACACATGTTATCCAACCTTTAAACCAGAATTTTTTTTTGAAAAAGATGATTTTCCCTAATTTTTAAAATTATTCCGAAATTAAAAAAATACCAAAAAAATAACAAACCATGTGCATAATCTGTAAAATGTACATGATAACATTCTATTATAAGTAACACATATTATCCAACCTTTAAACCAAAATTTTTTTTGATAAAAATGATTTTCCCTAATTTTTAAAATTATTCTGAAATTAAAAAAAATACAAAAAAATAGCAAATTATGTGCATAATCTGTAAAATGCTCATGACTGTGTTCTACTATAAGTAACACATGTTATCCAACCTTTAAAGCAGAATTTTTTTTGAAAAAAATGATTTTCCCTAATTTTTAAAATTATTCCGAAATTTAAAAAATACAAAAAAAATAGCAAACCATGTGCATAATCTGTAAAATGCACATGATTATGTTCTATTATAAGTAACACATGTCATCCAACCTTTAAATCAGAATTTTTTTTTGAAAATATTAATTTTCCCTAAATTTTAAAATTATTCCGAAATTAAAAAAATACAAAAAAAAATAACAAACCATGTGCATAATCTGTAAAATGCACATGCTTATATTCTATTATAAGTAACACATATTATCCAACCTTTAAACCAGAATTTTTTTTGAAAAAAATGATTTTCCCTAATTTTTAAATTTATTCCGAAATTAATCCGAAATTTAAAAAAATACAAAAAAATAGCAAATCATGTGCATAATCTGTAAAATGCACATGATTGTGTCCTACTATAAGTAACACATGTTATCCAACCATTAAACGAGGAAAAAAAACAAAAAAAACATGATTTTTACTAATTTTTAATATTAATCCGAAAATAGACAGAAATTAAAAAAATATAAAAAAAATATAAAAATCAGTTGCATAATCTTGAAATACACATTTTAACATTTTACAATGGCTACAACATCATATCAAGGTGGAAAAAAAGTGATTAGAGGAAGAAAAATATATAAATACCTATTTTCGGATTTCTTCGAAAAATGGCCCAGGAGCTTCGATTCATCCAAATCGTAGAAATTGGTCGTTTTAATTCTCCAAAATAGACTAATTGTGGTCGTTTTTAGCAAAAGAACAGATTAGAAAAGAAATGGGGGAAGAAAAGTGTGAAGAAATTACAAAACAGCAAGTATTTATAAAAAAAAAAAAAGAAAAAAAAGTTACCGTTTTTTTACCGTTACGGGGCCGTAACGGCCGTTACGGGCCAAATATTCGGGGTCCCCGTTTTGGACCCCGTATCGCGTAACGGGTCACGGCCGTATCGGTTACGTATCAGCCGATACGTAACCGATACGTAACCGATACGGGACACCTTGGATTCTGAAGGAGGATGACGCCCTATGTAGAGGAAGCACATGACTACAGATTGAACAAAACCTAAAAATGCTGGAATTTTACACAGGCCAACTGCATGTAACTCGTGTGTGTGCAACTTTCTCCTTCTTCTTCTTCTTCTTCTTCTTTTTTTGGGGTTAGTACACACATTCCACTGTTAGTAGACACACCCACACTGTTAGTCACTCTTCAATGTTAGCCACCCCCACGTTGGGAATCGATACCAGGACCTCAATGTTGAAACGTGGTTATTTTCACTCAGTCTACCACTGTCCCAAAGGCGTGGGTGTGTGTGTGTGTGTGCAACTTGCTTCTTTATCGACAAATACACAGAAACGTATTCAACAGAAGCGTTGTTGAATATGCCTAAACGAGGGAGAGATACAATGAAATGAGGAAAGTCCTTCACCAAAACCAGAAAGGAGGAGAACACCAAACCCGTGCAAACCCCCACCAAGCTATCCACCTCCCTAAAACAATGGACGAACAAGATCAGACTATTATGACTAGATAATTCACTGGTGGCCTCATCCCAGTCCACGAGCTTCATGGTAGAGACTTGGAATTGGGTGCACACCTTGTACCACTGGCAGAGCCCCTCATAAAAATAAAAAAATAAAAGAAGAAGAGAAAGAAAGCAAAAGAAAAAAAAGAATCTATCCTCCAGCCTAAAGCAGGAAGTGAATGAGATCATATAATGACTAGATAATTCTCTGATGCCCTCAGCCCAAATCACAGCCATCATCCCCCAAGTTGTGTGAGCAACAACATGAAAGAAAGAAACAAATAAATTCAAAGAAAGTTCGATGCAATTTTGGGTAGGATATTGATATCTATGGTCATCTTGATCAGTTTGCATATACCCAAATTCCATATTGAGAATTCTAGTAGTATGCATTAGTATTTCAATACAAAAAATAGAAAATGAAGCAAACCGCAGAATTGAGTAAAAATAGTAGCTCCAGTCGGTTATCACTTTATTATGTTTAACTCTTTTCAGGTCAGTCAGTACTTTTGTTTTAGATACTGCCAAAGATGAGATTGGAAAAGTATAAAATAAACTAGAAGACATAAGTGATAACAGAGATCCATTTTTTTTTTCAAAACGAAAGCCTATAGTTATTTTTTCTGCTCTTTAGTTTTATTGTTCAGACTCAAATATTTTGACCATCATCAGTGTCTTCCAGTTGGCACTTTGAGGTATTCTAATCCAAAGATTGTAAACAAGAAGGGTCAGAGAGGAGGAAAATAAGAAGGTGAAGATAAAGAGGATGAAAGGTATTTTTGAATTTGTCCAATTTCTTTTAATGCTTTCACAGTATTGTGTTACCAACAGAAGCAAATTGGGAGAAGGCACCTTTTTCTACAGCCAACAAAGACAAAAATCCAGGCATTTACTGAGTAATATGTGAAGAGTCCAAAAGAACAAACATGTAATGGAAACAACACTGATAACCGTATAAAAAAAAAAAAAAAAACAGACAGACAGCTTTACACTTTACACCTGTCATTGCTACATTGGCATTTAAAGCAATCATTGAATTTACACGTTCTTACATGCAAAACACGGAAAAAAAATGTCATTTTCCTTCTCATGTGTCTGCAACAGAATCAGATTCTACAGATTTGGCATAAGACAACCACAAATAAAACATTTACAAGGAATGCAGATGAACTCAACCCTTCAGGAACTACTGCTAATAAGTCTTTCCAGTAATTAACAAGAATATTTCAAGAGGAAACTTGTGCAAATAATAGTGCACGAAAGGGCAGGAAAAAAAAAAAGGCATACTGCAGTCACAAAAATGCATTTCATCGCCAGTTGTACAAATTCGACCATTTATAAACTTTGCAGAGGTACTGAAGGTCGTCATCATTGCCAATTTTCATGCATACCTCTACTTCACAAATGCTGCAGTAAAACATGCCGTCCTCACTCATTCGTTGCTCCGAAGACTGTTCATGTGAATAAGGACGGTTGCATGTAAAAGCAAAAGGACAACATCCCAACAAAACTGCACAAAAGGGCAAATTATGTGAGGATGTGTTCTCCTTTTCAAATGCATTCGCTAGATTCCCTTCACCCATGGTGGCATCCACATCCACACCCACACCCTTATCCTGTCGCTTTTCTCCGATTATTGCAGCATTCGCATCCTTAACAGAGGAAGCAGATTCAGCCCTTAGTTTAGATGCCTTAGGATGAACATATTTCCCATCGTCCATGATGCTAAGATACTTCTTCGACTTGAAAACTCCTGGGTCCCCAGGATTCGTAGCCGCAGACCAAATGTATAGGCAGAAGACACAAGTAACCTGGCATCAAAAGTAGCAATGCTATACTTAATTTTGAAATGCAGTAAATGCCCCTATCTTATAATCAAGTGTCAACATGCATGCATGTGCTCTTTGTGTATCTTGCGTAGGTTCCACAAATGTATTTCCACCTGAGAAACACAAGGCATTGTACTTCAAGATGCAAAGGGACTTCAAATAATTTGAAAAAGGGAGATAAAGGACCTCTAAATGATTTTCCTACATATGACAATTTCAACACTGTATATCATAATAAAAACATATTTTGTCAGAATATAAGTACATTATGTCTTGTAATTTATTTTAATGCTCTCATAAATTACTATTAGTTGTACTTGTCAGCAGTTGCTCTTAATGATATGTGTCATAAATCCGACATCATGCCATTTAGTAATTAGTACATAATACCATGCGTTTCAATAAAAAATGGGAGCTAGCACTTGATTTCGTTGGTACCATCCAACCGAATGTCAAACAGACATTTATTTTAATGCTCTCATAAATTACTATTAGTTGTACTTGTCAGCAGCTGTTCTTAATGATATGTGCCATAAATCCTTCCTCATGCGATTTAGTAATTAGTACATAATACCATACGTTTCAATAAGAAATGGGAGCTAGCACTTGATTTTGTTGGTAACATCCAACCGAATGTCAAACACACATTGACATGGCTATTACTTAGGTAAAACATTCAAGGTGGGTTCCCAATGGTTGTGAAGAGTTAGGTCCAAAATTTAGAAAGGCATTACTAAATCCGAGTTCTATAAAATAGAGGAGTAATGCAAACCCCAAAAAGAGAAGCAAATAGATCAAAGAAAAGAAGAAAGAGATTGTAGGAAAGGACCCAACAATCCTCCAATTGAATGCCAGAGACCACTAATGCAAGACTATGACTAGTCTTGAACTAGAGATCACCTAACCCCCCCCCCCCCCCCCCCCCCCCCCGGGTGAGACTTGAAATGATAGGGATGATGATCGTGATAGTTGGAATGAGCCGGATAAGAATAACGCGATAGATATAGACGGGTAGGAAAGTCTGGATGGGGATAATTGTACAAGGCGTATGAACATCTTCCTATCCACGACATCTCCAAACAAAAACATGGGTTGAACTATGGGCTTAGATTCTAGATTGAGGTTATGTGGTTTGGGATTTTTTTTTTGGGCAAGGAATTAATGGGTTGGAATGGGATTAGGATATAGTGGGGTTGGAAGAGAATATAAACAAGGTTTTTTTTTTTTTAAGGTATGGTTAGGGTAGGGGGGGGGGGGGGAAGATGAAAGGGTAAGAATGAGATGAGAAAATTATCTTCTTTAAGTTTCCCAAGAGCAAAACTTGCTTTGATACCAATTTAATGCAAACCTCGAAAAGGAAAGCAAATAAATCAAAGAAAAGAAAAAAGAGATTGTGGGAAAGGACCCAACAATCCTCTAGCTGAATACCCCCCCCCCCCCCCCCCCCCCAAAACAACTACCTAGAAATATGAAAATTACTCAAAATAAATATCATTCTAATTTCTACCATCTTATTCCATAAGTCGAGGCCTTATTTATAATCAGTCCTTACAATATGCAATAAAAACTATGGAATCTAAATAGAATTTCTAGTTAATCAAGATCTAAAAAATAAGAAACTACCTAAACAAGAAAGCATTGTAATTAAGAAAATGACTTCTTGCCTAATATAAAAATATGAAAGAAAAGGAAACTTCCTACTATAAAGATTTGAAGGAAAAGGAAAGTAGTGATGGGCAGAAAAGGGAAAGTGGGCATTTTCTTGTGCACACGTGCAGAGCATGAGATGTGGGCATTCTCTTCAAATCCTAATCAATTGGCTTGTGTGGCCACTTGGTTGCATTAAGGAGGTATTTGCTAGTACCGTTTTTTATATGGGTATAAGGTTAGAAAATGCACACGCACGCGCATGCACGCACAAAGGTAATTAGGGTTTTGACGTCCTCCTCCCTTATTTATTAGCATAAATATTTACAATACAGGACAAGCCCACTGGGTAAGTCTATAATTCTATCTAGTTGTGACTCTGGTTTCTTGGGGGTCTGAAATCTACTTTCTAGGCACTAGGTAATTCCTAGGAAGTCTGAAATCTAATTTGAAGTCTGAAATCTAATTTTTAAGATGTATATATTGTACAAGTGGGATTATTTTGAAGATGTAGGATTATTTCGTCTCAAAAAAAAAAATCTATTGTACAAGTGAGATTATTTTGAACATGTGTGGGAGTGAATTCCACAGGGCAAATTTCTTAAAGGCCTGTTTGTATTAACGATTACTACAGTAATGTGATGTAATGTTATGTAAATGGGTAATGATTATTACTACCATAGTAGTCCGTAGTAGTCCAAAGTAAAGTCGTATGTAATGCCAACACCACTCTCATAGCTTAAATTTTTTTATATGCATGTAAAGTACTCACGTGATTAGATACATGTGGATATGACTTACCTAACATGTGTTATATCCACACCGTCCATCCATTTTACAATATCATTTTAGGGCATGACCCCAAATATCAGCTTCATCCAACACTTCTGTGGGCCGCGGGAAGTTTTTCAATGGCAGACGTTCAATCCCGACTGCTTTTTGTGGTGGTCAATTTCCACTTTGGATGTGCCTCATTTTTCCTTTCTCCATAAAATGATCTCGCAAGATGGATGGTGTGGATATAATACATACATCATGGTGGGGCCCACGAAACTATGCCCCATCAACGCACCTCCGCCTACACAAGTTGGTGGTAATTCCAATGGATTACCATGATTTAAGAGCTTGGTTTATCCAATCGGCGGCAAGAGTAATGATAAGAGTTTTACACTACATTACCGTGGTATTTCAAGGAACCAAATAGGCCCTAAACGAACTAGGGTATCAATACACGGGATCTCTTGATGCTTCCAAGCGACCTCTAGTGTTTATGTTTCATAGGTAAACCAAGGAAGGGAAAAACGCTAGCTGAGAATGATGCGGGACAACTAACCACTTGCTCTAAAAGCTCGAATTGATAAAGAGTGGCGAATCAATCCCTTTATCTCATAGCCTAGGCTCCTGGTTCATACGGGCCATGCCATAGGCCGAACCCTCCTTCGTGGGCCCCACTTACATCCCCTTAAGGAAGAGATTGCCCCAACCCACTCTATGATCAGCCATTTAGCCCGAAGCAAAGTACCAACCACAGACTTACATTATTGAAGTAGCGATTGTTTCTCTCTTCCCGAATGGCCCACCAAACACCAAGCAAAGCCATTCTCCAAATGGGATTCTTTGAATCCCCAAAACTCACCCTATGCCAAGCATAAAGAAGTTGGTCCACCGACATCAGAGACGACCACATCAAATGAAAGCGACCAAGCAAATCTGCCCAAATATAGCTAACAAAAGAGCACTGTAGGAAAAGATGATCTACCAATTCCACATTTTGCATGCACAAACTGCATATGTTTGGGATGATATGCCTCTTTTCCGAAGATTGTCAATGGTGAGGACTTTCTTCCTACCCACCAACCACCTAAATGCTACAATCTTTGGGGGAATTTTGTATGACCATACAAAGGTAGTGCTCCCTACTTCATCTTGCCGATTGCAACTTCTCACAAGAGAGTATGATGCAGACATCAATCCCTTTAGGGTTTATCAGCATAGGAGGCGAGCGACGCATGCATCTCTTTGGCCTGATGAAGGGCTTGGATCATTCGTGACAACATGAGGAGCATTGAAAGCCCTACGCATGTGATTTGGCACGTAGAAGACCTTACAATGGGAAGACACGTGTGTAGGATGATGAAGACCCGACTGGACAGTTTTCACTGTCTTCGGCGCCCGACCACTATTCATCAAACGCCCGATCGAGTGCCCGAAATTCATCCATTTTTATGTTTTAGTCGCTGGACGTTTTTTATTGTCATCGGGCGCCCGACGCCCGCACAAGTTATTTTTTTGTCCCGTTTTTTTTACTTAAGTTCAAGGGTATTTTAGTCTTTTCTTCTTTCATAGTGCTTATTTAAGAGGGTTAAGCCCTAAACTCGAATTTAATTTTGATTGTTGAACGAAAAGCCTTTTGGTTGCCTCCTCTCTCTCTCTCTCTCTCTCTCTCTCTCTCTCTCTCTCTCTGTGGAACTTCATCCCTTCTTCTCCAATCTTCTTCTTTTTTCTTCTTCATTTCCCCTCCAACATTCTTCTAAAGTATTTCTCTGATTTCCCTCTTTCTTCTAACCTATTATTTCACATCGTCTACAACCTAAATCTAAGATTTGGTTGAAAACCCTAATCACTCAAATTTTCGATTCCCTAATCCGAGAAATCATTCAATCTCCCGGACTAGTGAATCCCATTACACGATTAGATCAAAACCATGCAAGATCAGGAGGTTCCATCCCTCGCCGGATCCATTCCACACAGTAATTGAATCCCACACCGTGTGATTGTGATGTTGGCCCACATTATTGCATGTTTCTTTTCTGATTCTCTTAGATTATGATGATAGATGCTAAATTTTTACTATTATTGTTTTGTTATTCTGCTGGATTATATATGTTCATGGACATGCATCATAATTAGGGCATCCTGCATCAGAGTAAGACTTCACTGAGAACGTCCCTAATTTATGAACTGTCCACATTAACTTATCTTACTCCAAAAGAATCAGGTTGGAAAGGTGGATACACTTTAAAAGAGCCACATATTTCGCAATTTCCTCATCCTAAAGAAACCGCCTACAAGGAGGCTCCCACACCACCGCCCCTCCCTAGCTATCTGCAATTGAAACGAACAAATTAGGGGCCAGCTAGAAGAAACTGGGGAAAGCGTCCTTTAACGGGGAGGAACCCACCCACACGTCCTCCCAAAATCTAATATTCTCTCCATTACCCAACGAGAAGCCAACACCTCCCTCAAAAGTCTTCCTCACAAAGGAGATTCCTTTCCACAGGGTCGATGATCAATAAGCCAAGGAATCCTTCGTCCACCATCCTCCAACTGCAGGGCCATACTTACATTGGAGCACCTTTTTCCAATGCCCTTTTTCCTCTCCCCCGAACCGCCAATGACATTTACCGAGCAACGCAATATCCATGGATTTGAGATCCTTACTACCATCACCCCCTTTTCCTCTCCTCCCAACTCCCAAGATGAAACTTCCGTTTCTCCTCCACCCCTGCCATAAGAAATCCCTTCTTAACATTTCTAGACTTGCTAGCACCGAAGCCGAACACTTGAAAAGCGACATGAAATAAATCGGGAGATTTGATAAAACTGCTTTGATGAGCGTAATGTGCCGCCCTAGCAAGACATGACGACTACTCCAACTAGCAAGAGAATGCTTGAACCGCTCCACCACCCTATCCCAAAGGTGCTTTGCCAGTTTACCAATACAAAGAGGAATCCCAACAAACGTTGTTGGAAGCTTCTCAGCCGCACAACAAACACCTCAACAAGACTTTCCACCTCAACACTCTCCAACCTCACCCCAAACAACTTGCTTTTGGCCAAATTAACTTTTAAGCCCGACACCACCTCAAACAATGGGCCCTACTTTTATGGAATGAAAACAAACAATGGGGCCAATTACCATCATTACTCGATGGCATGGACTTAAATACAATTATCCAAGTGCAACTTTCTTGAGGAACATAACAATGACTCGACCAGACTCATCATTTCAGTCCCATATTAGTTAGTTTCAGTCTTGTATCAGTCTGGTGACTTGTTTCATTGTAGAACAAAACTGGTACAAATGGGACAAAAATGAGTTGTACCAAATGAGATCTTAAACCATGCTCAATGATCCTTGATTGCACAAATGATAGGCCCATGCCCCAATTTCTCAAAAATTTTGATGCACCAAGACCTTTTGCTAGATGGTGAAGATTGCATGAACAATGGGCCCAATTGCACCATTTTTTTTCAAAATGGTATGTGCATCAAGACCCCTGATTGCACAAACAATGGGCCCGGTGTCCTATTCTTCCGGAATGGTATGACGCATCAAGACCCTCAATCACACAAACGATGGGCCCCCATCACTCAATTCTTTCAAAATGGTATGATGCATGAAGACCCTTCGATTGCATGAAAGATGGTCCCCATTTGCCCCATTTTTCATAATGATATGGTGCATCAATATTCAAGGCCCTTGATCAAACAAGTGTGGCCCCATTGCCCCATTTTTCAGATGGACCCATTTGCATGATTGAAATTTCACCATTTGATGAAGCTCGCTGCTGGTCAGAAGAGATGGAGGAGGAATCAATTGGATGGATTGAGAATATCACGAGAAAGTCATCACCAGCACCTTTCTGATCCTCACAGCCAGCAAATTTGATGGTGAATATAACTAGAGATTTGTCACCGACAGCATTGTTGTGGGTAATGGGGGGGGGATGGAGGAGGAGAGGAGAAATGGAGAGTGAGAGGAGGCTAGGGATTAAGATTAGTGTTTTAAATAGCGAATAGCATGTAGCATAGCGTTCACCCCTTGCAAAGCATGAGGGTAAGCTCAATAGTGTGTAGAGTTAGCTACACGCTGCTTCTAGATTTTCATCAAGGTTGCGCTTGGTTGCACCAATTCCATGATATTCAACACTGAATTAGACTGATTTTTTTTTTTTTTTTTTTTTTGAGAGAGAGAGAGAGAGAGATAAATTAACCGACCAATAATGACATTTAACAAAATTTCATGATATTTGGTGCAACCAAACGAAACCTAAAGTAATAAGAAAGGCTAATGACAAACTATAAACGTAAAGAAAGAGCAACAAAACTGATTTGAAACTGTTACTTATATTATTTTACTAAACACATAGAAAAGATTAATTAATTTTTATTGAAAACAGAAAAATGTAACAGATTATTGAAAACATTAATTGGTTTTTATGTTGTAGTGAAAAATAACTTGTGATGTTAACTATGTAGCATTTAACATAGTCTATGTAGCATGTAGCAAATGCAAATTATCATGTAGCGTAGGATACACACGACTTGAGCTATTTTCAAGAGTTACGTAACATTAAGCTACATTATGTAGCATAAGGTAAAGGCTACATAGTGTACCTACTTAAAACACTAATTAAGATAAACCCCTTTAAGATAAACCCCTTTCCAAGCTTTTGAAAAGAAATTTGTTTCCTTGGTAAAAGCTGGGGCATTATTTATTGGGAAATGAGGAGAAATGGATCCCTTGGGGAGAAAAAAGGTAAGGTTTCCAGTCATAACAAATAGAGAAAATGTGGAAATGCTGGGATATGCATTTCCAGAGACATATGACCCAGCAAACAGAAAGCCCCTAAATTAGGAAACACATCAGAAAAGCAGGAAGTAGGTTGAACAATCATCATACCTAAACTATAAAATAACAAAATGGCGACCAAAACCCTAACCACAACAATTACTCCAAAGAGAATAACATAGAAAAGAAGCTATTTTGTGAAATTAGCTTGACCAAAGCAGAGCCCTGCTGGGTAGAAATCTGAGGACTACCTCCGCATGCAAACTTATCAGAACCCAGAGAATAATTGAAACGGCGTACTTCTCGACTAGCTTAAAGGGCAAATCAATCCTGATAATACCCAAAGGTTTCTATTAGCCCTCATTTCTGTTTGCTAAATGTGGAGCAACCAAATTAGGGTTTGTGATCTCTTATTAATGGGTCAAAGTTCAAATCTACAGATGATAATTCTGCTGCTGCCCTGCTCTATCGTCGCATTATAGAGGGGGAAAAAAAAAGAGTAACAAGAACAGAAACTCATCTCTCCTCACAAGCAAAGCAGTCCAGAAATCAGTAGGAAAAGAGGCTAGATAAAAACCATTTGTTTCTTTTTTCTCTTTCCCTCGTTTTCTTGAAAGAAGAACTTCTTGGATGGGACTCTTAAGACAAATAATCAGAAATCCAACAGAAAAGAAAAGGAAAAAAAAAAAAAGCAGCAACAGACAGATCTCATCCTCATAAAGCCATGTAATTTTTAGAGAGAGAGAGAGAGAGAGAGAGAGAGAGAGAGAGAATGTGATGCTTACGAGTGGAGTGTAGAGGCACATCACAACATACTGAAACAACTTCCTTCCAACAAAGGGGAGAAAGAAGACGTAGAAAGCAAACCCCAATGCCAGAAATACAGCAACCGCGACCACCTACAGACAGCAGAGGAAGCATGGTAAAACAAGAAAAGAAGAGAAAAAGAAGAGAAAAAGGAAAGCAGAGATACCTGAAGGGGGTGGTAAGGAAGCTGCCATCCATGTTTCCTCATTTCCAGACTCAAATGCCAGTAAAGAAGCCAATGTCGATGCTTTCTTTCTATAGCCTTTCTTACTCAGACAATGATTTTGGATAGTCCTCTGCATCATTCAAAACTTTCTCTCTCTTCTACAATTCATACTCATGTAGGACCTGTTGCTCGCTTTTTTTTTTTTTTAGTACGTTCTTTTAGTTTCTTTTAATGGGCAAGCATTTCTACTCCGGCTGCGTATGACGCTTGATACGCATGCACTAAGAAGTTGACCACATTTCATAAGTTCACTCAAATTAAACCGATTAAATTGGAAAAATAACTGTGTCTAAGTCAAAGCTCCCAAAACAATTTCAATCAACAATCTGATTCATGGACATTTGTTTGTTGAACTAGTGCTGTTGGATAATTTTCAACCTGTTCCGTCTAATAATTGTCCAACAGTCTGAAAGTTTGATAACCAAATAAGCGTAATTGTCGGGCCATAATTCCTTTTTAAAGCAGGACACGTGATTTCCACAGCTTAATTTGAATTGCTTGTATTCGAAGCATGCAATTTCTAAGATCATCCTTGACACTCTGCCCGAGTTTTGAAGTTTTCTCGTCCCCAGCTGTTAGAAGTGGAATCTACTTGCAGCATGCGGCAGAGTGATACGGCTGTCCAAATGCTTAGCATATCGTTGTGCGTACTTTCTGATTATGTCCATCAGACGCACGGTGATGCCCTGTGAGAGGAGAGGATTAGGTGTTACCAGGGTGTTATCCTCACCGCGGGGCCCACCTAATGATATTTTCCACTCTCCATCCGTTTCTCCGGCCATTTTAGTACGGGGTCCTAAAAATTATGCAGATCCAAATCTCAAGTGGACCCACAAGAAACAGTGGTGATTGAGTTCCTCACCATTACAAAATTCGAAAGGGCCCATTGGTAAGTAAGGTTTTTGCAATGTTTTCTTGCAATCCAATGTCAAGAATATCTGGTTAAAGGGAAAATACAAAAACTAGTTTGATCCAAAACTTTTATGGCCATCAAAAAGCTTTTAATGGTCATTCACCACTATTCCTAGTGGTATGATTTGTTAGAAGCCATGGAAGCAAATACCAAGTAAAATCACACAACGAAACAAAAACATAAGTAAAACAAACCAGAAAACACACAATTTTTACATGGAATAACTCTCGCGGGAAAAAACCACAGCACACAGCGATAAGAATCCACTATGAAAATGAATTACAAGAGATGAGTTCAACTTACAAGGTGCGAAAAAACCCTAGCTTTCTTCCTTGCAAACCCTAGAAACATTTTTACTCCCCTTGTTCTACCCTAATTTCGTATTAACAAACCACAGCGCACACCGTCGATTGATAAGCTCGATCGATCGACACTGATCGACGATCCTCAAATGATCGACAACACCATGTTTGATCGATTAAACATGCCCAAAATGTCCCATACAGTTTGCAACATAAATTCGAATATCATCGATTGATCGATAACCAGACTTTTATCGACCGAAAGTGTCTGAAAGTGTCCAGAGACCAAACTAGAAAATCCAGGGTATTTTCGATCAATCAACCAAGTCTATCAATTGACTGATGACCCCAAAAGTGCAAATTGAAGGTACCATTCAACAATTTTCACCGTGGCTTCAATCTTTCATTTCCACTGCTTCAAATTGCTCATAACATCTCTAATTGTCTCCATCATAGTAGTATCACCATCACCGCTTTTTGTGCACACTCCGTCTTCATTCCTTCAATGCTAAGCCCAGAGAAGTTGAACAGAATATGAACTTCTTTGCAGAAACCACCTTCGTAAGTATATTTGTCGGATTCACACTCGTGTGAATCTTTTTTTGAGTAACACTACATTTCTCAAGCACATATCTGATAAAATGATGATGAACATCAATATATTTAGTATGAGAATAGTATATTGAGTTATTTGCCAAATTGATCGCGCTTTTGTTGTCACAATTCACCAACACGACCTCCTGTTGAAGCTCAATCTCATTCATCATTTCTCTCAACCAAACACCTTCCTTGTATGCCTCCTTCACTACCATATACTCAACTTTAATTGTGGAAAGAGTAACCACATATTGAAGCTTTGACATCTAACTGATCGCTCCACCCACTAACACAAACGAGTAACTGGAAGTCAGTCTTTTGTTATCCACATTTCCTGTGTAATCCGAATCCACATAACCTACTAGTCTCACTTTTGATTTTTCGAATATCAAGACGTAATCCTTCGTACCTCATAAATATTGAAATAGTCATTTCACTACCTCTCATGTTGCTTGCCTGGGTTTGGCATGTATCTACTCACAACACCCACTGCATGTGAAATATCAAGTCTCGTAAAGACCATGGTATACATCAAACTGTTAACCGCTCTCGAGTAGGGCAGACGAGACATAAACTACTTTTCTTCAACTGTAGTAGGACACTGCTCTGAAAAAAGTTGAAAGTGAGCAACATGGGGTGTGATAAACGGTTTAGCCTTGTCCATCTAAAACTTGACGAAGACCTTGTTCAAGATATTCTGCCTAAGACAACCATAGCTTGCTCCTCTTCCTGTCTGTATATATATAAATGCCAAGAATCTTCTTTGTGTCGAGCTCTTAATTGTGCATATTCCAACCCCAATTCATCACTCATTATGCAAGATTTTGACGATTTATAGACTAATCTAATGCATGAAATTGTGATTGTAGGATGAGAGAGAGGTTTCATTAAATGGAGACTTAAAGAAGCCGTTTACAAGCATAGAAGATCAAAGGGGCTAAGCGTCAAAGGATGAAAGAAAGAAGTCAGAGAAAAAAAGAAAGAAAGCAGAATAAGGTGCCCACGACCGGTCGTCCAAGGTCAAGGACCAGTCGTCCGACCGGTCCGATCACTCAACAGAGGGGACCCAGAGGCCACAACTCTCTAGACTGTTCACGACCGGTCGTGCGACCGGTCCTTGAATTAATTTTTCTAGGTTGAAAATCCCCAGAACTCTCTGGACGATTTTGGCGTTTTTGAGACCGGTCGTGCGATTGGTTGTCCAATAGCTCAGACCGGTCATATGACCGGTCGTCTGCGTAATGAAGTGTGTTCTACAAGCTCCGAAATTCTCTGTGCACTGCGTACTCTTACGCAATTTCTGGAAGATTCTGATGCTGCGGAGCCTCCCCACTATAAAAGGACACCTAGGGATCATTTCTAGGGTATCTTAGAAGATTTGAGCAAGGTGGGAGGCGGCGGAAGTGGATTTTCGAGTTCCACAACTCCTCCTAGTTTGTTTACTGTTTTTATGTTTTTCCTTAGTTGTTTCATGTTTCCTTGGATCATGAGGGGCTAAACCTCTTAGCTAGGGCTAAGAGGTGAAGCTTGTAGTGAATCTAAGATGTTTCAATTCGTTTAAGTTGGTTTTCAAGTTGGATTTCATGTTTAAGAACAATGGTTTGAAGTTAATACAAGTTCTAAGTAGTTTTTCTTAGTCTTATGATGACTCATGGATGTTTGGGAGAATTGCTTGAGTTCTTAATGGTCGTGTGCTAGTCTAGACCTGTATGATCCGAGGAATTGGAGTACGCTCTAGTACTATGATCTTCATGAGGGAACTTCCTACCAAAGTTCTACTTTTCTGGATTTCTGTAGTATGTATGGGACTGTGTATGTGATTTGAATCAAGTTCAAATCATAATTTAGCTTTGTCTTGTGACAGGACTTAATGATGGTTATGATTGAGTACTGAGTCTATTGGAATTGGGACTGACCTATGCAATTGAGCATGCTCACCCTAGCTTGCATGGAGTGAATCATATACATTGTTCATACATATGGCAGGTTATTTGGTTTATCTGTTTTATCATCTGACTAGATAGATCTTAATTTCAATTCTAGTTGAGAAAGTGTGAGACCACAGCGAATTAAGCATCAAGGATTGCTACAAGTGGATCCTTGAACCCCTAGTGCCTCTTGTTAATTGATTACTTCCGTTTAGTTCAACATTGCTACTTACATCAATCTACTACAAATCTGGTTGTTAGCTTTTCAATAGAAACTATTGGATGTGTTTGTGAATTCCTAAATAAGTCCCTGTGGATCGACCTCGGTCTTACCGAGATTATTACTATATCGCAACCCTACACTTGGGGAAGCGAACAAGTTTTTGGCGCCGCTGCCGGGGACTTTGACGGTTTTTCACAAATTTCTGAAAATAGTATCTATTTAGGATCTTTTAGGATTCTAGGACTAATTTAGTTTGTTTTGTTTGATTTTTCTTTTGCAGGGATTTCTAGGAAGCTGAAGAAGATATAAGGATCTCAAGTGCCGAATCAGGTTCTATCTTTCTAAACCTTACTCTTCTTCTTCTCCTATTCGTTCCTATCGCATTCATCTCTTGTAGAGTGGGTGGAGACTCCTTTTTGGATCTCTGAAAGGTAGGCCTTGTGCCACCTGGATTCCTATTGGTCAGCTCTACCGTCTTAGATCACCTTGTGCTCAGAGATTTCTCTTCTCACCTCTACTCCTCTTTCTTCTTTTTCTGCACTTTTCTCAAAAGATTCAAAGAATGGGTGGGGAGTTCTTTGAACCCCTATTGACCAGGAGAAATCGGTCTCTATCCTTGCTTCTGGCCTAGCCATTGTAAGACACCTTGTGCTTTGGTCTTAGAGAAGAGTAAAGAAAGGAAGGAAGAATTCTTCTTTCATTTTTGTTTCATTCTTTTTGGTTTTGCATGCCACATTGGGCTCGGGATTCCAATAACCGACTCATTAGTGAAGGGGGAATAGTAGAAGGAATTGACAGAGAACCACGTGCTAGGAGACATCTAACTTCTTCAATTTTGTCTGAAAATATGGTTATAAATCAACCTAATCCGATGGCCAATCCAAATCTGGGCCAAAACCAAACCGAAACGGGAGAGAATGTGGTTGAGAATGTTTCCCGATCAAGAACATTACGTGATTACTTGCAACCAGCAAGAGCGAGCACTCCCTCATGCATAATCTTTTCACAAAATGCAGGGAATGTAGATTTGAAACCGGGAGTGATCCAACTCCTCCCAAAATTCCATGGACTAGACAGTGAAAGTGCCTATCAACACCTTAAGGAGTTTGATGAGGTGATAACCACCATGCACTTTGCGAATGTTATTAATGATGTGGTAAGACTTAAATTATTTCCTTTTACCCTTAAAGATAAAGCTAAAGGTTGGCTTCATGCATTAAGGTCAAGATCAATTGGTGCATGGACTGATATGCATAGGGAATTCATTAAAAAATTCTTCCCTACTCACAAAACGAACATGTTGAGGCGCCTTATCATGAACTTTGCCCAAAAGGAAGATGAGACCTTCTTCCAATGTTGGGAGAGGTTTAAGGACTTGTTAAATGCATGCCCACATCATGCTATGAAATTTGGCGGGTTATAAGCTTTTTCTATGACTGACTGACTTCACCCACTCGTCAATTTGTAGAGATGATGTGTAATGGAGAGTTCATGAACAAGTAAGCTGATGAAGCATGTGACTATTTGGAGGAAGTGGCTGAGAATGAATAGTCTTGGGATACATCTAAACCAGCAAATTCCAAGACTAGCCAATAAAGAGAAAAATGAGGAATTTATGTCTAATCAGAAGAAGATAGCATAAGTGCACGGGTGGCTAGCCTCACAAGAAAATTTGAGGCCATGGAATTAAGGAAAGGAGAGACGATTAACTCCAATGACATTGAAACTATTTATGAAATTTGTACCGAAAATCAACATGCAACACAAGATTGTCCCACAATTTCAGCAGTTCAGGACATCTTACAAGAACAATCAAATGCCATAAACAGTTATCAACGGCAATTTGGTGCTCCAAACTCAAACACGTTTAATGCTAATTGGAAGAACCATCCCAACTTCAGTTGGAGGAATGGACCCACTGCGAATGCAACTAATATCCCTCAAGCTTAACCTATACTAGGTCCATCTCTAGTCATTACTCCAAAAGTTACGCTAGAGGAGATGTTGGGTGCATTTGTATCGGTTCAAGCTGAGTATAACAAAACTAATTCTCTGAAAATAGATGGGTTCATGCAAGAGCAATTGAAATTCAATCAAAATTCAACTCAAGCCATCAATGAATTGAAAACCTCAATGGCTAAAGTTGAATCTCATCTCAGTGTTAGGGAGAAAGGCACACTTCCTGCCCAACCTCTTCCTAACCCAAGAACCCAATTTGAGATACAAGATGCAGGCTCCTCCTCTCAACATACGGAGCATGTTTAAGCTATCACCACTTTGAGAAGTGGGAAAATAGTTGATAAATCTAATCCGGTGAAGGCCCCAAAGGCTAAGGATCCGAAAAATTCTAAAGAGGATGATAGCTCAAACAACACGCCACAAGAGAAAGAACCGGAAAGGCAATACAAGCCAGTTGCCCCGTTTCCCTAAAGGTTGATTTCACCCAAACCGTTAGACAAAAATCTGGAAATATTAGAGGTTTTCAAGCAGGTGAAGATCAACATCCCGTTGTTGGATGCCATAAAACAAATACCATCATATGCCAAAATTCTAAAGGAATTATGTACGGTCAAAAGGAAACACAATGTTCATAACAAAGTACTTTTGACTGAGAATTTGAGCGCTATCATCAAACAAGAGGTGCCCCAAAAATACAAGGATCTGGGTAGTCCAACCATCTCATGCATCATAGGAGACTACCGGATTAAACAAGCTTTACTCGATTTGGGGGCAAGTGTGAACCTCATTCCATACTCAGTTTACGAACAACTTGGGTTAGGTGAATTAAAACCCACCAAAACCACACTCTAACTTGCTGATAGATCCATTCGTATATCGAGAGGAATGATTGAGGATGTTCTAGTCTAAGTTGAAAAATTCTACTACCCAGTAGATTTTATTGTCTTGGATATACATCCCGTGATAGGTACCGGTGCTCAAATTCCCGTCATACTTGGCCGCCCTTTTCGAGCTACTTCCAATGCAATTATCAATTGTAGAAACGGGCTTGTACAAATGTCCTTTGGAAATATTACTCTTGAGCTTAATATATTTGATTTATGCAAACAACCACGAGAGGTTGATGAGGAGATCCACGAGATAAACTTGATTGAATCATTCGTGGAGGAAACTTTCCCCTCAACATTATATTCCAACCCTTTGGAGGCATGTGTGGCCCACTCTCATGAGATAAATGATGACACAATACAAGTGATGGATGCCATTTTAGATGCGATGCCGGTGCTTGATAACAAAAGATGGAGGGCCCTATTTGAGCCTTTGCCCGTAAACGAGAACAAAGCCCTCCCATCCAATATCAAGGCACCAACACTCGACCTAAAACCATTACCAAGTGAGCTGAAATATGTCTATTTAGGTTGAGATGAGACATATCCGGTGGTGATTTCTTCCCACTTGGATGAGGAACAAGAGATTAGGCTAATTGCCACTCTAATAGAGCACAAGAGTGTTATTGGGTGGTCAATTGCGGATCTCAAAGGCATAGACCCACTGATTTGTACTCATCGCATACACCTTGAGGAGAATGCGAAGACATCTAGGCAACCACAAAGACGACTCAATCCAAACATGAAGGATGTGGTTAAGGCCGAAGTGGTGAAACTATTGGATGTGGGTATTATTTACCCAATATCCGATAGTTAATGGGTGAGTCCAACTCAAGTGGTGCCTAAGAAATCCGGAATAACCATCGTAGCCAATGCCAATAATGAACTCGTGCCAACCAGAGTCACTACTGGTTGGAGAATGTGCATTGACTACAGGAAGCTAAACACTATCACGAGGAAAGACCACTTCCCCCTACCGTTTGTTGATCAAATTTTAGAAAAGTTGGCTGGTCATTCCCATTTTTGCTTCCTTGATGGCTATTCAGGGTACAACCAAATAGAGATCGCCCTTGAAGACTAAGAAAAGACTACATTCACATGTCCATTCGGCACTTTCGCCTATCGACAGATGCTGTTTGGACTATGTAATGCCCCTGCCACCTTTCAGCGTTGTAAGATGAGTATATTTTCTGATATGGTGGGGACAATTCTCGAAGTCTTCATGGATGATTTCTCAGTATTTGGTTGTAACTTTGATGAGTGCCTTGTGCACTTGAAATCTGTGCTGAAAAGATGTGAAGAGAAGAACCTTGTGCTGAATTGGGAGAAGTGTCACTTTATGGTTCAAAAGGGAATTGTACTTGGTTACATCGTTTCACAAAATGGAATAGAGGTGGACAAAGCGAAAATCGATCTTATCTCTAACCTTCAACCACCCAAGAGCATACGAGATGTGCGGTCCTTTTTGGGACATGCAGGATTTTATAGAAGGTTCAGAAAGGACTTTAGTTTACTCTCTCATCCTTTATGTAACCTACTTCAAAAGGAAAATTCATTCGAGTAGAATAAAGAATGTCAAAATGCCTTTACCACACTTAAAGGTATGTTGACATGTGCTCCCATAATGCAACCACCTGATTGGAGCCTTCCTTTTGAAATTATGTGCGATGCGAGCGACTATGCTATTGGGGCCGTGCTAGGCCAAAGAAAAGAGAAGAAACCATGTGTTATCTACTATGCAATAGAACCCTAAACTCAGCCCAAGCAAACTACACTACTACAGAAAAAGAACTTTTAGCCGTAGTTTTTACCTTGGACAAGTTTAGGTCCTACTTGATTGGATCCAAGATCATCATATTCACAGACCATGCCGCGCTTAAGTACCTTCTCCCTAAGAAGGATGCTAAACCACGGTTGTTAAGATGGATCCTTCTACTCCAGGAATTTGACATAGAGATACGTGATAAGAAAGGAGTAGAAAATGTAGTGGCTGACCATCTCTCTCGACTTGTCCTCCCCGATTCCCCTGAAACGACTGCGATCAATGACTTGTTCCCTGATGAACAACTTTTTGAAGTCTCCCAATTACCATGGTATGCGGACATTGCTAACTATCTTGCTACAGGTACAATTCCTACACATTGGAAAAAGCAAGATAAGGATAAATTCTTTACTGAGGTGCGAAAATTCCTATGGGATGACCCATACTTATTCAAGTATTGTCCCGATCAAATCATAAGGAGATGTGTGCCAGATGATGAACAACAAAGTGTCATCTCCTTTTGTCACTCTCAAGCATGTGGTGGCCACTTTTCGGCTAAAAAGACCACAACCAAAATTCTGCAATGTGGGTTTTACTAGCCCACTATGTTCAAAGACACACATGAGTTTTGCAAAACATGTGAACCTTGTCAGAAATTGGGAGGAATCTCCCGTAGAAATATGATGCCACTCAATCCCATCTTAATAATCAAAATTTTTTATTGTTGGGGCATCGATTTCATGGGTCCATTCCCATCTTCTTTTGGAAACGCATACATCTTGCTTGCCGTTGACTATGTATCCAAATGGGTCGAGGCCATCCCTTGCCGGAATAATGACCATAAAACGGTCATTCGCTTCTTAAAAGAGAATATTCTTTCCCGGTTTGGAACACCTCGAGTCATCATAAGTGATGGAGGGTCTCACTTTTGTAATCGCCAATTTGAAACCTTAATGAAGAAATATGGCGTAACACACAAAGTGAGCACCCCCTATCACCCGCAAACTAGTGGACAAGCTGAGATATCTAATAGGGAGATTAAACATATTTTAGAGAAAATGGTGAACCCTGATCGCAAGGATTGGTCACTTCAACTTACCGATGCGCTTTGGGCCTACCGTACTGCTTTTAAGACCTCTATTGGAATGTCTCCCTATAGACTTGTCTATGGGAAGGCTTGTCACTTGCCTGTGGAGTTGGAACATAGGGCATATTGGGCAATTAAGAAGATGAATTTTGATTCTGACAAAGCGAGCTCGTTGCGCAAACTTCAATTGAATGAACTTGTAGAAATCCGGAACGAAGCTTATGAGAATGCGAGAATTTACAAGGACAAGACGAAGATATTCCATGATAAGAACATTCTTCGTAAGACATTCACGATCAATCAAAAAGTCCTTTTGTATAATTCTTGCCTGCATTTATTTCCGAAAAAATTGAGATCTCGATGGACCGGTTCCTACATTGTGCAAACTGTCTACCCATATGGGACCGTCGAGTTGTTAAATCCAATGAACGGCAACATTTTTAAGGCGAATGGCCAGCGATTAAAGCCGTTCTTTGAGAAGTTTCCTTCAGAAGGTATGTCCATACCTCTAACTAATCCTGTGTATTAGGATGATTGATCTCCTAGTCTGATGGAGGTATAGAGTAGTTAGAATTAGGATTTGATTGCTTTTGTTTATTTTTCATAGGTTTGTTAGAAGGAGGAAGAATTCCACTTTTCACTCTCTTAGGTACTATCATTCCTCACTCCCTTTGATTTTCAAATTGCTCTCATGTTTTGCTCAGTGCACATCTTTTACATTGGGGACAATGTAATATTTGGTTGGAGGGCGTAGGATCATTAGGATGAATCCAGCGTTTTGTAACATCTCGAGCAATTATGTAGAAAAATTTTTATTTCTCTAAATTTCAAACCTCTTTTAGAAAACCTTACTGCTGTGCATTCGAGATCATATGAGTATAAGAAGAGGAGATACGAAGTGTATGATGTTGTAAGTCTTAAACTTCTTTCAACATAATGGTTTTATATGTGAATTCCCCTATTTTTGTGATTGATAGAAAATTTGAACACTTTTACACCTAGTTCACATTACACGATTTTCATGAGTTAAAAGGATTATGCGATTTGTGGATTAGCTAGATTTTGACTTAAGGTGTTGAGAAACCAAGCCGGGGTACTTTGTCCATCCTTGTCCATGGGAAAATAACGAAAGATATGGATTTCTACAAATCCTATATAATTTAAAAGAAAAAGGAAAAGGAAGGATGAAATTGGGAATGATGGAAAAATGGTGGAAATTTTCGATTAGGGCTACCTACTACCAACCGGGGGATGGTCTACCCGTAACCAAAGCCGAAAATGGGACGTAGTGTGAAAGTTGTCGGAAGGACAGTAAGGCAAATTCCTATCATTGGCTTGATGTTGTTCTATATACCTTGAAATCTATAGTTTAGTTAACCTATGAAGGAGATAATCCTGGAAACTCATGAGATGAATTGTCACTATACACACTAGGTTAAATTTGTTCAAGTCCTTCTATTTATCAACCAATCAGCGGGAATTTCATATGGATACTTATTATTTTTTGAGAGTTTACAGTTTCAACCTCTATCACCTAATTTCTCTAACTCTTACACTTGTGTAGTTTGGGATGTATAGAAGAATGTTTTCTAAAGGAGAGTTGGGTTTGGAGAATGAAATTGGTTTCACGCATGTTTTGCTTGGGACTAGCAAAATGCTGGTTGGGGGGTGTGTTGAGCTCTTAATTGTGCATATTTCAACACCCAATTCATCACTCATTATGTAAGGTTTTGACGATTTATAGACTAATCTAATGCATGAAATTGTGATTGTAGGATGAGAGAGAGGTTTCATTAAATGGAGACTTAAAGAAGCCGTTTACAAGCATAGAAGATCAGAGGAGCTAAGCGTCAAAGGATGAAAGAAAGAAGTCAGAGAAAAGAAGAAAGAAAGCAGAAGAAGGTGCCCACAACCGGTTGTCCAAGGTCAAGGTTTCGGTCGTCCGACCGGTCCGATCACTCAACAGAGGGGACCCAGAGGCCACAACTCTCTGGACTGTTCACGACCGGTCGTGCGACCAGTCCTTGAATTAATTTTTCTAGGTTGAAAATCCCCAGAACTCTCTGGACGATTTTGGCGTTTTTGAGACCGGTCGTGCGACCGATCGTCCAGTAGCTCAGACCGGTCATATGACCGGTCGTCTGGGAATGAAGTGTGTTCTACAAGCTCCGAAATTCTCTGTGCACTGCGTCCTCTTACGCAATTTCTAGAAGATTCTAATGCTGCAGAGCCTCCCCACTATAAAAGGATACCTAGGGATTGTTCCTAGGGTATCTTAGAAGAGTTTGAGCAAGGTGGGAGGCGGCGGAAGTGGATTTCGGAGTTCCACAACTCCTCCTAGTTTGTTTACTGTTTTTATATTTTTCCTTAGTTGTTTCATGTTTCCTTGGATCATGAGCAGCTAAACCTCTTAGCTAGGGCTAAGAGGTGAAGCTTGTAGTGAATCTAAGATGTCTCAATTCGTTTAAGTTGGTTTTTAAGTTGGATTTCATGTTTAAGAACAATGGTTTGAAGTTAATACAAGTTCTAAGTAGTTTTTCTTAGTCTTATGATGACTCATGAATGTTTGGGAGAATTGCTTGAGTTCTTAATGGTCGTGTGCTAGTCTAGACCTGTATGATTTGAGGAATTGGAGTACGCTCTGGTACTATGATCTTCATGAGGGAACTTCCTACCAAAGTTCTACTTTTCTGGATTTCTGTAGTATGTATGGGACTGTGTATGTGATTTGAATCAAGTTCAAATCATAATTTAGCTTTGTCTTGTGATAGGACTTAATGATGGTTATGATTGAGGACTGAGTCTATTGAAATTGGGACTGAGCTATGCAATTGAGCATGCTCACCCTAGCTTGCATTGAGTGAATTATATACATTGTTCATACATATGGCAAGTTATTTGGTTTAATTGTTCTATCATCCGACTAGATAGATCTTAATTTCAATTCTAGTTAAGAAAGTGTGAGACCACAATGAATTGAGCATCAAGGATTGCTACAAGTGGATCCTTGAACCCCTAGTGCCTTTTGTTAATTGATTACTTCCGTTTTGTTCAACATTGCTACTTACATCAATCTACTACAAATCTGGTTGTTAGCTTTTCAATAGAAACTATTAGATGTGTTTGTGAATTCTTACATAAGTCCCTGCGGATCAACCTCGGTCTTACCGAGATTATTACTACATCGCAACCCTACACTTGGGGAAGTGAACACTTTGCAACCCCTGATCGGCAGCCCTAAGTATAAGGTTGAGCTATAGTAATAATTCAGTTGTGAGACCGAGATCGTCCTCGGGGATTAAGAAAGGTAACCTATTCTGATAGAACTAACTAAACTAGCTTGACTTAACTTAGTTGAATTAAAGAGAATAAACTATTAAAAAAAAGAAGAATTCAGAACTAAAGCAACTAGAGCGCCAATGATTCATTTAGTTAATCATTAATGCAAATTCATTCATCCAAACACAAAACACAATTGGAATTGAAGTTCTATCTCTATCTAATCAGAAGATAATCATAAGTTAAGCACAATCATAATCCAAAACAGAATTTGAAAATTTAGAAACTAGTTCTACTTCAGCATGAAGAACTTAAACTAATGGAACTTCGAAGCATCAACCGTATTCGGAAATCATAATAGATCTAGGGTTTCCATCAATTAAATCTCATAAAATCATTGTGATCAATCTCAGAAACTTATAAGCATCCCATGTACATAGCATAAGAGATCTTTAGAATTCTCTAAAACTATCAACTTTATTCAAACTAGAAATCTAAAAAAATCCAACATTAAAGCTCAAGAACTTAAATTAACGAATTAAAACATTAAGAACAATTACAGGTTTCACCTCCTAGCCCTAGCTAAAAGGTATAGTCAATAAAAAAATGATTAAACTAAAACTTCTTTAAAAAAAAAATAGAAAACATAAAACTAGAAGAAGAAAAACTTGAAGTAGAAGCCTCCACTTTGAATTCTCCTTGCTCTCAGACTTCTAGTCCTAGCTATGCCTTGGGACATGTGGAGCAACCCTTTAAAAATGAAAAATCCAGCCAATTATCTAGTTCCAAAAGATTCCACCGACTTTCGCAAATTCACAATTTCACCACCATTGTCAATGGGTACTTCGATGGCATCGAACATGGATGTTCAATGGGGTCGAAGTTAGTTTGATGACATCGAAAACAGTCTAGAGACTTCATACTCTTTAGCTCCGAAATTTGAATTTATCGATAGCATCGATCTCCTCTTCAATGGGGTTGAAGTCAGTTCGATGGCATCGAAACCAGTTTGATGGCATTGAAAGCAATTTGATGGGATCAAAGTCTATTTAGAGACTTATCTAAAAATCTATTTTTTAGGTATGTTTCGATGGTCCTTCGATGCCATCAACATCCAATTGATGTCACCTTTGATGGAATCGAACACCAATCAAAGTACCAATTGAATCTGTCTTTTTATGCATTTTTCAATTATGAACTCTAAATTTTTTTTTTTCACTTGGATTCTTCCTTCCTTTCTTTCTTCCTCCACTTCAAAGTTGTCCTTCAAACATCCTAACTCATCCTTTTATCACTAAATTCATGAGATCTCTCTCATTCTCTTGCAAACGTAGAAACATACATAAGTTAGAACTTTAAACACGATATTTCATGTAAATGTGACATGAGATTGGGGAAAATATGCATAATTATAAGCTCAACACCCCCCTCCCCCAACCAGCACTTTGCTAGTCTCGAGCAAAACATGTGAAAATATTCTCAATTCTCAACTCTCACCCTCTCTCAAAAAGACTAATTCTATAGTCCTAAGGTAGTTAGATAAAACGGTTTAGAGGCATAAGCAACATAAGCATTATTGACCTAGATCCCTAGAAACCTTAGTAAATTCTCAACTCGAGTTCCAATTATCAATGAATCAATAGACTTATTTAAACATCAAGATCCTAACACTTAATATAATCCAATATACTCTTATTAAGAATCCACTTCACTTGTAAGGTTAACATTATGGGTTATCCAAGGCTAACAGATCAACACAAGTCACTAATTCCGATCCTGCTCCTTCTTTCATTTCTTTTCTTTCAGCTTTGGATTTTTCATCGGCGACTTTCACTATAATCCCATTCCCTTTTTGGGTAGTCATAGGTAGCCATTTTCGGTACAACTATTTTTTATAGCTGATTCAATTTTTTTTTCTTCTCTCTCTCTCTCTCTCTCTCTCTCTCTCTTAATAACCAATAGCCAAAGACTCTAAAAGGCTCATTTCGTACTAACGTAAAATTTTATAATGGTAACGACAAAGGATGAAAACCCTTGCCCCAGATTACTATGAACACTCTCTCCCTCTCTCTCTCTCTCTCTCTCTCTTCCAAGGTAGACAGGGATCTCCAGGCTTGGTTCTTAACACCTTTAAACAACCATCAATTTCACCAAACAAATTCAATTTTTCTTAACAATTGTAAATTGAATATGCATTATGAATCTAGACTTTATTAATGTTTAAATATTCTATCAATCACTCATAGAAGGTCTCGTTTTAAGAATCATTAAGATGATTAAACTTTGAGTTTTCAAATAATCACATTACTATAGTCTCTTTACTTCCCATCCACCTCTTCTCAAGTACACAAAAATCTGAATTTCTAAGAGAGTTTAGAAAAAAAAATTGAAATTAAAAAAAAAATTAATTTTTTTTATTCAAAACCAATAAAATAAATACTTGTAGATTCAACACGAATCTCATCCCAACCTAAAATCTACATTGTCCTCAATGTATGAAGAATATGCAGTATGGAAAACATAAGAGCAATGAAAATAAAGAGGAGTGGGTAAAAGAGAGTACTTGAGAGATCTTCTGATGGTGATTTCTTCGTCAGACTAGGAGAATTGCTTCTACTTCAACTATTCTAAATAAAGCATAAAAAAAAAGAAACAAACATACCTAACCTAAACTACTCTATACCTCCATTAGACTAGGCGATTAATCATCTTGGTAAACAGGATCTTCCAAAGGGATAGACATGTCCTCTAAAATAAAATTCTCCATAAACGATTTCAATCTCTGACCATTCACCTTAAGCACATTACCGTTTGTGGGATTCTCTATCTCGATAGCTCCACGAGGATATACAATTTTAACTAGAAATGGGCTGGTCCATCAAGATCATAACTTACCTGAAAATAAATGAAGTATCAAATTATAAAAAAATACCTTTTTACCAAGTTCAAATGATTTTTAAAAAATGTGTTTATCATGAAAAACTTTTATTCGACTCTTATAAATCCGAAAACTCTCATATGATTGTTCTAGATCTCGTCAAGGTCATCCAATTAAAGTTTTTAAAGTGAGCTCGCTTTGTCAACATTAAAGTTTAATGTCTTTATTGCCCGGTAGGCTTTGTGTTTAAGCTCCAAAGCCAAGTGGCAAGCTTTCCCATAGACTAATCTATAGGGAGACATTCCGATAGGGGTTACATACGCTGTACGGTATGAAATTGCTGTTTTACCGCTAGTGAGATAAGTTTGAAGGTATGCTTATGTCCTAGAGAGGGGGTGAATAGGACTTTTTAAATTTTATTGTGAATTTAAAAACTCAATTGCATTTATACTATAATTTAACAATTAAGTACATGTAAATGAAAGTAATTGATCACACAAGATCTAACTCGATTGACAACTATACTAAGAGAAGCATTTAATCAAACAGTTCATATGCATTTTTGTATTAATCATTCAAAGATAGCATATGAGCATTTGGTCAAACATAAGATGGGCATTCAGTTAAGCACTTATATGATTGATCAATAAGGGACAATAATAGACAAAATGCATTTACCACATTGCACATGATGTATAGTAGTTCGACGATGAGTCTACTCCACTCCCAGTTCAAGTACTCAACTCCTTTGAGTACACTGGCATTCACTATCGGAGGTTTTAAATGAGGTTCATGTAACAACCCGAGATTTTCGACTCTCGTGTATAATACGACGGCCGAATTCCCAAGTAATTTATGAAATAACTAATTTGTCAAATAATAAAATATAGCATTCAAGCACAATGGCGGAAACAATTATCATCTTATTCTATCAAACTTACTACGTCATCATCAATGTTTAAATAAGGGAACCAACCAATATCCATACTGATTAATTAAAATATAAAACCATGTCTTCTCTTGAAGACTTATTACAATTCCATAAATGTATCAACTACTCAAAAGAAATATTTAATAAATGATAACATCAATTAAGTTTCTCTAACATCGTCATCCGCCATGTGTTCATACGAACCATCGAACTCTTTTCCTTAAAAATCGGGTTCAATACCTGGATCTTCACCTGCATCACCTAAATTGTATTTGGGATAGCGTTAAACGCTATCATAGTGGGGAATATTTCCTCCAAGACAATCAAGAATAATAATAACGGTACAGAGTAAACGCAAGCAGGATATTATCATTTAATCAAATCAAAACAACCAACTAAAAATCTTTGTTAATGCGATGCATGGAATGCATGCTCTGGCTAAGGCACCCTGGCTAGAATCACAATCCATGAAGTGGGAGACTCCCTGTTACGACTTCATGCTAGCCACTAGTCACCAGAGGTTCCTGGGACGCACAAGCCCATAGTTTTGCCCGACCACGTGAGAAACGGGACGCTCATAGCCCAAATCTACACGTGACAGTGTACGGGAGAAGTAGGACGCTCTAGCCTATTCTCAATTCCGTACACCCACATGGAGCCAAGTGAATGCATGACTTTAGTTTCACCTTTATTTAAGTGTTTTCGCATACAACCAATTTAAATAAAACTCAATGGTCACTATGGGGAGTCGCAAGCAACCCAGCATAGGCCGACAGCACGGGATTAGTGTCCATAGCACCAACCCCGGCTCATGAGAATTTGTATACCATTAGTGTCCACTCATTGTCCCGTTTTATGATTCCATCATGTCCCAAAAAGCCAATGTTGTACATCATGACCAAATTCATTAAAATACCCATGTACTGTAAATGGATCAAATCAAGCATCATGTACATGTAAGGATCCATTAACAAACAATCACTTCATTCTCTCAGTTAAGTCAAGATATATTCATCCATCATGGATACCTCTCACGGGTTCCATCTCTCTACATCGAATAATTTTACCAACTTAGGGACAAAGAGTATACAATAATGGGATGTCCATATGATGATCTTATACACATATTTCATATCACAATATGAAAATCAATATTACTTGTAATACATGAACTAAGAAAATAAGGGCATAGATTTCATAAAAATAAATAACACAAATACACATGCTTCTTAGTCAAAAATCTAAACAATGAATCACATCATTATATAATGATATTCATTACAAATCCTACATTAAACCTCATGTTATATGGATCAGCAATTCAAAACAAAACAACTTCACATGCCACAAAAGAAACTTATGATAATCATAATATTATTAATGAAAGGCTTGAAGGAAAATCCTCACCTTATGATGGACTTAGAAGAAGAGGGTTGTAGAAGATCCTAGCCGCTGGAAAAATATGAGAAATAACTCTCTCTCTCTCTCTCTCTAGGGCATGGAGGCTAGGGTTAGGAGAAGGATTTGGAGGTGCGTAGTAGAAATATGGAGAGGGATGTGCACGCGAGGTCTTGTGTAACAACTTCTTGAGGTGGGTTTCTCAAATCTCAATATTCAGATGATCTATGATCAATTCCAATCCGTTCATCTTATCAAGCTCGAAGAGTAGAGTCAGAATACGTAAATTTCTTGATGATCCACATTCTAGATTAGCCGATCCTTGAAAATGGCCTAACGGGTGCTAAAATGGGCTTAATCTCAATTAACGGTCTATGCTTGATGATCAGGGCCCAAATTTTGGAAAAATATGTAGTCATGATAGGCAAATAATTATACAAATTTTAGTGGTTGATTGATGGTGAGAAATGCATAGATCTGAAATTTCAACTTTTGGCGGAAAAGGAAGGGGCTGGCTTTGTGGTTCAACGGTGTAGGATTATAGATCGGGGTCCAAACTTTGTGTAAACTCGTAGTCATATGAGTATAATAAGTGGTTCAAATTTGAGAAGCGATTGATGGTGAGAAGTAGGTAAATTGAAAGGTTCAAATTTGAGAAGAGTTGGTAACTCGTTAATTTCTAGAACGGGATAACTTCGCGCATAAGAAAGAGGCTTATCAAGGTGGGGCATTCAAATCACACTATTGGTCCATGATAAAGACGATCAAAGTCATTCATATGAAGAGAAATATTCGACTACGACTAACCATCTACTTTCCTCACTCGATGGACATGAAAATCAAGAGTTAAGGGCTGATTTGACAATTAGACCACTTCTACTATGATTTAAGGGCTGAAATTTGACATGTATGGTTAATATGTGCCCAAATGCTTAAATCCAGGGTTTTACGTGAAAGTGATCGTCAGAAACTATAATACTTAAAAATGGTATCTTAACTTAAGTTTAACTAATGGCATTTTCGTAATTATCTGAAAAGTGCGTGATTTTGAAATCTGATCTATCTACGATGTTTATGGGATCATTCTAAGAAACTTTTGTAAAGGGTCCCCTATCAGATTTCCTAGGGATGTCCCGTTATTCGCAAATCAACGGTAAATGTACGATAATTAAAAAAAATAAATTAAAAATGAATTTTCAAAAAAATTTCAAATAAATCTCGAAGATCTGGAGCGTTACAAACCACCCCCCTTAAAAACAAACTTCGTCCCCGAAGTTTCCTAAGCATCGTCGATAAAAGATTGAGGGCAATCTCACTTCATGACTTCTCGCCAAACTTTCTGAACTATTTCTGGTCAGACATGATCACAATCCACCCCCCTTAAAAATAAATCCGTACTCAACATCGATTTTTACAAGCTCCCCCAAATTTCTTTCTTGTCATGCTTCCACTGTGCACTCTGATTCCTAGATGGTTCTGAATATATTAATTGGTCTCTCAAATCATTCAATCATCTAGCGCCCTAATATTTCTCAAGTTTGGGTGGGTGCTCTTATAGTCAAGGATCTAAGACGATTAGGGTTAGATAATTATAAAGGATGTCTGATCGCTAATGAAATGACTGATCAAGAGTTTAAAAGATAGATCTGGGTTTGATTAGGTTGGCATGATCGAATGGTCACTTGAATGAGTGGATAAACAAGCGGATAACAAAGTGAATGAGATATCATCGAGAGTTCTTTAATAGTTGAAAGTGTGACAGAAAGGTGAGGTTAGGGATACTGTATTCTAACTCTTTATAGGGTCTAAGTGGCTAAGCTTCTACGTCCTAGGGTCGTCTATACATCTATCTTATTTTAGTCATCCAAAGAAAACAATCACACACATTCCAAGAGAATGCACAAAAGTCGTCCAGTTAGAATAAGGATGCGATTTGTATTGTGTCGACATCACGGGTGAACAGTTCAAGTAGATTTGGATCCGATACTTAGATCTTCTACTCGCATTTGAGCATTGAGTTCATTAGTATCCATTCGAAATTCCGAGTGTCGACCCTCGGGATTTGAACGAAGATCCAATCACTTACACAATATATTAGGTATGGTTTTGCCCTCCCGTGCGGCCGATTTAGTTTAACATTGTGGGGACCTTCATGTATTCTCCAACAAAGAAAACATCAACAAAGATCACTAAATTGAAATCCAACAATATAAAACATTAAAACCTTACGAGATCCTATTTACTTTCATTGTTAGACATGGTCGAAGATTTATGTGAGGGATTGGTAAATGGCATTTTATGGTTACGATAATCTACTTTAAGTAAGAGGGTTGGGCCTAAAATTCGTAGGGATGTATGAGAATATACTAGGAAGTATTTCTAAGGGTGCCATCTCACAATAACTAAGCCTAAACAAGGGGTTTAGAGGTTTTCAAGGCTAATGAGCTAGGATAGTGTCGAATCTGGAACACAGGACTTATAAGCACTCTTAGAATTTTATCTCTCAAACCGAACGTGATTTTTGCCTGAAATTTGGAGGGTAATCTAAAGGTTAGGTGAAAAATCACCCTAATTTTTCTCAGAATGAAATTCCTATGGTAAGATATGATTCTGACCTCTAGAAGTCTGAAAAACGTAACAGTCCAGCAATTTCCAGCGCATGATTTTCTCTACTAACAGAATTTTCACGATTTATATAGATGTAGGATTGATCTGAAATTTTATGAGAGTGTTAGGTGATGAGTTAGAAATATGTATAAAAATTTTCAAAAATTTATCTATTCCGAAAATATAATTCTTAGTGGTGACATTGTCAAAGGGTCAGAAAATTTGTCCTAATAAAAACAATTCAAAATAAAATAGTTATCCTCAAAATTTGAGGGAGATAAATCCCATGACTTAGCGTAACGCTGGTCTAAATATGAAAAAAATGTTGAGAGCTCCAAAACTTCTAGAAAAAGTGAGAATCCACTTCCCAAAAATTCTAAAATTTACAGATTTCTACGTTTATCGGCTATCCTAATGATTTTAAGGGGTCTATGTTTGAGTCTCTAGATTCATAACATCTCATGCATCCAATGGGGGATGAACCTAAGTGTTTTTGTTTCTATTTCATGGGAACCTAAGCCCTAAGGGATATTTATTATGAAAATGGTTGGGCTTCTCACCCAGAGGTCCCGATTGTGCTCTGATACCAACTGTAACAACCCGAGATTTTCGACTCTCGTGTATAATACGACGGCCGAATTCCCAAGTAATTTATGAAATAACTAATTTGTCAAATAATAAAATATAGCATTCAAGCACAATGGCGGAAACAATTATCATCTTATTCTATCAAACTTACTACGTCATCATCAATGTTTAAATAAGGGAACCAACCAATATCCATACTGATTAATTAAAATATAAAACCATGTCTTCTCTTGAAGACTTATTACAATTCCATAAATGTATCAACTACTCAAAAGAAATATTTAATAAATGATAACATCAATTAAGTTTCTCTAACATCGTCATCCGCCATGTGTTCATACGAACCATCGAACTCTTTTCCTTAAAAATCGGGTTCAATACCTGGATCTTCACCTGCATCACCTAAATTGTATTTGGGATAGCGTTAAACGCTATCATAGTGGGGAATATTTCCTCCAAGACAATCAAGAATAATAATAACGGTACAGAGTAAACGCAAGCAGGATATTATCATTTAATCAAATCAAAACAACCAACTAAAAATCTTTGTTAATGCGATGCATGGAATGCATGCTCTGGCTAAGGCACCCTGGCTAGAATCACAATCCATGAAGTGGGAGACTCCCTGTTACGACTTCATGCTAGCCACTAGTCACCAGAGGTTCCTGGGACGCACAAGCCCATAGTTTTGCCCGACCACGTGAGAAACGGGACGCTCATAGCCCAAATCTACACGTGACAGTGTACGGGAGAAGTAGGACGCTCTAGCCTATTCTCAATTCCGTACACCCACATGGAGCCAAGTGAATGCATGACTTTAGTTTCACCTTTATTTAAGTGTTTTCGCATACAACCAATTTAAATAAAACTCAATGGTCACTATGGGGAGTCGCAAGCAACCCAGCATAGGCCGACAGCACGGGATTAGTGTCCATAGCACCAACCCCGGCTCATGAGAATTTGTATACCATTAGTGTCCACTCATTGTCCCGTTTTATGATTCCATCATGTCCCAAAAAGCCAATGTTGTACATCATGACCAAATTCATTAAAATACCCATGTACTGTAAATGGATCAAATCAAGCATCATGTACATGTAAGGATCCATTAACAAACAATCACTTCATTCTCTCAGTTAAGTCAAGATATATTCATCCATCATGGATACCTCTCACGGGTTCCATCTCTCTACATCGAATAATTTTACCAACTTAGGGACAAAGAGTATACAATAATGGGATGTCCATATGATGATCTTATACACATATTTCATATCACAATATGAAAATCAATATTACTTGTAATACATGAACTAAGAAAATAAGGGCATAGATTTCATAAAAATAAATAACACAAATACACATGCTTCTTAGTCAAAAATCTAAACAATGAATCACATCATTATATAATGATATTCATTACAAATCCTACATTAAACCTCATGTTATATGGATCAGCAATTCAAAACAAAACAACTTCACATGCCACAAAAGAAACTTATGATAATCATAATATTATTAATGAAAGGCTTGAAGGAAAATCCTCACCTTATGATGGACTTAGAAGAAGAGGGTTGTAGAAGATCCTAGCCGCTGGAAAAATATGAGAAATAACTCTCTCTCTCTCTCTCTCTAGGGCATGGAGGCTAGGGTTAGGAGAAGGATTTGGAGGTGCGTAGTAGAAATATGGAGAGGGATGTGCACGCGAGGTCTTGTGTAACAACTTCTTGAGGTGGGTTTCTCAAATCTCAATATTCAGATGATCTATGATCAATTCCAATCCGTTCATCTTATCAAGCTCGAAGAGTAGAGTCAGAATACGTAAATTTCTTGATGATCCACATTCTAGATTAGCCGATCCTTGAAAATGGCCTAACGGGTGCTAAAATGGGCTTAATCTCAATTAACGGTCTATGCTTGATGATCAGGGCCCAAATTTTGGAAAAATATGTAGTCATGATAGGCAAATAATTATACAAATTTTAGTGGTTGATTGATGGTGAGAAATGCATAGATCTGAAATTTCAACTTTTGGCGGAAAAGGAAGGGGCTGGCTTTGTGGTTCAACGGTGTAGGATTATAGATCGGGGTCCAAACTTTGTGTAAACTCGTAGTCATATGAGTATAATAAGTGGTTCAAATTTGAGAAGCGATTGATGGTGAGAAGTAGGTAAATTGAAAGGTTCAAATTTGAGAAGAGTTGGTAACTCGTTAATTTCTAGAACGGGATAACTTCGCGCATAAGAAAGAGGCTTATCAAGGTGGGGCATTCAAATCACACTATTGGTCCATGATAAAGACGATCAAAGTCATTCATATGAAGAGAAATATTCGACTACGACTAACCATCTACTTTCCTCACTCGATGGACATGAAAATCAAGAGTTAAGGGCTGATTTGACAATTAGACCACTTCTACTATGATTTAAGGGCTGAAATTTGACATGTATGGTTAATATGTGCCCAAATGCTTAAATCCAGGGTTTTACGTGAAAGTGATCGTCAGAAACTATAATACTTAAAAATGGCATCTTAACTTAAGTTTAACTAATGGCATTTTCGTAATTATCTGAAAAGTGCGTGATTTTGAAATCTGATCTATCTACGATGTTTATGGGATCATTCTAAGAAACTTTTGTAAAGGGTCCCCTATCAGATTTCCTAGGGATGTCCCGTTATTCGCAAATCAACGGTAAATGTACGATAATTAAAAAAAATAAATTAAAAATGAATTTTCAAAAAATTTCAAATAAATCTCGAAGATCTGGAGCGTTACAGTTCACCTCTCAACCTTTACAACCTACACAAGGTCTATTCTTACACAATGACTCCTCAAATTCTACACAAGGACAATGCACGTATTCTCCCATGTCGGAGGCCTACGCAAGGATTTACACGTCCTACACAAGGACAACTCCAAGATTGGGTCACAATCTCTAGACCCTAATCTCAACAAGAAGGGGGAATCAAACAATGGACTCTATAAGCTTAAACACTTACAAGAGATGAGCCCCGATTCAGCGTCGTTGAGTAGCTTCAGCTTCCACGAATGCTTTAGCTCCTCTCCAAACTCACACGATCAGCTACCAATGCATATGATGATCCTAGACTAGAGCTGGGTAGGTGGGAGGAGGTATTGATATTCCATTTGCCTATTATAATGCAATGGCTAAAGAAGGAACTATCAATCTGATCATTCAATAGCTATAAATGACTTCAAGTTGAAGTTTCAATGATAGGGACATCCATGAATGTTATGCTTGAGTTCATTGTTCAAACCGAGCTTTGAATACTCAATCTAGTGTCATTAATGGCTAGGTTTGAAAGTGAACTCAAGACAATGATGAGCAAAAGAGATTAGGTAAAGCTCTTAATAGCCTCTTTTAATGCTCTCAATGGGTGTGAAAAAGATCCCATTAAAACCCTCGAAATATGCCTTTATAGGCTCCAAGAATCGGGCTCCAACAGATATAAAATGGTAACGTTCGACTTGTCACAGACCCCCGAGGACCTGTCTTGATTGAGCGTCCAGCCGGTCTGTCGACCGGTTTGACGACCGGTCCTGAGACCGGTCTACCTTTACAATTTTCTACCTCGAGATCACTGGACAATTTTTGTCCATTTACGGCCGGTCGTGCGACCGATCTTGGGAGGTCAGCGACTAGTCCTCAAACCGGTCTCCCCTTAATCCATTTCCCCTCAATTGTTGCTGGACGTTTTTCGTCCATTTACGACCGGTCGTGCGACCGGTCCTAGAAGGCCAACGATCGGTCCTTAGACCAGTCTTCAGGCAAACAGAGATGAGATTTTTTCTTTAAAATACTTGCTGTCTGAATACCTTCTTCAGCCGATCGGTCCCCCGACCAGTCGTCAGGCTTATTTCATGGCCTGATTTGGGCTGAAATTTATCATCCCTTGACGGTGCGCACTGAGATGGTTTTCCTAGATTTTACAACTGTTTGTCACCTACACAATGGAGGTTTAAGACTGATCATCTTGACCTTTAGTCCATGGATTAACTGACAAACATAAAGTATGATTCGAATGCCATAGACTTAGGTGTTTTGGGACCCTATAGGCTGTCTATATGCAACTTACCTTCCGAGCTTGATTTGGCTTGAACTTAAGTGCGGAGAACTGCTACGATCTTCAAGTCTTGAGTCTTCAATCTTCGTCGGGGTTCACAAAACTCAACTAACTTAAACAATCACGAAATTGACAATACGATACACGAATTAGTGCACGAACATGGTAAGCCCACAATGCATTGATCGGTCAGTCTAAGGGACTAATCCTTGCAGTTGGGATTAACCGTCTTTTCCAATATGTGTTTTATTTCTCTATTAGAAATCTCAGCTTGCCCACTTGTCTATGGGTGGTGTGGGGTACTCGCTTTGTGCATAATGTCATATTTCTTCATCAAATTTTCAAATGGCCTATTGTAAAAGTGAGAGCTACCATCACTTATGATGGCTCGGGGCGTTTCAAATCCAGACAAGATGTTTTCTTTAAAGAATCGTAGAACCATCCGATGATCATTAGTCCTACAAGGAATCGCTTCCACCCACTTGGACACATTGTCTACAACAAGAAGAATATAGAGATATCCAAATGAAGAGGGGAATGATCCCATGAAATCGATGCCCTAATAGTCAAATACTTCAATATGTTAGATTGGGTTGAGTGACATCAAATTTCTACAAGACAATCCTCCCAACTTTCGACAACACTCTCAGGATTTACAAAATTCGTAGGTGTCCTTAAACATTGTAGACCAATAGAATCCACATTGCAGAATTTTCGCAATGGTTTTCTTAGCGAAAAAATGACCACCACACGCTTGAGTATGACATAAGGAGATGACACTTTGTTACCAGTCATCAGGGACACATCTCGTTATTATTTGATCTGGGCAATATTTAAACAATAACAGATTATCCGAGAAAAACCTGCGCACTTTCGTGAAAAATTTCTTCTTATCTTGCGCAGTCCAGTAAGAAGGCATCACACCTGTGGATAAATAATTGCCAATATTAGTGTACCACGGTGGGTGAGAGACAAATAAGAGTTGCTCATTAGGGAATATGTCCTGTATGGGGTCGACTAAATGGAATAAGATAAGACAAGGCAGGAAAGATGATCCGCCACCACATTTTTTACTCCCTTCTTATCCTTGATTTCTAAGTCAAACTCTTGAAGGAGAATCCATCTAAGTAATCGGGGCTTAGCATCATTCTTGGAGAGAAGGTACTTAGTGCTTTTAGAGCTCAAAATATCACCATTGATAACGAGGGAAATAACAACTTAAATACAGTAGTCTGAATCAGCAAGAGACTCAGAAATAGTAAAAAAATGGCAGAGCGCGCGTGTAGTCCTAATCTCAAGTAACTTTCGTAACATGTTTGCTACACGTTTGTTAAAACTAGAAAATGCTTAAGGCAGTTTTCTTGTGTTTTGTTGTTCCGGGGTTCTAAGTAGTAGAGACATTCATAGACAATTATAAGCATTCACAAAATACACACGAGAAAGCATCGCAAGGTGAATTTTTATTCCAGAGATTTCGGGATCTTTTACATTCCAGGTAGTGATACTAGTCACGAGACCTTAATTACATCAATGGTCGATCACCCTTGATTAAAAGACAAAAGTAAATGTATGCATGCATCATAAATAAATTAAATAAAGCATTAAAAGAGCATAAATATAAGTAAAACACATCACAAACAACACAAATTTTTACGTGGAAACCCTTACGAGAGAAAACCACGGCACAAAGCGACAAGATTCTACTATGAATATAGTTATACAATAGATGGAATGTTCGGGAGGAAGCTCGGATAAATCGAGCAGGTAATTTAAATCATCAGGGACTATGGTCTTGAGTTCACGGTCATAGAGACCAAGTTTCGAATTTCTTATGGACTGAGCCATCGTTTAGACAGGTTAAATGCCTATCCCATGTTCTTTCGGGCGTTCTTAGTTGAGAAACAGCCAGGACTTTAACCGAGTCATGTATCACAGTGTCAATGACCGTCATTGAGGATGGGTGACCGCAGGAAGACATGTCACGATCCCCATGTAGTGCCTCACAATGTCAATAATCGTCGCTGCAGACGGGTGACCGCAGGAAGACACACCATGGTCGTCATGCCCAACACAATGCCAGTAACCGTCGCTGCAGAAGGGTGACCATCAGAATGCATATTACGGCTGATATATGATACAACACAGTATCATTGACCATCACTGTGGACGGGTGACTACAAGAAGATACATCATGGCTATTAAATGATACAACACAACATCATTGACCATCACTGCGGACGGGTGAATATAGGAAGATGCATCATAGCTACCAAATGGTACGACATAGTATCATTGACCGTCGCTGCGGATGGGTGACCACTTAAAGACACATTATGGCTACCAAATGGTACAACATAGTGCTATTGACTGTCGTTGGGGATGGGTGACCTCATGAAGGCATATTATGGCTATCGGGTGGTACAACATAGTGTCATTGACCATCGCTGTGGACGGGTGACTACAGGAAGACACACTGCGACTACCTGAGCTGCTCAACCGACGGACCCTACTTTGGATGGGAAGTACATCAACTAGTTTTAACGATAGTAGTTCATAATGAAGTATTTCAGATGTTTTGGAACTCTTTAGTTACAGTTTTTTATGATAACCATAGTCCATTTGATTTAGTTTCATATCTCGATCCGAGATGAATAAAGTTCATATAATGGATACAAGGAGCGCAAAGTAAGTATCCTTGATTGTATGCTCGAGAGAAGATTACACTTATGCTTGATGTTTAGTGCATCGGGTGAATTATGCACTTGATTCGGTTAATCTGCTTTATGCATGTCCTTAATTCAACCATGTCCTTAATTCAACCACATTATTGTTAATAATCGATGCTTCTAGCGATTGGATCACTCGGATAGGCTGTGTTGAGCTATATTTCTTTGAGACTTCAAGCTTGATGAGCTAGATTGCACATTTCTGGGCTTGAAAATGGCTAAGTATCGGGGCTTATATATGCCTGTTTATGCTGATAATTGATCAACGATGGGGATTAGTGTCCCAGAAATGCTTGATTTAGTTCCTTTATGATAGGAGGATGTTAAATCCGGCTTAGCGTCAGTGAGATTGTGCCTAATTTTACTTGGCGTTAGTCGATCTTCGAGCCAACAGGGCACTTTCTAGGGCTGAAAATGACTAAGTACAGGGCCTATTTATTGCTTAATTAGAGCATTCAGTGATTAGGATAACAAATAATGTCAATGTAATGCATTACCATGTTGCTTCGAGTCATGGAGAAACTAAGTCTCCCTCTTGTCGTCGGTCAAATTCCTCTTAGTTTCAGTGAATATCGGTCACTTTATGCTTTTAAAGAGGTGTTTTTTAGGTTTGCAAATTGACTAAGTGTTAGCCATTTTTTATTAAATCGTCGATTTGATCCACTTAACATCAACCGTTGGAAGATCCGGTTCGAGGGATGGATAAAGCTCAGCGATGTGCATCTAGGAGCGATAGTGCGATGGAGAGGTGGGCCACATCCAAAGCGGACCACACTACAGAGTCCCGAGGTCTGGTAAGACCATCCGGGCCACTGTGGGCTTAGTGGTGGGCGCATGTAGCCCCCCCTCAGGTGCATGTGGTAGGTGGAGTGAGGAGAGAGAGGAAAGGAGAGAGAGGTGGGCGCATGTGGCAGAGCACATGCACCCCTTCCCTCCCCCCCCCCCCGCATGTCACTTGTTGACTTTGAGAATTTCACCCACCTTCAAGAGGTGGTAGGCGCATGTCGCTCTCTCAAAATGGAAAATCCCCACTCCTTGGTCATTTTCAGGTTTTTTCGGGATTGTGAAAAGATGAGCGCATGTAACCCTTTCTGGCAAGGGTAATGGGCGCATGTTACCCTCTCCGACGAGGATTCCGACGAGGATTCTACCTCTTACGGTGGTCTGGCGTCCTCTCGAATGAAGAAGTCTCTCTTTGCCATCAAGTGAGTGCGCTATTTATAGTAAGTTAATCGCGGGTCAAAGAAAATAGAAATGGGTGAGCGCATGTATTCGGGAGAGGGGGACCATGCACATGTTGTTAGAGGGTGAACGCATGTCTCCAGGTGTGGGCGCATGTGTCTACACTTGGTAAATTTTGAAGTTTTTCTCCTTTGGAAGAAGGGGAGTGGAACTCATGAGCGCATGTGGTGAGGATGTGAGTGCGTATCTCCTTGTGGTCTACGCATGTCCTTCTTGTGGTGTACTGTTCACTCCCCAAGTGTAGGGTTGCAAAGTAGTAATAATTCGGAAAGACCGAGTATCGTTCTCACAGAGATTTATGAATGGGTATTCTCAGAATTTGTTTAAAATAACTAATAATTAAGATCCTATTAAGAACTAAAGCTGGAAAATAATGATTTGGGTTTAAACAGTGAATGTGTAAGGTAATATCAATCTAAAAAGGCACTAGAGTGCTAAGGATCCACTTTTGATAAGTTTCAATGCATCAACACAACTAGATCTCACATAACTCAATCGGAATCGAATTCATATCTCTATCCGATCGGAATATAGAGCGGTTCAATCAACAATTATCTAAAATAGTTGCTCATTCATTGATTCGATTCCTACAACAATGCTCAGGCCTTGGGCACACTCAATTGTGTAGGCCAAGCCTCTTTCCAATCTAATTGAGATTCACAACCATCGCTTTCATCAAATCCTGTCACTAGACTTGATTATAACTAATGATTAGAACTCTAATTAAATCAAAATCAATCAGCAAACAACTAATTCAAATTATAACAAAAGATAAGAATTTTAGTTGAATGAGTTCCCACATGAAGATCAAGCCATTGTACACAAGGCAATCAAAGGGTCTACCATGCCCGGAGTCGATGATAGATCAATGAACTACATAAGTATAACCAATGCTCAGAAGATAAGCTACTAAGTTTAGAATCACTAAGAATCACATGAGCCCGAAGTCATCAAGAGATCAGAGCAAAACCAAACTAGTACTTGATTCAAACTCATATTGAACTAAATTCTTCAATTAAAACATAAAAAAGGAAACTTAGGTTGCATCAATCCATAAAAAATGAATCAAAAGCTTCACAACTTAGCCCTAGCTAAGAGGTTTTAGTTCATCTCTAACATCTTTGAACTAAAAGCCTCAAAAACATAAAAACTACTAAAACAAGAAGAAAAACTAGGAAAACCTGAAGTAGAATCCGTCTCCTAAGCTTCCTTGATGATCCCCACGTCCTAGCATGCCCTGATATGAAGAGGAGAAGTCCCTTTTATAGATTGATGCGGAAGATTCCAGATTGCGCAAGGAATTACGCAATTGCGCAGAGAAAATTGGAGCTTCACGCACAAGCTCTGTTACACCGACGACCAGTCGCACGACCGGTCTCAAAACCTCAAAAACAGTCTAGTGAGTTTTGTGTTTCTAGATTACTCTCGACCTGTCTGGCGACCGTTCTAGCGATCGGTCTACAGACAGGTCTAAGAACAAAATTTCAGGTTTTCTTCTTTATCTCTTCTCTTTCTTTCTTGCTTCTTTCTTCCACCTTTTGGCACTTGTTCTATTGATCTTCAATGCATACAAAGTGACTCTTTTAACTATGAATTAGTGAAGTCTCTGTTCGCTCGCCTCAAGTGTAAGGCTGTAATGTAGTAATAAATCTCGATAAGACCGAGGTCGTTCCACAGGGAATTAGAAGCAACTTCCAAACTATTCCAGCAACTCAATTTTACAAGAAAATAGGATTCAACTTGGTAATTAAACTAAAACAGTAACTTAATGGAAAATCAGTAATTTAAAGTACTAAGGCATTCAAGGATCCACTTGTAGCAATCCCATGTCAATCCAACCAATTCAAGTAGAGAACACAACTAGATTTGAAGTCCTATCTCTCATCTAGTTGGAAAATAAAGCATTCAAACACATTCAATTCCATTCAAGCTGAACTTCTAAGTTCTAGTCCCATTCAACACATGTAGGATTCGAAATCCTACCATGGTCAATGCCCCATTCAAGTCAGAATTTTCAGCAATTCCACCATTAATGGGGGAATTCAAAGCTTCCCCAACAACCACCCTTAATCCACCATCAATGGCTCCATTTAAACCTCTATCTACACCATCAATCATGAGCATCTCACCATCATTAAAGTCCCCACCATCTTCTGAAGTATGGGACCCACTAGGATTAGCCTTCATCACCCCCAAGCCATCATCAATGGCTACCCAAGAGAGGACCAAAAGAGAAAAAGACAAAAAAGGAAGGAAAGATGAGACAAGAGGGATTCATGGCTGGAATCAAACCTCGTACGCAAGGAATCAAGCAGACAGGGACGGTGAAGCAGTGGGGAATGTCCGAACCAGAGCCCTCACAGACCGCACATGAGGAGAGGTCTGGGCGGCCCACAGGGAATGGTCTCCCTCTCTCTCCGCAAGATTGGCCCCACAACCTCTGGTAGGTGAGACTGTAGTCCACGTCAGCAGTTGGCACCCTGGGGGCCGCCTAAAGCTCCGATCGACTCCGAATTTTGACCGAATCTGATCTGAACTACCTAGAAGGTGCCCCACCTATCCAATCATGAAGTCCTATGACCGAAATGGGTCTGACCAAGTCAAAGAGAAGAAAAGTTTATCAAGAGGGGCCCACAAGCAATCTGAGCCATTCAAAGGCTAGATCATCATGATCCAAACATGGAAGAGCTTATATGAATCATCAAATGACAAGATCAAAGGATGGATCGTCAAAAAGAAGGTCGGAGTCCAGGATCTAATCATCAAGTAGGCCCACATAGCTAAAAAGAGCAATCCAAATTGCTCAAATCATCATCCGCATCATGGAAAGCCTTCTTAGCCCCACAAAACATCAATGATAGGTGCTCCAAAGAAAAGATGAAGTCTGGAAAGGGCCCACATGGCCAAATCAAGCAATTAAACCGTTCAAGTCATCATCCATGTAGTTGAGAACCCTATCTTTCACAAAGCATCAAAGAATGGATCAAAAATCAATGCATCCAAGCATCATTAAGAAATTAGAGGCAACATAGGGGTTGTATTTCATTTAGAAGATTTTGATACAGAAGAAAGAGGCCTTAAAAATGTTAGAAGGCCATACATCAACAAGCTGAATACATCCTCAGAGAAGCAGGCTACATATCACCGACATAATCATCATCATCCCTCCTCTCCTCCTGCTCCCAACAGTGAAGGTCCACCAGAGGAGCTGTCACTGATCCTCCATCATACCTGTGGCGACCCCCTGGAACGTATAGTGAAGGAAGAAGAGGTCCTTGTCCATACAGCAGATACTACTCATCATAGTCACCATCCGTGATCATGAAGCAAAATCCAGGTTGACCCTCGAGAGCATCGGCCATAGCATCAGCCAAAATTTGAGCAGCCTGAGGGGTTGCAGAACAAGGAACCTGGGCCATGCTTGTAATCTGTCAGAGAATCCTCTCTCTTAGGTACCACTGAAATGATTCAGTATCAGAGAGAATGATCCGGAGACACGAAGAATCATATGCCTCCACGCGTTGAGGAGTATAGTAAAGGGGAAAACAGGCATATGGCATCCGAGCGAACTACAAGGAAGAAAATCACCATAGTCAGTTGAAGAACAACATGACGGATAAGGGAAAACAAGATACTTAAGTCCTCGGTAGTCAATTCATCTATGTTAGCTCACCAAATATCCCTAGACACTTGAGGATTCCGCTGACGGTTTTGCTGACGCCAATGCATGAAACGATACAAAGATGGCTCAACATCATCCCGTATCCTCGGTGACAGGTGAGCAAAATGATCATAGAAATAGGTCTGGACAAGGGCAAACACAATGATCAGATGAAGAAAGAAGACAAACATCTCTAAGGGAGGTTAAAGAGAATACCTCCACGACAGACCAAAAACCTATAAAAGACCTGCTACTCCGAGAGGCCTTATTCGAGCCCTGGTAGATGCGAGTCAAGATGGCCCCATTCCAATTATATGAATGGTGAAGATCCTCAGTCAAGCGAAGAAATCTAGGATCGATCCTCTCATTCGCATGATAAAAAATGAATGAACCGAAGGCGTAAATAATCATAGCCCGTGCTTTATGAAGGGCTTCCAGCTCAGTAGTAGGGATGACAGCAACGAAGGTGTTGTGAAACCATCGCAGTTTCACTTGGCTACTCTGAAATTCGCTCTCGGGTGGGATGACTCCCACAAGCCGTATCTAGTCATTGGGGGTAATGGGGGCAAGAGAGCCCGCATGGGGAACAACTGCCTTGTGGAATGGAAAACCTATCTGCATATATATATCCAGGGAGGGCTATCCCCCATTTGCCATAGGGAAGTTGAAATTATCTTTCTCGTCCTCCACCTCTCACAAAGGGCTGTAAGTAGCATGCGGTTGGCATTATTATTGTGGAAACGTAATGTAAGAAGGCCTGCGAAAGGAGTGTTGGCTAGAACACGTTCAAGCATCGGCTGTGGTTGTTCCACCCAGTTATCCCAAAGGTCTTGGGTGCCCCGACCTTTTATGGAAGGAAGAGGTTGGAGTTCCTTGGCTAAAGAACACATATGGTCCCCGCGGCGAACAATGAAGGCAGGGTCATCCTCATTAACCGCTCTTCGCCCCCTCGTGCCGTCCACCATCAAATCCTACAAGCTTGGCAAGGTAAGCTCCTATTCTTTACCCGTAAAATCCAAATCATTATCCAGGAAACCCATGGATTTGGACTTACATTCAAATGTAAAAATCCTATGTCCAACTCCATGTGTTGCTTAGGATATGTGTTGGGCCCATTGAAGAAAGCAAGGCCCACCTTAAAGAGGGTTGCATGCCATGCCTTAGATGAGGAAAATCCACAATTCAAGGACACATTTTGGACAACAAATGCACTCAAGTGCCATGAGATCAGAGAGGGATAAGAATCGAGCTTCATATGAAAAATTCCTTTTCAAAGTCCATGTGTGACCAAGGTTTGGTTCACTTTCCATATCAAAGCAATGAGCCTCATTTAAAATGTTTCCATCTTTTTACACATGTACATGGACAAATGGAGAATAGGAAGGAAATTGGTCCCCAAGAGCAACTCAAATGCCCCTCAATGGATTGAAAGGAGCATATATCCCACTTGAAGAACCATAAGAACCTACTCTTGGGTTAATCATGGGCAACTTATGTGCATCATCTTGATAAATGTTTTGACTATGAGAATACAATATGGTGGTCTACCCACAAACATATGAGTCAAAGAAGCCAATGGTAAAAAAAAATGATGCACATAGCCCACATGAAGAATCACAGTTAGAAATGTCCATGCAAGGACAAGTTTTGGCAACTTATATGCACCAATTTCTTTACCAAAGAGAAGATCACTTGAACACAAGAAGGCATGACTTGATGAGTCATCCAACCATCATGAAAATGGTTAAGAATGATATACATGGCCCACTTGAAAATTAAAATCCAAAATGCCCCAAAGCATGGGACAAATTTGGGCAACTTATGTGTATCATTCTTTCCCACAAATTGAAAAAAATCACTCATCCTTGAGAAGGATGGTGGGTGACCCACCAAACACCCTAAGAGAAGTTCAAGGAGTTTTGATTGCATGGATAGCTCACTTGAAGAAAGGTCATCCGTTTGAGGGTGGTAACATTAAAGAAAACTCTTAAGAACCACTTTCCTACAACATGAGAAAACCATTTGAACTTAGTGAGATTGTTGAAACAACTCACTCATGGGACTTGTAAATGACCAAGTAACCCTAGTCCTCCATCCATCCAAAGAAAAGGCATGAAGGGAAAGAATCCTACATGCACAAAGTATAGTGGTGCACACATGACTAAAAGAAATTCACAAGTTTCAATAAGGGCCCAAAAGCCCATCTATGTAGAGGAATTCCAAAGAGCCCACCACACTTTGTGTATAAGGATATACATCATAATCAAGAGATGGTGGAAGATTTGAGCCATTTGTCCATAAAGGCCCAACTAAGAAATCTAGCCCACTTGAGATCCAAGTGAAGAATGAGCTAGTCACTTTTGTCCATACACATGTGAAGAAAGAAGGGGCCATCCAAAGTGAGCATTGTGAGCCTAAAACTTGAGGTGGACCCTACCAATCTCATGAGCCCAAACCTTGAAAAGAAGATTAAAAAGAAGAGAAAGCATCTAAGGAAAGTATGAAAAGGAAAAGAGAGCATGAGGGAGCCCAAGATGAAGTATTGGGCCCATCAAATACACCAAGAGCCATGACTTCACTTTGAGCCCATTTGGTACACATAAAAAAGGGCCCAACTCCCATGAAAGAAAATAGGATATTTTACCATGCACTCTTGATAGACATGACAAAATTACCCTTTACATACACATGGAGGGAGTATATAAAAAAAAGAAAAAGGGGAAAAAGATGAAGCTTGAAATGTCCATCTCCATGCACCACCTTGAGTAGAGTTGGAAAATTGAAAGGCCAAAAAGCTTGGGCCCACCTTGACTCTCTTGAAGTACCTACATGAAGAAAAGAAAGAGAACATGAGAAGAGAAAATGAAAAGGAAAGCAATGAAATGAAAGAAAGGGAGTGGTCCATACCTTCACCACTCACCAAAGGGTGACCACCTTGCTGTCCCAAAACTCTACCAAAGCCTCACCACTTGAAAGAGCAAGAGGACCACCAAAAGAAGAGAAAAACTTGAAGAAAGAGAGAGTGTGAGAAAGAAGAGAGAGAGAGATTGCACGTTGGAAGTGCAAGGGATACCCCATGTTATATAGAAAAAGGGAGGGCACCCCATTACCCAGCCCACTGGAAAAACTAGTGGGCAAAGGAGGCTTAGGCGACATCCAGGGGGCCAGCCGTCCTCCCATCAAAGTGAAGTGACTCCTCTCTCTCTCTCCTTGGGAAGAACTCCCCCTTGGGCAGAGTAGTTGCTAGTGAATCTTGTACCTCCATGTAAGAATGAAGTGATAGAAGAGAAGAATGAGAAAAAGAGAGGAATCTCACCAAAATCTCATCTTGTGAGAAATTGAGGAGATGTTAGAAGATGATGTGGAAAATGCTCCATGAGATTTTCAAAATAAAGGAAAAAGAATTAACTTGGTCAAACATTGATCTCAACCATCCAAAGTCATGGCCTGATGATCTGAATCATTTTTCAGAAAACACTGAGAATTTCCAGCCTTGGTTTCCAATGTACAAATTTCTGGTCCGAAGACCTTAAACTACATCGGGATCAACATCCCGAGAGACTTTTAATAAAAACCGGCATCGGTCTTGATCGTTCGAATCAAGATCTGACGACTTTGGACATTTTTCTTAAAAAAATGTATTTCTAGTGTCGCTTGTACATAGTTTGTGGTCCGAAGACCTTAAACTACGTCGGGATTAAGATCCAAAGAGATTCTTAATAAAAATCGACATCGATCTTAACCGCTCGGTCTAAGTCTGATGACCTGGATCATTTCAAGAAAATCACAAAAAAATGTGTCACCCTATTCTGTACAAAATGTGGTCCGAAGACCTTTAACTACGTCGGGATCAAGATCCCGAGAGATTTCATAATAAAAACCGTCATTCGATCTCAACCGATCAAGGAGGGGGTCAGATAGATCAGATCTTTTGAAAAGTAAAAAAAAATGTCGTGTTTGCATGTACATAATTTTGGGTCCGAAGACCTTAAACTACACTGAGATTAATTTCTCGGGGGACTTTTCTTGCTTTCAACCAAAAATCGGCATCGACCTCGACCGCTCGGATCAAGGTTCAATAATCCAGATCTTTTTTAAAAAAATGTTTCGTGTTTGCATGTACATAAATTTGGGTCCGAAGACCTTAAACTACACTGAGATTAATTTCTCGAGGGACTTTTCCTGCTTTCAACCAAAAAACAGCATCGACCTCGACCGCTTGGATCAAGGTTCGATAATCCGGATCTTTTAAAAAAATCACAAAAAGAATGTATTTTTAGCATGTACATAATTTTGAGTACGAAGACCTTAAACTACGCTGGGATTAACTTCTCGGGGGACTTTTTTGTTTCCAACAAAAAATCGCCATCAATCTCGGCTCTTCGAGTCAAGGTTCGATGAACCGGATCATTTAAAAAATACCAAAAAGATTTTAAGCTTTCCATAAAAACCAGTATCAATCTCGACCACTTAAATCAAGGTTTGGAACTTTCACAAAAAAAAGAAAGATTTATCATCTGATTTTAACTGCACAAATCTATCCCCAGCGGTCCGAAGACCTAAAACTACACTGGGATTAACTTCTCAAGGGCTTTCTTTCCCAACCTATCCCGGACATGGCTGACACTTGATCGTACGGGTGCCCGGAATCTTCTAAATAGGTAAGGGCTGAGGCGGGCAGAACCCCACGATCCTGTTTGTGTTGAACGCACCGTGATAGACAACCTTGATTTGGAAGTCGCTGTTGAATCTGATGGATGTTCCATGTTCCTAAAACTCATGAAGGGGGTTAAGGTAGTTGGGAGGTGAAGCGCACCCTCACGGAATTGTGAGCAGCATAAGACCCCAAACTGGATTGATAAAGGAAAATGTGAGGATGTGGCTCATTTTGTGGCCGAAGGAGTCCGTCGGACGATATGTAGTCTATGTGCATTGCACATGAGAAACAGGCAACTTTGTGGGCGTGTTGACTAAAAACCCTCACAATCTCCTCATCCGAAGATGTAAAACTACGGCACTTAACTGTGTGAGATTCGTCTTGCTTGTTGACGTAAAATGGATCGGGTGCCTTACTAGCAGTAGAATCTGGAAATGGATGAAAATTCCATACCTTTCCCTGCATTTCAGAAAATCCAACAAAACACCAAAACATTGAGAAATCAATTTACAAAATCACAAAAATATTTCTATTGTTTTCAATAACACCGATCTTCATCTTGACCACTCAGGAGGATACTCGGATAAGATATTTACAAAATCACAAAAATATTTCCCTTGTTTTCAATAACCATCTTGACTACTCAGGAAAAGATTTGGATCAAATATTTTCAATATTCACAAAAAAATTATCACTATCCCCAGCACAACATCTCAGGAGTCTTGAACTCCCCTCACCCATGTCACAGTTTGGGATGACGAATTTGATCGCCCACAAATTGGAATATTGACCAAAACTGGCAACCAAACACCATCCCAATCACACCCATTCCCCAGAAGAACATCTTGAGGTTACAGCTGACAACCTCCTTCATCCATCCCCATCAAGAAAGAAACAGCATCTTGGGACGATGGACCTGATCGACCACGGGTCGGGATCTTGACCAACCCGCTGACCAAACATCCGCATTGAAAAGAAAATCCCCAGGGAAGCATAACCCTGCAAGCAATAAGCTCAAAGTTCTTTACATCCCCAGTAAAAGAAAAATCAATGAATTGAAAGAGAATGAGCCAAATCATGCATCCATCATCAAATATGCATCAGCATGCATTAGTATCCATCGCATTAATCATCATGTTTACCTGCTTTCAAAATAAAAGTTGGTTAGCCAAAGACCCCACAGGCATCCCTAGTGGAGGCGCGTGCAAGCCAAATTTTCTTTTCGAAAAGACAAAAAATATATATGTCCCTATTTGTAAATAAAAACCCCACGGAGTATCACTCCCCAGAGTGGTACCTTTTCAAAATTCAAAAAAATATTTTCCCAGTAGAGTGTTCGGCCTCCAAAAAACTGAGAGATCTTCCATATCTCTGGGTAGGAGCCGACGCAAAAATCAAATAAGATCTGATGCACTCAAAGTACGGTCGAACTGAACTCCAGTGTCAGTGCGGTCGTACCAAATGCCAAGATATAAAAAGATGAAAGCCAAAAGGCTCGGTCAAAGAAATCGTTTGAACAGTGGAAACGATGAATTGTAACCTAAGTATCAAAACCAGAAGATTGGGTGGAAAAAGTTCATCTGCCCATACCTAGGCATGGATGCCTGAAGTACCTTGATTGAGTCCAAGTTAAAGTAGTGGATTACCCGTAAGGCCGTGCAGACGCAGGGCAGCTAACCACTTTGACAGTCAAGCAAAACAAGTACTCTTGGAGTGATCCAGGAAAGCAACGAACAATCAATTACAGGGTCGATAACCTCGTAAGACTATGATGGATGTAGAGGCTCTACTATACCTTTTCGATGTTAGTACCGATCGGGAATGAAAGGGTTGCGATTGAGTACCCAGGTTGTAGCTCATGCAGGGACAATCACAACGTTTTTTCCTAACTTCCGCAGTATGTGCGAGTTATCAATTTCCAGACAATCAATTGACTCAGATATGAGGGCAAGTAAAGATTTCAGACCACGATCTATGAATGACCGGGTCAGAAGTGGGGTGTCCACTCGCTTTGACATTCGGTTGCACGCAACCTCTGCCAAAGAGGGGCATCTGTAGACACCCCACCTTCGGCTACAATGTTGGTAGAGATAGCTACATGAATGGAGGACCGTACCCCCAAACCCCACGTTCAAACCCAGCCAAACTCACCCTTGTAAGCCCCAATCCATAGCCCAGCTCAAGCCTGAACCCAGTCGACTCACACCTAAACATCAGCCAGAAAACCCCCTCATAAAAAACCAGTCAAAAAATCCCAAAGAAGTCATACTTGGTGAGTCAACCCGCTGAGTCAAATCACTGAGTCAACTCACTGGTCAGTCCAGCCCCTGCATCCAGTCAACTCACCGTTAGGGCTGTCAACGGGTCGGATACGGGTCGGATCAGTGATGATCCGTATCCGACCCGATTAAGGATATATCCGACTCGAATCCGACCCGAATCTGATTCGGATCACAAGTATATGACCCGAACCCGACCTGTTTAAATTTTTTGAAATCAGTTTCCGATCCGATTATGATCCGACCTGATTTCCGAGAGAGAGAGAGAGAGAGAGAGAGAGAGAGAGAGAGAGAGAGAGAGAGAGAGAGAGAGAGAGAGAGAGATGCTCGTGCGTGGAGAGTAGAGACGAAGGAGACGGCTTTTTTTTTAATCGGGTCGGGTCGTTAACGGACCGGATCAAGGTTGATCCGAATCCGACCCGAATATTAAGCGGATCATCTTTGGGTATCCGTATTCGACCCGATGATCCGATTATTGATCCGAATCCGATTAAATAGGAGCAGATCTAGATCAGATATGGATAATGATCTGTGCCATTGACAGCCCTACTCACCGTGTTAATCCATCTTTCAAACCCAGTCAACTCACCTAGTTCCGTGCCACAGCTTCGAAGTAGCTTCAAACCTTGAACCTCAAGCTTTGCTACTTCAGGTTCGGGGGCCGTACACTCCAAAGTTGGAGTGGAGAGTCCGTACGGGCGGCGCCCATGGGGCCTCCCAAGCCTAATTACCCAAGCTGCCACTGCTCGCAGCTATAAATACCCCCTTCCTCTCTTATTTTATCATCAGAAGAAATCCCTCAACGTCCAGAAATTTCGAGTCCAGCTCCATCCCTTTAGCCCATTCCTCCACTAAGGAGAGCCCGAGTGAGAAGAGCCTAACCCTGGTCCAGCCTAGCTTGACCCTGGTCCAGGCTTCCTAAGCTACCTAAGTCCCAATCTTAGCCACTCGAAGTAAACCCTTGCGACACCTCCGTCCATCCAGCTACTCTTTTATTAGCATCATCTCATTCGCATCTAGCATAAGTGCAACATTACTATTCTTCCAACCCCCCTGCTTATCATATCACTGCAAGTACTTTAATTAATCAAATACACAGCATGCATCTCGTATGAAGCACCTGTCAGTTCGAGCGTATGCTTTGTGCTTGCCTGTTAATGGAAACCTGCCCATCAGAGACTCTTACTATTCTACATTCATGCATCATATCATTCATGAGAGTATACGAGGATTAAATCAGACTTTCAAGTATTAGTTTGATTCTATGAAGTAGAGATCGTACTTCGATACGGGCAGAGTGGGGTGCTTAACACCTTCCCACCCTGTAACCGTGATCCCTTACCTCGAATCTCTGACCACAGATCAAAAGGAGTCATTTTAGAGGAAGGAATCTTCGAATTCTCTTCTCTAACGTTTTTATAGGGTCTAGCCGACTGTAGATTCGAAGTAATTGGATAATGGCGACTCTGGTCTTATACGAACTCATCCAAACATATCCAGTTTAACACGACAACCGAATAAAAAAGCCCTCGAGAACGAGGCGAGCCAGTGGCACAACGACGATTTGCGCATACCCCTTTTCGAAAGGGAGGGGTGGGAGCCGGAAAGGCGAGCATCCACAGAATGTTAAGTTTGCCTTGGCGTCAATGAGATTGCGGTTAGTTTTACTTGGCATTAGTCGATCTTCGAGCCAACAAGGCACTTGCCCGGGCTGAAAATGACTAAGTACTGGACCTGTTTACGGTTTGATCAAGGTATTCGGTATATACCGATAGCGATTGTCTTCGAACAGTGCTGGATCATGTCCACTAGGATCGCAATGATGATGAATTCACTTTGGTATCAGTGCGATCGCATTTGATTTCACTTTGATCGATTTTTGAGCTAACAGTGCACTTCCCAGGGCTGAAAATGACTAAGTACTGGGCCTGTTTACCGCTTAATTCGGGTATTCAAGGATCCTGAAAGCAGATAACCTTGTTGCGGTGCATTATTATGATGCGTCATTGTTCGCTCGCCTCAAGTGCAAGGCTGCGATGTAGTAATAATCTCGGTAAGAATGAGGTCGATCCACAGGGAAGGAAGTAAACAATTGAAATTATCCTAATAACTAGAATCTAAAGAGGTTTATGAAATTGGTTTTGAACATAAAATAGAAAATCTGATAATGAAAAGATAACTAGAGCATCAAGGATCCACTTATAGCTCTCCTTAGATGCATAATTCGCTATGGTTTCTCACTTTCTCAACTAGAATCGAAATTAAGTCCTATCTAGCCAGATGATAGAGCGGTTATAATATCAAATCAATCTGTCATATGTGTTATTCATCAACATGATTCCCTCAATTCAAGTTAGGACTTGAGCACACTCAATTGCATAGGTCAATCCTAATTCCAATAGATTAAGATCATAACCATAATAATCATCAAACCTTGTCACAAGACTTGACTATATTATGATTTCAACGTCATTCAAATCATATGAACAATCAACACAATATTTAGATTTTAGAACAAAAAGGTAGAACTTTTATTTGAAGCTCCCACATGAGGATCGTAAGTCTAGAGCGTATTGAATCCAATTCCTCGGAGCATACAGGTCTAAAATCATTCAAGAACAATTAAGAACTCAAGCAATTCTTCCAAACATCCATGAGCCATCATAAGATTAAGAAAAAAACTACTTAAAACTTTATTCAAACTTCAAACCATTGTTCTTCACTAAAAATCCAATTTGAAACCAATAAAATGAATTAAACAATCTAAGAAACTATAAGGTTCACCTCTTAGCTCTAGCTAAGAGATTAGCTAATGAAAAGCATATTAAAAATAAAACTAAAACTAAGAAAAGGAAGAAAAAACTAGCTGGAGGAGGCTAAGAAGCCTCCTATGACTTGAACTCCTTGCTCCCCACGCTCTTGCTTCCTTGGAATAGAAGAGAGCACCTCCTTTTATAATACAGCAAGAGTACCGCAACATAACAGATTTTGTTTCGCTTCGTACGACTTAACCAATGGTTGGATTGCCTTCAAATTTGATTTGTAGCTTCCTTGTAATGTGATCTTCCTCATAGATGATTTAGATTTTCAAGATTATCTTCTGAATGGGCCCACCAATTAGATCAGCGACCGCCTCTCAAAATCGCTCAATTCGGGTACCTTCAGAACCAGTCATCGTGCTTTCAACGCTTCAGAGTGTATAGAGGTCGAATTGATCTCAAATTTTGAATATTGGTAGAAAACTTCCTCCTCTATATCATAGACAGATTAGATTATCCAAAACAATTCTAGAATTAGGCGCGAAAATTAGAACACTCAGGCCTTTTATAAAGTCTGCGCAGTTGGATCTTTCTGGATGGTCCATCTTTCTTCAACCGGTACGATCAAACCACACATCCTTTTGATCTGAAACTTTGTGGTTATTTATATATGGATGTGTTCTAGAAGATGGTCAAAGTAGATTCTTCATATCATCAATGATGGGTCACTTGGACCGGCCCAGAGTGGAGTAGGCGGAATCTGGATCTTTTTGGATAGTTCGTATTGTTTTGGCCACCACGGTCAATCTGTAGCTCCGATCAACAAAAAACCACTTGGGTTATTTCGACGTTGAGCTCCTATTCAACATGGATGTGTTAGATTTTTAAATATCATCAATATGGCTCCAGAAACTGTGCCGAAAATCCAAAAACGGGAAGAGCCTGCTATCTAAAATCTGGAAATCTGAAATTGCATGGCCGACCGGTCAGACAGGGCTAGCCGACCGGTCAGACAGGGCTAGCCGACCGGTCTTGACCGGTCGGACCACCTTGTGGGACTCCTTTTCATTCTTTCCTTCTTTCTTTTCTTTCCTTCTTTCTTCATGATTCTTTGGCCCACCTTGGGTCTTCATACAAGGTTCCTAAATATGCTTTTATTGATCGAGTGAACTCTCTCTCACTCCTGCAATCACAAAACCATGCATTAGAATAGTCTTTAAACATAAAATTCATGCATAATGAGTGATGAATTGGGGTTAGAATATGCACAATTAAGAGCTCAACAGTCATGTCATGGAGAAAATAAATTTCTCTCTCGGTGTCGATCGAATTTTGCCTGATTCTTCTTGATTTTGGCCATTTCCTGTTCTTTCGGAAGGATTTTTGGGTTTGTAAATTTGGTTAAGTGTTGGTCATTTGTTATTAAATCATTGATTTGGGTCATTTATCATTGACACTTGGGGAATCTGATCCGGGGGATGGATAGACATCGCCGATGTGTGTCTAGGATCATTGGTACGATCGGGAGGCAGGCCAGATTGAAAGCGGGCCGCGCCACGGAAGTCCCCAGGCTGAGAAGACCGTCCAGGCGCATGGAGAAGGGGGTGTAGGCGCATGTGGTATAGAGGTGGGTGCATGTCCCCCCTCCTGGGCGCATGTCCCCATGCCATACCACATGCGCTTGGGCCAAGGTGGTGGGCACATGTTGGCCCACCACTTAGTCATTTTACACATTTTTCCAGGCAAAAAAGGGTGGGCGCATGTCCCTTTACACGTAGACAATTTTTGGATTTTCAGGCAGGCAAAACAGTAGCACGTCCCTTTGTAAACAATGGGATCTCCCAGTACTTAGTCATTTTTTTGGGTTTTCCGGCCAAGGAGTAGTGGGCACATGTCCCTCTTGAAAGTGGAAAAAATCCACTACTTAGCTATTTTTCTAAGATTTCTCTCCCTCTCACCCTCTGCATTTAGGCTCCGACAGGGAAATCCCTTCCGGTGAGGGATTTCGGTGAGGAAATCCATTCTGGCCAAGACATCCGGCAAGGGATGGCAGAGCGAGTGCATGTTACCTCTTGCGTCGCTCTGAGGTCGTCAGGGGAGTGATGATGATAATGGTCACCAGGTGAGCTTACTATTTATAGTATTCTAAATGGATCCGGGTGTTCACTTCCCCAAGTGTAGGGTTGCGATGTAGTAATAATCTCGGTAAGACCGAGGTCGATCCACAGGGACTTGTGTAGGAATTCACAAAACACTTCTAATGGTTTCTACTTAAGAGTTAACTAAACAGGATTTTAGGAAATTGGTGTAGATAGATATTTTGAATTAATTTGAATGTAATCAATAATAAAAAGCACTAGGGGTTCAAGGATCCACTTGAAGTAATAATTGATGCTTAATTCGCTATGCTTTCTCTCTTTCTCAACTAGAATCGAAATTAAGTTCTATCTAGCTGGATGATAGAACAGTTAAAACAAACAATCTGCTCACACATGAATCTCTCAATTCAAGTTAGGACTTGAGCATTCTCAATTGCATAGATCAATCCTAGTTCCAATAGGCTAAGATCACAATCATAATCATCGTTAAATTCTGTCACAATGTATAATTAGATCATGATTTGAACTCAATTCAAATCACATAAACATCCACACATAGGCAGGGATTCCAGAAAAATAGAACTTTTGGTATGAAGTTCCCACATGAGGATCATAGATCTAAAGCGTATTGAATCCAATTCCTCGGATCGTACAGGTCTAGAATAATTCACAACAATTAAGAACTCAAGCAATTCTTCTAAACATCCATGAGCCATCATAAGATTAAGAAAAACTACTTAGAACTTTATTCAAGCTTCAACCATTATTCTTCACGAATAATTCAACCTGAAACCAAATCAAACGAACTGAAACATCTTAGATTCACTACAAGCTTCACCTCTTAGCCCTAGCTAAGAGGTTTAGCCGTTCATGATCCAAGGAAACATGAAAACAACTAAGAAAAACATAAAACTAGAAGAACGAACTAGGAGGAGTTGTAGAACTCTGGATCTGACTTCCGCCGCCTCCCACCGTGCTAAATCTCTTCTAGGATGCCTTAGGAACGAGATAGGGAAGTCCTTTTATAGCTTTGAAGCCCTAGGTGCGAAGAAGCTTTGAGAAATCCCGCAAGATTAGCGTTTTGCGCAGAGATTTTCGGAGCTCCAGATGTTTCTGAGTGTTGTCCGGCCGGTCGGACAAAGTGCCAGCAATTACAATTTCAACTGGAGTGTTTCTTACACAGTCAGACCCACTAGCCGACCGGTCGGCCGGTGGACATGATTCAAATCTGGTAAATTCACTGGACACTACAATGCATAGGCCGACCCTTCAGTTGGCCGGTCCACCAACCAGTCGGTCAGGGGGTTGGCCTTCATAAAACTTGTCCAGAGATTTCGCTATTTCTGGAGGGTTTGGTCGGCCGGTCGGCGGCTGTGGCTGGCCGGCCAGTGGTCATGAAATTGGCTGAACTTCCCAGCTTCTCCTCCTTCATCTTCAATACACTTTTTCTCCACCTTTGGTCCTTCATTCCTTTGATCTTCAAGGTGTGTAAATAGCATCTCATAGCCCTCATTTGATGAATTCTCTCTCTCACTCCTACAACCACAAAACCATGCATTAGTTGGGTCTTTAATCACTTATTTCAAGCACAGTTAGTAATGAAATGGGGTTAGAATATGCACATTTAGGAGCTTAACACACCCCAACCAGCATTTTGCAAGTCCCGAGCAAAACATGCGTGAAACAAATTTCATTCTTCAAAACCCAACTCTCCTTCAGAAACCATGTTTCTATATACTTAATGATATGCGAGTGCAAGAATCAGGAAAACTTAGTGATAGAAGTTGAGACCTTAACCTTCTCAAAACATAACAAGTACTCACATGAAATTCCCGCTGATTGATTGATAAATAGAAGAATCCAAACAATTTAACCTGGTGTGCTAGGTGAATGTTCATCTCAAGGATTTTCGGAGTTACCTTCTTCGTGAATTAACTAAGGTATGGATTCAACGGTGTATAGATCAACAACAAGCCTATGACAGGAATTTGCCTTACCGTCATTCCAACGGCTTTCACACTATGTCCTATTTTCAGATTTGGTTACGGGTAGACCTTCCCCCAGTTGGTAATAGGTAGCCCTTTTCGGAATTTTCCACTATATTCACAATCATTCCCATATTTTCATCCTTCCTTTCCGTTTTCTTTTTCATTAGATGAAAATTTTAAAAATCCATATCTTTTATTATTTTCCCATGGACAAGGATGGACAAAGTACCCCGGCTTGGTTTCTCAACACCTCAAATCTAAACTTAACCAATTCACAATTCTACATAATCCTTTCAAAGCGTGAGAATCGTGTAATGTGAACTAGGTGTAAAAGTGTTTAGAAATTCTATCAATCATAAAAATAGGGGGATTCGAATATAAAACTACTATCTTAGAGATTGTTCAAGATATTCAACTTCACTCACTTTACTTCTCCTTTTTCTTATACTCACACCATCCCAAATGCATAGAAACAAAGTTTTCCAATGGAGTTTCGAATTAGTAGACAACATTGAAAAAATTTCTACATAATTGCTCGAGATGTTACAAAACACTAGATTTATCCTCGTGATCCCACACCCCAAACCAAATCTTGCAATGTCCTCAATGTAAAAGATATGCAATGAGCAAAACATTAGAGCAAAAATAGAATAAAGGGGGTGAGGGATGAGAGTACCCGAGAGAACAAAAACTAGAATTCTACCTCCTTCTATTAAACCTATGAAAAAGCAAACTAAAAGTGACAAAATCCTAATCCTAAGTACTCTATACCTCCATCAGACTAGGAGATCAATCATCCTAATACACAAGATCAGTCAGAGGTATGGACATACCTTCTGACGGAAAATTCTCAAAGAACAGTTTTAATCGCTGACCATTTGCTTTAAAGCTATTACATAGGGGCCGGTCCATCGAGATCTCAATTTTCTCAGAAATAAATGTAGTCGAGAATTATACATAAGGATCTTTTGATTAATCGTGAAGGTCTTACGAAGAATGTTCTTATCATGGAACACTTTCGTCTTGTCCTTGTAAATTCTCGCATTTTCATATGCCTCGTTCCGGAGTTCCGCAAGTTCATTTAATTGAAGTTTGCTCAACGAGCTTGCTTTGTCATAATCGAAATTCATCTTCCTTATCGCCCAATATGCCCTATGTTTCAACTCCACGGGCAAGTGACAAGCTTTCCCATAGATAAGTCTATAGGGAGACATTCCAATGGGGTCTTGAAAGTAGTACGGTAAGCCCAGAGTGCATCGGTTAGTCGAAGCGACCAATCCTTGCGATCGAGGCTCACTATTTTCTTCAAAATATGTTTAATCTTCCTGTTGGATATCTCAGCTTGTCCACTTGTTTGTGGGTGATAGGGAGTACTCACTTTGTGACTTACGCCATATTTCTTCATTAAAGCTTCAAAGGGGCGGTTACAAAAGTGAGATCCTCCATCACTTATAATGACTCGAGGTGTTCCAAACCTGGAAAGGATATTTTCTTTTAAGAAACGAATGACTGTTTTATGGTCATTGTTCCGGCATGGAATCACGTCGACCCGTTTTGAAACATAATCAATGGCTAGCAATATATATAAATTTTCAAAAGAAGATGGGAATGGACCCATGAAATCGATGCCCCAACAATAAAAAATTTTGATTGGTAAGATGGGAATGAGTGTCATCATATTTCTACGGGATATTCCTCCTAATTTCTGACAAGGTTCACACATTTTAGAAAACACGGGTATCTTTGAACATGGTGGGCCAATAAAACCCACATTGTAAAATCTTGGCTGTGGTCTTCTTAGACGAAAAGTGGCCACCACACGCCTGAGAATGACAAAAGGAGATAATACTGTGTTGTTCATCATTCGGCACATATCTCCTTATGATTTGATCGGGACAATACTTGAATAAGTATGGGTTATCCCATAAGAATTTCCTCACCTCATTAAAGAACTTATCCTTATCTTGCTTTTTCCACTATGTCGGAATTGTACCTATAACAAGATAGTTAGCAATGTCCACATACCATTGCAATTGGGAGACTTTAAAAAGTTATTCATCAGGGAACATGTCATTGATCGTAGTCATCTCAGGGGAATTGGAGAGGACAAGTCTAAAGAGATGGTCAGCCACGACGTTTTCTACTCCTTTCTTATCATGTATTTCTATGTCAAATTCCTAGAGTAGGAGGATCCATCTTAACAAGCGTGGCTTAGCATCCTTCTTAGAGAGAAGGTACTTAAGCGCAGCATAATCAATGAATATGATGATCTTGGATCCGATCAAGTAGGACCTAAACTTGTCTAAAGCAAAAACTACGGCTAAAAGTTTTTTTTCTGTAGTCGTGTAGTTTTCTTGAGCCGAATTTAGCGTTCTACTTGCATAGTAGATGACGTATAGATTTTTCTCCTTTCTCTAGCCTAACACAGCCCCAATAGCGTAGTCGCTCACATCGCACATAGTTTCAAAAGGAATGCTCCAATCAGGCGGTTGCATTATGGGAGCACATGTCAACATACCTTTTAGTTTGTTAAAGGCATTTTGACAATCTTCAGTCCACTTGAATAAGTTTTTCTTTTAAAGTAGGTTACATAAAGGACGAGAGAGTGAACTAAAGTCCTTTATGAACCGTCTATAAAATTCGGCATGTCCCAAAAAGGACCGCACATCCCGTACACTCTTGGGTGGTGGAAGGTTAGAGATAAGATCAATTTTAGCTTTGTCCACCTCAATTCCATTTTGTGAGATGATGTGACCAAGTACTATTCCCTTTTGAACCATGAAGTGACATTTCTCCCAATTTAACACAAGGTTCTTTTCTTCACATCTTTTCAACACAGTTTTTAAGTGCATAAGGCACTCATCAAAGTTACAACCAAATACAGAGAAATCATCCATGAAGACTTTGAGAATCGTACCCACCATATCAGAAAAAATACTCAACATACAACACTGAAAAGTGGCGGGGGCATTGCATAGCCCAAACAGCATCCTCCGATAGGCGAAAGTTCCAAATGGACATGTGAATGTTGTCTTCTCTTAGTCCTCTAGGGCGATCTCTATTTGGTTATACCCTAAATATCCATCAAGGAAGAAAAAATGGGAATGACCCGCCAACCTTTCTAAAATTTGGTCAACAAACGGTAGGGGGAAGTGGTCTTTCCTCGTGACTGTGTTTGGCTTCCTGTAGTCAATGCACATTCTCCAACCGGTAGTGGCTCTGGTTGGCACGAGTTCATTATTGGCATTGGCTATGATGGTTATTCAGGATTTCTTAGGTACCACTTGAGTTGGACTCACCCATTGACTATCGGATATTGGGTAACTGATACCTACATCCAATAGTTTCAATACCTCGGCCTTAACCACCTCCTTCATGTTTGGATTGAGGCGTCTTTGTGGTTGCCTAGATGTTTTTGCATTCTCCTTAAGGTGTATGCGATGAGTACAAATCAGGCGGTCTATGCCTTTAAGATCCGCAATCGACCATCCAATGGCGCTCTTATGCTCTATTAGAGTGGTTATTAGCCTACTCTCTTGTTCCTCATCCAAGTGGGAAGAAATCACAACCGGATATGTCTCATCTCGACCTAAGTATACATATTTCTAATCACTTGGTAATGGTTTTAGGTCGAGCTTTGGTGCCTTGATATTAGATGGAAGAGGCTTGTTCTCGCTTAAGGGTAAAGGTTTAAATAGTGCCTTCCATCTTTTATTCTCAAGTACCGACATAACATCCAAAATGGCATCCATCTCTCGTATTGTGTCATCATTCATCTCATGAGAGTGGGCCAAACATGCCTCCAAAGGGTTGGAATATAATGTCGAGGGGAATGTCTTCTCCACGAATGATTCAATCAAGTTTATCTTGTGAATCTCGTCATCAACTTCCCGTGGTTGTTTACATAAATCAAATATATTCAGCTCGAGTGTCATATTTCCAAAGGACATTTGTACAAAGTCGTTTCTACAATTGATAATCGTATTTGAAGTAGCTAGAAAAGGGTGGCTAAGTATGATGAGAATTTGAGCACCGGTACCTATCACGGGATGTGTATCCAAGATAATAAAGTCTACTGGGTAGTAGAATTTATCAACTTGGACTACGACATCCTCAATCACTCCTCTCGGTATACGAATAGATCTATCGGCAAGTTGGAGTGTGGTTTTGGTGGGTTTCAATTCACCTAACCCAAGTTGTTCATAAACCGAGTATGAAATGTGGTTAACACTTGTCCCTAAACTAAGTAAGGCTTGTTTAATCCGGTAGTCTCCTATGATGCATGAGATGGTTGGACTACCCGGATCCTTATATTTTTGGGGCACCTCTTGCTTGATAATAGCATTCAAATTCTTAGTCAAAAGTACTTTGTTGTGAACATTGTGTTTCCTTTTGACTGTACACAATTTCGTTAGAAATTTGGCATATGATGGTATTTGTTTTATAGCATCCAACAACATGATGTTGATCTTCACTTGCTTAAAAACTTCTAAAATTTTCAGGGCTTTGTCTAAAGGTTTGGGTGAAATCAACCTTTCGGGAAACGGGGCAACTGGCTTGTGTTGCCTTTCCGGTTCTTTCTTATGTAGAGTGTTGTTCAGGCTATCATCCACTTTGGAAAATTTTGGATCATTAGGCTTTGGGGCCTTCATCGGATTAGATTTATCGATTATTTTTTCACTTCTCAAAGTGGTGATAGCTTGAGCATGCTCCGTATGTTGGGAGGATGAGCTTGCGTCTTGTATCTCAAATTGGGTTCTTAGGTTAGGAAGAGGTTGGGCAGGAAGTGTGCCTTTCTCCCTAACACTGAGATGAGATTCAACTTTAGCCATTGAGGTTTTCAAGTCATTAATGGCTTGAGATGAATTATCATTGAATTTTAGTTGCTCTTGCATAAACCCATCAATTTTCAGAGAATTGGTCTTGTTATATTCATCTTGAACCGATACGAATGCACCCAACATCTCCTATAGCGTAGCTTTTGGTGTAATCACTAGGGATGGACCTAGTAACGGTTGAAGTTGAGGGGTATTGTTTGCATTCGCAGTAGGTCTATTCCTCCAACTGAAGTTAGGATGGTTCTTCCAACTAGAATTATACGTGTTTGATTTTGGAGCACTAAATGGTCGTTGATAACTGTTTATGACATTTGATTGTTCTTATAAGATATCTTGGAATGCAGTAATTTGAAATTGCGTCGGGTAGTCTAACACGACACCCTATGCATATACGTGCGGAAGCTTAAGGAGCAACTAGAATTATGGCTAAGTCCTAGGGGGGGGGGGGGGGTGATTAGGACCTTTTAAAATCTTTTCGCCTACTTAACAAATTGAGCAAATTAAACTACGTAAGCGATTAACACTTCAGCTTCTAAGCCTTAATGGGTCCAATCAATAGACTAGCAAATGATAAATGCAATCAACAACCTAGTCTAATCAACACATGTAGACTATAGAGGATGGATCAACAAAATCTTAAGCCTACGTGTGGAGTGAAAGTACATCTTTTGTGTGTGTGAAGGTGCCTATCAAGTGCCTAGCATACATTACTAACCAAGCATTCATAATTAACAAATTAAATGCAATGCATAAAGAGAAATGTGCTCAAGAACAATCACAAACACAAGGATGTATAGTGGTTCGACTACTTGTCTACTCCATTCCTGGTTCAAGTACTCAACCCCTTAGCGCACACCGGCATTCACTGGGGAGTTTAAACCTGGTTCCTCCCAACTAAGGTGTTTTAACTCGGATCCACTCTACCGGGGAGTTGACAGGTTCCTCCCAACCAACACGTTTGCACCCGTTTTGGTGGCTCCCCCTTGGAGACTTTGTTTAGGCCCAACTAACGTGCCAAGGAACGGCTGACGTCCCTTAAATTAAGACGGGCAAACGAGCCAAGGAGTGCTGAACAACCCCTAGTCTTTAGGCCGACAAACATGCCAAGGAACTGCTAATGTCCCTAAATTTTAGGCCGACAAACAGGCCAAGGATCGACAAACGACCCTAGTTCGAGTTTGTTAAACAAACTCTATACTCAACTCCCATAGGGAATTGAGTGAATGGACTCTTAACATGACAACCTTACTTGTCGGATTGAGCCCCTTTGTAGCGCCATTTTGGGTTGCTTCTTCTCGCTCTCCCTTGCTTGAATCAGCTCCCCTTGTGCTCCCCCGATCTTTGATGCCACTGCTTTGCCAAGGCTTCAGCTCCAAGATCAGCTACCTTGCATGTGATGCTCCATTGGAGATGCCCAAGGTGCTAGGGAATGGTGAATCCTCTATAAATGGTAGAAAATAGGTTTCCTAGAGGAATACACCCATTTGGTCTCCTAGGTAGTGTTTAGACAAGGGATTTAACTATCATCAAGGTGTCTAAACCCTAGGAATCAAGAGGGAACAAGTCCATTCTCAAGATGTCATTGAATGGCCCAAGCTTGTGATGAAAACACAAGGAGAATGACTTGTTTTGGGTTTGGGATAGAGCCTTTGATGGTCCCTAGCAATGGTGGCTTCTATCTCCTCAAAATCCCCTCTATTAACCCTAAAAACGAATCCCCCCTTTATAATGTTTCTCCCAACGGTCAAATAACGGGCAGATTAGCGCAGGGTCGGGTGCCCGAAATTCGGTCCATAAAACAGATTTACATACTGGACTATTTTTGAGATAGTCGGGCACCCAGACAAGTTTTGGTCGGGCGCCCGATGGCCTTTCTTTTACTGGTCGGGCGCCCGGACGAGTTGTGGTTGGGCGCCCGGTGTCCATTTTTTTCACAGGTTGGGCGCCCGGTGTAAACTTAGTCGGGCGCTCAGAATTCATTCCTCAGATGGGTCTTGTGCTACTGGACGATTTTTGCACTGGTCGAGCGCCCGGACAGGTTCTGGTTGGGCGCCGGTGACCCTCTGGACTTAGGCCAACTCTCGGACGGATTCCACTCTAGGTCAGGGGCCCGGCCAGGCATGAAATTCTGCTGTTTATTTCTGTTTTTCAGCAGATCATGCAACCTCTTGGCCATTCTTTTGGTGGTCTTTTGGGACACCTAAGGCCAATCTAAGATGACTAATGGTATGCCTATTGGGTCATGGTCATCTAGAGGTTAATGGTTTTGGGTAGGTACTAGGTTCGGGCTCACCAGGGCATCACTTTTACCTGTTTCTTCTTTCTTGATGCAGCCAGTCCATCTTGAGTCTTCGGTCTTCATCTTCATTAAGCTCAACTGACACTAGACTTACTGACCTAAGTAATTGACAAACAAGGTGCACTAGTATGCCACAAAAAAGTGCACTAACAATCTCTCTCTTTGTCAATTACTTACAAAAACCTATCCTACCAAAACAAAATACATTTCATGTCAAAATTCAAAAATTTAGAACTCGAAACACTAAGACATGTAACTAGGCAAGCTCCTCTTAAATGCTCCCCCATAACCTGTCAATCTTTGTATCACAAAACATAACAAACTAGTTTTGGTGGGACTTGATCTTTCTCCCCCTTTTTGTCAGCAATTGACAAACTATTCTCTCCCCCTTAATGATATATCAATTAAGGTTAAGGTAAGAGTAGATAGTACATCGCAGTTATAACTATAAGCACATGCTAACTAGGGAGAGTATAAGATGCATGAACATATAATACATGGAGCATGCATAGGAACATGATTAACAAGAAAATGTACTATTCTAAGCATAGTTAATCATGCAAAATTGGTCATCTATGATATACATTAAGCATTAAAGCTCAAGGGCATATAGCTCATCAACCAACCTCCCCAAATGCTATATCAAGACCAATAAAAAGCAAAGATTAGCATATAATTAAGCATGAAATTCAGCAAGATTAGCTAATCTAAGTATGGTGATAATCTAGCAAGCAAATGTATCAAATAAAAGCAAGGTTAAATTATCAAAATTTGGGCTAATGGGGCTTAAAGCCTCTGATTTGCCCATATACACATAAATGAGGGTGAAATCCTCAGATATACCTATCAATGCCTTTCTAGCTACCCTCTCTAACTATGTTTAGTTTGATTAGCCTAAGGGTAACTAAATTTCCACAACACCCTCATAGAATGTAGCATGAGGTGAGGGGTTAGGGAACTCCTTCTTCTCTTAGAAGGGAAAGCGGTCGGGATCCTCTCTTAGATTCGGGGGAAGAGAGGTAGTGGTGGAAGCCATGAGAGCTCTCACTATGTCTTGGCTCTCACCACTATTGGTGGAGTCGTTAGATTTAGAGTTTGATTCTTCCGTATCATCCCACGTGGCTAACATAGCCTTTTTACCTTTCGATTTAGGCGTTTCCGGACAATCCGGGGCAATATGGTCACGTTGATCGCAACTATAACATCGGACGGATGAAGGTTTGGATGATTTCCCTTTATGTTTATTACCCTTCTTGTCCTTCTTATCATGGCTACTCCCTCTCTCAAACTTGAGGAATCTCTTGAATCTTTCATTGAGATCATCATCGCTATCTTTGGACGACTCACTCTTAATTTTCTTTTGCCTATGTGAGTATTTATGTGAAGATCTCAAAGCGATGTCTTTCTTCTTAGAGGGGGCCCTAAAGTGTAGTTCATGAGTTTGTAAGGAACCTATAAGTTCTTCTACTTTCATGTTATCTATGTCTCTACACTCTTCTAAAGCAACTACCTTGGTACTAAATCTTTCCGGGAGGGATCTAAGTATTTTTCTACACAACCTTCCTTCCGAAACCCTTTCCCCCAATGCAAACATGGAGTTGCAAATATCAGAAAGTTTAGTATAAAACTCCATGAAGGTTTCAGTCTCTTCCATTCTAATGTTTTTAAGTTTGGTGGTTAAGAGCTGAAGCTTTGAACGTTTTACTGTGCTGGTTCCCTCGTGGGTTACTTTAAATATATCCCACGCTTCTTTTGCAGCTGCGCATGTGAGAATGCGTTGAAATTCTTTCGGGGAAACACCACAGCAGATCGCATTGAGACCTTTGGCATTCGCCACATATTGAGCTCTCTCATTGTCATCCCATTTCTCATCATCTTTGGGAATGACAATGATCTTACCATCAACCTCCACTTATACAGTGGGCAAGGAATATCCATTTATTGTTGCTGCCCACACGGATCGGTCAATGGATTGTAGAAAAATCCTCATTCTAGCCTTCCAATAAGCGTAGTTCGATCCGTCAAAGTATGGTGGACGGTTGATAGTATTCCCATCTCGGTTAGACATGATGCTAGTGCTCCGGTATCGGATCTCACTCTAAACGGTTAAGTCCTTGAAGAGCAACTCGCTTTGATACCAATTGAAATTGCGTCGGGTAGTCTAACACAACACCCTATGCATATACGTGCGGAAGCTTAAGGAGCAACTAGAATTATGGCTAAGTCCTAGGGGGGGGGGGGGGGGGGGGGGGGGGGGGGGGGGTGATTAGGACCTTTTAAAATCTTTTCGCCTACTTAACAAATTGAGCAAATTCAACTACGTAAGCGATTAACACTTCAGCTTCCAAGCCTTAATGGTCCAATCAATAGACTAGCAAATGATAAATGCAATCAACAACCTAGTCTAATCAACACATGGAGACTATAGAGGATGGATCAACAAAAGCTCAAGTCTACATGTGGAGTGAAAGTACATCTTTTGTGTGTGTGAAGGTGCCTATCAAGTGCCTAACATACATTCCTAACCAAGCATTCATAATTAATAAATTAAACACAATGCATAAAGAGAAATGTGCTCAAGAACAATCACAAACACAAGGATGCATAGTGGTTTGACTACTTGTCTACTCCACTCCCTGTTCAAGTACTCAACCCCTTTGAACACACCTACATTCACTGGGGAGTTTAAATCTGGTTCCTCCCAACCTTGGTGTTTTAACTCGGATCCACCCAACCGAAGAGTTTATAGGTTCCTCCCAACCTACACGTTTGCACCCGTGTTGGTGGCTCCCTTTTGGAGACTTTGTTTAGGCCCGACTAACGTGCCAAGGAACGGCTGACATCCCTTAAATTAGGAAGGGCAAACGAGTCAATGAATGCTGAACAACCCCTAGTCTTTAGGCAGACAAACAGGCCAAGGAACGGCTAACGTCCTTAGATTTTAGGCCGACAAACAGGCCAAGGATCGGCAAACGACCCTAGTTCGAGTTTGTTAAACAAACTCTACACTCAACTCCCATAGGGAATTGAGTGAATGGACTCTTAACAAGACAACTTTACTTATTGGATTGAGCCCCTTTGTAGCGCCGCTTTGGGTTGCTTCCTCTCGCTCTCCTGTGCTTGAATCAGCTCCCCTTGTGCTCCCCCGATCTCTGACGCCGCTGCTTTGCCAAGGCTTCAGCTCCAAGATCAGCTACCTTGCATGTTATGCTCCATTGGAGATGTCCAAGGTGCTAGGGAATGGTGAATCCTCTACAAATGGTAGGAAATAGATTTCCTAGAGGAATACACCTATTTGGACTCCTAGGTAGTGTTTAGACAAGGGATTTAACTATCATCAAGGTGTCTAAACCCTAGGAATCAAGAGGGAACGAGTCCATTCTCAAGTTGCCATTGAATGGCCCAAGCTTGTGATGAAAACACAAGAAGAATGACTTGTTTTGGGTTTGGGATAGAGCTTCTGATGGTCTCTAGCAATGGCGACTTCTATCTCCTCAAAATCCCCTCTGTTAAACCTAAAAACGAATCCCCCTCCTTTATAATGTTTCTCCCAACGGTCAAATAACGGGCAGATTCGCGCAGGGTCGGGCGCCCAGTCAGATTGGGTCGGGCGCCCAGAATCCAGTCCATAAAATTGATTTACAAACTGGACTGTTTTTAAGCTGGTCAGGCACCCGGACAAGTTTTGGTCGAGAGCCCGATGGCCTTTCTTTCACTGGTCGGGCGCCCGGACGAGTTGTGGTCGGGCGCTCGGTGTAAGAACCCACATTCGTGTTAGCAAGCATACACACTTGTACGCTCTCGAACCCTAGATTCAAACACATGTTAGACTCTTCAGGAAAAATATCTTCATTAGTTAGCTTAGTAGGTGGATCGAATTTCGAGGACGAAATTCTGTGTAAGGATGGTAGAATGTAATGCCCCGAAAACTCGATCGCACGAGTAAGTACACGAGTGCGTGTTCATATGTGAGAAATTAAATTCTAAGATGTATTGTTCACACGCATACACATATGTATACAGTTTATACGTGTCCAGACAATTTGTCAGGCCTCTGAAAAACTTAGAGTACTTAGTTAAGTCGATAGACCGACCGTTAGGATAATCTGTCGTTACTAGACTAAAAGATTTAACTGTCCACTCCAAATTCGAATTACGCGATCAATGTAAACCGCCGTACATTATCCGGTACACATGTCTGTCCATAAATAAGAACCGTACATTGTGTCCATCACAAGGTATACCCTTAGACCAGTGAATTCTTGGCCTTATGAACCTGCTCGGGTGTGTTTGTAACACCCTAGGATTGTAGAATAATCTCAATTATAAATTAGTTATTTATTTAAGAAATTAAATAAATTTAATATAGATAAATTAGTATTAAATAATCCGTAAGAAATTTTAAAATGGCTCAACAAGAACTCTAGAATAGCATGTAAGTGTTAGATTTCGCAAAACTTATAAATCTACAATAGTTTCGAAAATGCCATTAGTTAAACTTAAGTTATAGAACCATTTCAAGTATCTTGATTTTCGGCGATCATTATCGTACAAAACTTTATGTACTAGTTCTAGAACACGATCCAACCATACATGTCAAATTTCAACCCTCCGATCATCCTACAAACGCCCTAATCAGAAATCGGGCCATAAATGGGCCATCTAACTTCGGAACTGTCTCATTTTTTGTGTCATACCCTAAAATTATGTGGCCTACCTAATGATTGGAGTGGATTTTGCATATACATCAAGGTGGGACCCCCGTTTGCTGTGTACACGGTCGACGCGCCGGTCAACGCTCGTTGACCGCGCATCTTGCGCATTGCGGACGAGCGCCCGCTTCGGACGCTGTTTCAGCGGCAGCGTTACCGCTGCCGCCGTTTGTGGCCCACACCGTCCATCATAGTGGACCCCAGAAGCTGATCCAATCCGTCCATCTGGTGCGTCCCTCGTACGGACGTAGGAGGTAGGTGACCTCATTATGTTTGAGCGATCGTACGATCCACCACAGCTTTCCAAAACGGACCCTAAGATGCAAGAAACTCCCAGATCTACCGATCTACCATGCATGGGTGGGCCAGACCTTTTCCAAATCTTCGTGTGGACCCCACCTAGGTTTCCAACGGGTTGCTTGTGCAAAGGAATCCCCGGACTATTCTGTCTCCTTCTCCAACTCGAATCGGGATTTCTTTGTCGTCCGCGTCTTCACCGCTTCTCCACCGCCTTGGTTGGTTATATGAGGTGTCGTCCATCGATTCTAAGCTCCTAAGAAACGCAGGAGAGAGAGGGAGAAGTTGTGAGAAGGAGAGAAAGGGTGTGGGGCGTTAGAGAGAGAGAGAAGGAGAGAGAGAGCGAGAGAAGTAGCAGCACGTGCTGCTGCTGCTGTTGCTGCTCATACTGCTGCTGCTGTTGATGTTCGTACTCCTGCTGCTGTTGCGGCTGTTGTTGTTGTTGCGGCTCTTGCTGGGGCAGCAAGAAAGAGAAAGAAGAAGAAGGAAAAGAAGAATGAAAAGAAGAAGAAAAGAAGAAGAAGAGAAGAACGAGAGAAAGAGAGAGAGTGGAGAAAGAAAGAGCTGTTAGAGAGAGAGAGAGAGTGGAGAAGAGAGCTGTTAGAGAGAGAGAGAGAGAGAGAGAGAGAGAGAGAGAGAGTTAGGGCCATTGGAAAGAGAGGGCAGCCGTGGGTCTCTAAAGCAGGGGGGTATCCACCCACTGTTGCCGTCCCCATTGCTGAAGGATACTTCAGCAAGGGAGAAGTAGAAAGAAGAAAGAAGAAAGAAGAAGGAAGAGAGAAAGAAAGAAGGAAGAAAAGAAGGTTGCTAACTGAGTCGACTCAGTGAGCCGACTCCGATCTGATTGGAGCATAGAGCCTACCATAGGTGAGTGATTCATCTCATGATGTTCTAGTTGATTTTCCTTGATTCTCTAGTGGCTATATTCTAAGTCTTATTTCCTTCTCTGTTGCTTAATAATTGGATTTTGGGTAAGGAATCCGTTTTCAACTCGCTTCCTTAATCAAGTCTCTGATATGGTCCTTATTCTTCTTTGTCAATTGTACGGGAGTCTTAAGTATGGGACCCACTTCGATCTCTGTTCTTAGGTATCATTCATTCCTGATGTCCTTCCCCAAATTATCCTATCTAGTTGTACATATCAAGATATTAGACAAACTCGACATAGGTTACCTTACATAGTTTAATAATTTTCCAAATTATCCTTAGCTCCCTTAATTTACTACGAACTAAATGTTTAAGACAAAGAACTACTTAAACAAAGATGACACATGCATGGTGTGATTGGAATTGAGTTGAGATGCATTGTATGCTTGAAGATATGTTTCCATGATTCATGACATTCATATACATTCTTATACACAACGACAGAACAGGAGCATGGTTGATTTGACTCCTGGCGTGCATGGTTGATTTGCCGCCTCGCTGTACCGGTTAGGTGAGCATAGTTGATTTGCGACAGGTTCCTAATGTTCAGTGGCAGCGAGTTCTGGTCGTTTCACTTATTGAGCATGGTTGATTTGCTCGGTTGGATCAGTGGTGCATGGTTGATTTGCCCACTGGAGTGCATGGTTGATTTGCCGCCTCGTTGTACCGGTTAGGTGAGCATGGTTGATTTGCGACAGGTTCCTAATGTTCAGTGGCAATGAGTTCCTAGACGTTTATTGCTCTCACACGTATCATGACATACATGACATCATGATAATCATGTTCTATTGATAATAAATCATAAAGTGTATCAATCATAACATTATTCTCGTATGTTGCATACAATTCTATCCATTGATGATTCGCAACCTATCTATTATTAATTGGAATATTACCTGTGATGGAAATGACCTCACTGGGCTTTTAGCTCACCAAAATCACCACAGTTCTTGCAGGTTTTCAGGAAGGAAAGGACGTAGACAGAGCAGAGTATTCAGATGGCCCCGTGTTACTCAAACGTCAATTGTATTTAATTTATTTTATCTTGTAAGATTCAATGTAATAAGATATTAGTGGAAAAGAAGCATTGTACTTGGGATTTATTTTAGTTATACAATGTGTGGAATGGAATTTCATGGAATCTATGCTCGAATTTTAAATTCACATCCTGGAACTCGGGCTTTGGGTTATTGTACTCAAGTCCCGAATTTCGGGGCGTGACACTCGGTGTCCATTTTTTCACAGGTTGGGCGCCCGGTGTAAACTTGGTCGGGCGCCCGGAATTCATTCCTCAGACGGGTCTTGTGCCGCTGGACGATTTTTGCACTGGTCGAGCGCCCGAACAGGTTCTAATGGGGTGCCCAGTGACCCTCTGGACTTAGGCCAACTCTCGGACGGATTCCACTCTAGGTCGGGCTCCCGGTGGACACTTGGGTCAGGCGCCTGGCCAAGCATGAAATTCTGCTATTTATTTCTATTTTTCAGCTGATCATGCAACCTCTTGGCCATTCTTTTGGTGGTCTTTTAGGACACCTAAGGCCAATCTAAGATGACTAATTGTATGCCTATTGGGTCATGGTCATCTAGAGGTTAGTGGTTTTGGGTAGGTACTAGGTTCGGGCTCACCAGGGCATCACTTTTACCTGTTACTTCTTTCTTGATGCAGCCGGTCCATCTTGTGTCTTCGGTCTTTGTCTTCATTAAGCTCAACCGACACTAGACTTATTGACTTAAGTAATTGACAAACAATGTGCACTAGTATGCCACAGAAAAGTGCACTAATTTAATTGTGGGACAATCCTGTGTTGCATGTTGATTCCCGGCACAAATTCCACAAACAGTTTCAACGTCTTTTGAATTGATCGTCTCTCCTTTCTTCAATTCCATGGCCTTGACTTTTCTTATGAGGCTAGCCACACATGCACTTATGTTATCTTCTTCTAAGAGGACATAAATTTCTCATTTTTCCTTTTGTTGGCTTGTCTTAGAATTTGTTGGTCTAGATGTATCCCAAGATTGTGCATTCTTGGCCAATTCGTCAAAATAGTCCCATGCTTCCTCGGCTTCCTTATTCATGAATTCTCCATTGCACATCATCTCTACGAATTGGTGCATGGGTGAAGTCAGTCCTTCATAGAAAAAACTTATTACCCGCCAAATTTCGTAGCCATGCATTTAACAAGTCCTTGAACCTCTCCCAACATTAGAAGAAGGTCTCATCCCCCTTTTGGGCAAAATTCATGATAATGCGCCTCAACATGATCATTTTATGAGTAGGGAAGAACTTTTTAATGAACTCCCTAATCATCTCAGTCCATGTGCCAATTGATCTTGGCCTTAATGCATGAAGCCAACCCTTAGCTTTCTCTTTAAGGGAGAAAGGAAACAATTTGAGTCTCACCACATCATCGGTTACATTAGGAAAGTGCATTGTGGCTATCACCTCATCAAATTCCTTAAGATGTTGATATGCACTTTCACTGTCTAGTCCATGGAATTTTGGAATGAGTTGGATCACTCCCGGTTTCAAATCTATGTTCCCTGCATTAATTGGAAAAACTATGCATGAGGGAGTGCTCACTCTTGTAGGTTACAAGTAATCACGTAATGTTCTAGGTCGGGGAACATTCTCAACCACGTTCTCTCCCGTTTCGGTTTGGTTTTGGCCCAGATTTTGATTGGCCATAGGGTTAGGTTGATTTTCAGCTATACTTTTAAAAAAATTTGGAAAATCTAAACGTTTCTTAGCGCGTGGCTCCCTATCAATCCCTTCAACAATTCCCCCTTCACTAATGAGTCAGTTATTAGAATCCCGAATCCAATGTGGCATACAAATATCAGAAAAATAAAAAGAAAAAGGGTTAGAAAAACCTGATTTGAAGTGACTACTTCGACTCCTAGAATTCCTGGAAAAACAAAACAAAGTAAACAAACTAAGTTAGTAAAGGAGTCCTAAAAATCTTAAATAGAGACTATTTTCAGAAATTTTGTGAAAAAATCGTCTAAGTCCCCGGCTGCGACGCCAAAAACTTGTTCGCTTCCCCAAGTGTAGGGTTGCGATATAGTAATAATCTCGGTAAGATCGAGGTCGATCCACAGGGACTTGTGTAGGAATTTACAAAACACTTCTAATGATTTCTACTTAAGAGTTAACTAAACAGGATTTTAGGAAATTCGTGTAGGTAGATATTTTGAATTAAATTGAAAGTAATCAATAATAAAAAGAACTAGGGGTTCAAGGATACACTTGTAGTAATCCTTGATGCTTAATTCGCTATGGTTTCTCACTTTCTCAACTAGAATCGAAATTAAGTTCTATCTAACCGGATGATAGAGCAGTTAAAACAAACAATCTGCCATATGTGTGATACATGATTCTCTCAATTCAAGTTAGGAATTGAGCATACTCAATTGCATAGATCAATCCTAGTTCCAATAGGCTAAGATCACAATCATAATCATCGTTAAATTCTGTCACAAAGTATAACTAGATCATGATTTGAACTCAATTCAAATCACATAAACAACCACACATAGGCAGGGATTCTAGAAAAATAGAACTTTTGGTATGAAGTTCCCACATGAGGATCATAGATCTAGAGCGTATTGAATCTAATTCCTCGGATTGTACAGGTCTAAAATAATTCACAATAATTAAGAACTCAAGCAATTCTTCTAAACATCCATGAGCCATCATAAGATTAAGAAAAACTACTTAGAACTTTATTCAAGCTTCAACCATTGTTCTTCACTAATAATTCAACTTGAAACCAAATCAAACGAATTAAAACATCTTAGATTCACTACAAGCTTCACCTCTTAGCCCTAGCTAAGAGGTTTAGCCATTCACGATCCAAGGCAGCATGAAAACAACTAAGAAAAACATAAAACTAGAAGAACAAACTAAGAGGAGTTGTAGAACTCCGGATCTGACTTTCGCCGCCTCCCACCATGCTAAATCTCTTCTAGGATGCCTTAGGAACGAGATAGGGAAGTCCTTTTATAGCTTTGAAGCCCTAGGTGTGAAGAAGCTTCGAAAAATCCCGTAAGATTAGCGTTTTGCGCAGAGATTTTCGAAGCTCCGGATGTTTCTGAGTGTTGTCCGGTCGGTCGGACAAAGTGCCTGCAATTACAATTTTCACTAGAGTGTTTCTTACACAGTCCGACCCACCAGCCGACCGGTCGGCCGGTTGGCCGATGGACATGATTCCAATCTAGTAAATTCACTGGACACTACAATGTATAGGTCGACCCTCCAGCCGGCCGGTCGGTCAGTATGTCCGGCCGGTCGGTCAGGGGGTCGGCCTTCATAAAACTTGTCTAGAGATTTCGCTATTTTTGGAGGGTTTGGCCCCCCGGTTGGCGGCTGTGGTCGGCCGGCCAGTGGTCATGAAATTGGCTGAACTTCTCAGCTTCTCCTCCTTCATCTTCAATGCACTTTTGCTCCACCTTTGGTCCTTCATTCCTTTGATCTTGAAGGTGTGTAAATAGCATCTCGTAGCCCTCATTTGATGAATTCTCTCTCTCACTCCTACAACCACAAAACCATGCATTAGTTGGGTCTTTAATCACTTATTTTAAGCATAGTTAGTAATGAAATGGGGTTAGAATATGCACATTTAGGAGCTCAAGATCGGGTCCGAACCGACGGATACTTCCAGGCACATGTGTTTGTGGGAGGCTTTTCGGGTGCATGTGTTTATGGGAGACTTTTCGAGCGCATGTGCCATCGATTGTCACTCTCTGACTGTTGCCGGGCGTATGTGATTTCAGGCCGGGCGCATGTCTTCGATTATGACTTTTTCGGACATTTTCTGGGAAGTTTTTCGGGAAGGATTATCCCGGGCGCATGTAGTGAGAGCATGTGATTTTAGAGCTCCCGCATGTCCCTCTTGAAAATTTATTTTCTCCACTACTTAGCCAAAATTCGGATTATGCACTCTGCAAGAGAGAAACATCTCCCAGACTTAGAATATTTTCAGGATTTCAAGATTTCAGGCTCCGACTGTCCAACTGTCCAGTGTACAACTACCTTTTCTGGGGCCAAAGTCACTGACCCCAGAGCACTTTAAGCCTCTCATTGGACTATCAAATGAACGGGATGGGGTGCGGATGACCAAATGTTGTTAACTTTGGTAGTTTTTAATTTGGAACCTCCAGGTTGGCTATTTATATAGGGACTTCGTTTCAGGAAGCGTGCATCGCGCGGTGTTCAAACTTGCAGGTCAAGGGTTTTTGGGTGCTTCGGATCATTAGGCGGTAATACACATGTCCAGTTCAACTCTAAAATAGTACTTGTAGGCTTTTGGACCCTTTTGGTCAGCTCCAAACAGGGGCCAAACGCATTTTGAGTGTGTAGGTAAAAATATGCGCCACACGATATTCAAACTTGGTATTTAAGGGTTTTCATTTTGGATCATTTGGATGCAATACGCATGTCCAGTTCCCTTTCAAAATAGTGTTCATAGGCTTTCGGGCCCTTTAAGTCGGCTCCAAATAGGGTAAAATGCATTTGGAAGCGCGCAAGTAATAATACGCGTCGCACGACATTCAAACTTACAAGTTAAGGTCTTTTGGGCATTCTGGATAATTTGGCGACAATACGCATGTCCAGTTCCACTCCGAAATGATATTTGTAGGTTTCGGTCATGACTGCACAGGTTAGGGTTATGCTGGTGTCCGATCGTGTTTTCTAGGTATTTCTTGATCTTGGAATAGATCCGAATTGCTGTGGATGGACCATTGCATGTTGTTTTATTATGGGTGCGAATTTGAGCCCCAACATTGATTAGGAGGAGACTTTATACCTGTTGCAAAATTCTCCTCAATCCGCATGATCTTATCCATTGTTGCAAGTTTAGACTTAGAGTTATATCAGATGGATGTAAAGACCGCATTCTTAAATGGTGATTTGGATAAAGAAATATACATGCAACAACCCATAGATTATGTGGAAAAAAGTATTCAAGGAAAGTCTGCAAGCTGTTACGATCTATTTATGGGTTGAAGCAATCTTCAAGGCAGTGGTACATGAGGTTCCATTTAGCCACCACCGCTTTCGGGTTCATGATGAGTCAAGAAGATCATTGTGTATACGTGAAATAGTCTGGAATATCTTTTCTGATACTATATTGTTCGCTTCCCCAAGCATAGGGTTGTGATGTAGTAATAATCTCGGTAAGACCGAGGTCGATCCACAGGGACTTGCGTAGGAATTCACAAAACACTTCCAATGGTTTCTACTTAAGAGTTAACTAAACAGGATTTTACGAATTTGGTGTAGATAGATATTTTGAATTAAATTGAATGTAATCAATAATAAAAAGCACAAGGGGTTCAAGGATCCACTTGTAACAATCCTTGATGCTTAATTCGCTATGGTTTCTCACTTTCTCAACTAGAATCGAAATTAAGTTCTATCTAGCCAGATGATAGAGCAGTTAAAACAAACAATCTGCCATATGTGTGATTCAAGTACATGATTCCCTCAATTCAAGTTACGACTTGAGCACACTCAATTGCATAAGTCAAGCCTAGTTCCAATAAGGTAAGATCATAATCATAATCATCACTAAATTCTGTCACAAAGTATAACTAGATCATGATTTGAACTTAATTCAAATCACATACACAATCACACATAAGCAGAAATTCCAGAAAAGTCAAACTTTTGGTATGAAGTTCTCACATGAGGATCAAAGGTCTAGAGCGTATTGAATCCAAATCCTCGGATCGTACAAGTCTAGAATAATTAAAAACAATTAAGAACTCAAGCAATTCTTGTAAACATCCATGAGCCATCACAAGATTAAGAAAAACTACTTAGAACTTTATTCAAACTTCAACCATTGTTCATCACTAATAATCCAACTTGAAACCAAATCAAACGAATTAAAACATCTTAGATTCACTACAAGCTTCACCGCTTAGCCCTAGCTAGGAGGTTTAGCCGTTCATGATCTAAGGAAACATGAAAACAACTAAGAAAAACGTAAAACTAGAAGAACAAACTAGGAGTGGTAGAACTCCGGATTTGACTTCCGCTGCCTCCCACCATGCTCAATCTCTTCTAGGATACCTTAGGAATGAGCTAGGGAAGTCCTTTATAGCTTTGAAACCCTACGTGCAAAGAAACTTTGAGAAATCCCACAAGATTAGCATTTTTCCTAGAGATGTTTGGAGCTCCAGATGTTCCTGAGTGTTGTCCGGCTGGTCGGATAAAGTGCCTACAATTACAATTTTCAATGGAGTCTTTTGTACATAGTCCAACCCACCAGCCGACCGGTCGGCCGGCCGGCCGGTGGACATGCTTCAAACTGTTGAATTCTTTGGACGTTATAATGCATAAGCCGACCCTTCAACCGAGCGGTCGGCCGACTGGTCGGTCAGTCTGTCCGGCCGGTCGGTCAGGGGGTCGGCCTTCATAAAACTTGTCCAGAGATTTTTCTATTTCTGGAGGGTTTGAAATTGACATGAAATTGGTTGAAATCCTCAGCTTCTCCTCCTTCATCTTCAATAGACTTTTGTTTCACCTTTGGTCCTTCATTCCTTTGATTTTTAAGGTGTGTAAATAGCATCTCTTAGCCCTCATTTGATGAATTCTCTCTCTCACTCCTACAACTACAAAATCATGCATTAGTTGGGTCTTTAATCACTTATTTCAAGCATAGTTAGTAATGAAATGGGTTAGACTATGCACATTTAGGAGCTCAACAGACCTATCTAATGCAATGGCTTTGTGATTGTAGAATGAGAGAAAGATTTCACCAAAATGATGATTAAAGAACAATCTTAATGTGCATTGAAGATCAAAGGAAAGGAGGTTGAAGAGTGGAGTGAGGAAGCAAGGAGAGAAGGAGAAAAGAAAGAAAGAAAAAAACAAAAAACATATGGTCTGACCGGTCACGACCGGTCGGCCACCCTTGCTGCTAACATTGGAACTCAATGGAGGATTGTATAGGTCAGTCCGACCGGTTGTGACCGGTCGGCCCGACGCCAGACCGGTCGGCTGATCGGTTGGCCATGAAGACCAAGAAGTTTGTGAAGTTGCTGGACTAAGCTCAAACCTATCTAACTGGTCGTGACCGGTTGGCCATCACTGTTGAACCTCCAATTTATACATTGCATTGCCTGCTACATCACATTATATGCATGGTTTTCTTGTTTAAAAGGCCCATCTAACGTGTGTTTTGTGATTGTAGGGATGAGAGCGGACTTCATCCAATTGGAGCTTAAAAAGGGTTATTTGAAGACATTGGAGGAAGGTCTAAGATGGACCAAAGAAAGAAGAAGAAAGAGGGAGAAAAGAGAATGAAGAAAAGAAGAAAAAGTTGAAGAAAAACAAGCCCGACCGGTCGTCCGACCGGTCGGCCACATCTCTGAGCAAAAGGAAGCAGGATCGACTGGTCTTGACCGGTCGACCATGCACACTGGACAAAGGGGAGAAGAGCCAGACCGGTCTTGACCGGTCGGCCATGCACGCTGGATAACTTGAAGAGAGTCCGACCGGTCTTGACCGGTCGGCTACACTCACTGGACTATTGGGGCAGGTCAGTCCGACCGGTCAAGACCAGTCGGCTGCACTCCCTGGAGGGTCAGCCAGACCAATCCGACCGGTCTAGACCGGTCGGCTCTGCGTAAACAGAGTCCTTTCTAAAACGGGATTCTGATTTTTGCTGCGCAGTGTGTAACCTTACGCGGATTCTGGATGTTTTCGACGTAAGGGAGCTTTCCTACTATAAAAGGACACCTAGGGGCTCTTCCTAGGGCATCATAGAAGCTAAGGAACGTGGTTCTAGAGAAAGGAAGCTGTCGTGGAGCGTCTGCAACTCTCCAATTTCCGATTTTTCTAGTCTTTTATGTTTTTATTATGAGTTCTAGTTGTAGTATGACAATGCTCGGCTAGAATCTCTCAGCTAAGGCTGAGAGGTGAAGCTTGTAGCTAATTTCATGTTTGATTCAAGTTAATTCAAGTACTTTTTAATTCAATTTTGGATTTTTCATATTCTAGTTCTTAAAGTGGTAGTTTGAGATGTTTTATGAGAGTTTGTGTACTCCGGACATGAATTCCTTGCAATTCTCTGAGATTATCATATAATGCTTGTTTAGATTCGAATCATAGTAATCCTTGAACAAGCCATAGTCCATAGGCATGGCTTTTACTCCGAAGGCTATGGTTTTGAATTCTATATTGATTGAATGGGACTAGAACTTGAAAGTTCAACTTGATCTGGATTGAATGTGTGTGAATGCTTTATTTTCCAACTAGATGAGAGATAGGACTTCAAATCTAGTTGTGTTCTCTACTTGGATTGATTGAATTGACATGGGATTGCTACAAGTGGATCCTTGAATGCCTTAGTACTTTAAATCACTGAATTTCCATTAAGTTACTGTTTTATTTCAATTACCCAATTAAATCTGATTTTCTTGCAAAACTAAGTTGCTGGAATAGTTTGGAAGTTGTTTCTATTTCCCTGTGGATTGACCTCGGTCTTACTGAGTTTTATTACTACATCGCAGCCTTACACTTGAGGCGAGCGAACAATCACTAATTCAGCAATTTCTAAATTCAGAACTCCGAATTCTGCTACGCATTGCATAACTCTTGCGCAAATTCTCGAATCTTCTGCATTGATGGGGCTTGAAAGTTATAAAAGTACTCCTCCAGTTCATTCCTAAGACATCCTAGAAGAGTTCTATTGTATTGGGAGGTGGAGAAGGAAGGATTCAGAGTTTTACTACTCCCTCTACTTAGATTCTTTCTAGTTTTTCATGTTTAGCTTAGTTTTTATGTTTTCTTTTAGCATGGTTGGCTAGACATCTTAGCTAGAGCTAAGAGGTGAAGCTTGTAGTTATCTTAGATGTTTTAGTTCGTGTTTAAAGTTTTAAAGTTTGGATTTAATGATGAATAATGGTTTGTTTCAGTTTGAATGAAGTTCTAAGTTAGTTTTTCTTAATCTCTTGATGACTCATGGATGGTAAAAGAATTATACTTAGTCTCTTAATCATTATGTAAGATCTAGACCTGTACGCTTTGAGGAATCGAATTCAATACACTCTAGAGATTGGATCTTCATGTGGAAACTTCAAATCATAGTTCTATTTTTCTGAGAATCTGAGATATGTGTTGCATGTTAATGTGATTTGAATCAAGTTCAAATTATGATGTTAGTTAAATCTAGTGACAAGATTTGATATTTATTATAGTTGTGATCTTAATCTATTAGAACTAAGATTGGCCTATACAATTGAGTGTGCCCAATTCCCAACTTGATTTGAGGGAGTCATGTTGATGAACAACACATATGTTGGACTGTTTGATGCTATAACCACTCTATAATTCGGCTAGATAGGATTGAATTCCAATTATAGTTGAGTAGTTGAGAAACCAATACGAATTATGCATTAAGGATAGTTATAAGTGGATCCTCTGTGCTTTAGTATTCTTTTTAGATTGCTAAACTCATCTTAAATTTACAGATTGCTCATCTACATTCAAAATTCCAGAATAGTTTATTTTAGTTCGATTTCAATTAGAGTTATTTGAAGATATTCTGTGCATTCGTGGTTGATCCCTGAGGACGATCTATGTCTCTACCGAATTATTACTACATCGCAACCTTGCACTTGAGGTGAGCAAACACTTACCCAATCATCCTCTGATTGGAAGTGATCTCGTCACTGATATTTGTTCTTAGACTTACAAAATTCAGGCTGCACACCAACGCTCAATGTACAACTACCTTTTCTGGAATCGTAGTCAGTGACGCCAGAACACTTTTGGCCTCTAATCATGTTGTTGAATGAATGGGTTAGTTGGCGAATAGTCAAACATTATTAATTCTGATAGTTGCTTCCTATTTTGGCCCTCTTTTTGTCCTACTCTTAGATTTAAAAGATTTTAGGATTCAGGCTCCGATGGGCGACCCTTCCAAGGATAGGTACCTTTTTGGGAACCGAAGTCACTAATGCAAAGCACTTTTAGCCTCTTATCGAGCTACTGAATGAACAAGTCAGGGTGTGGTGGATCAAATGGAGTGAATTTTTGTAGTTGTTTCCTAATTTATATCCTTCAGTCGGCTCCTAACAAGGGGAAAATGTACTTCGTGGTGCGCGGGTGTAAATAAGCATCGTACGACGTCCAAATTTGAGGGTTAGGGGTTTTCGGGCCTTCTGGATTATTTGGCGGTAGTACGACTATCCAGATCGGCTCTAAAATAGCAGTTGTGGGTTTTGGTTGTGATTGTGTGGGCCACTTAGGGTTAGGGGTGCGCTGATGCTTTACTACTTTCTGACTGTCTCTGGGTCTGTTGCTGACTTTGACTGCTATATTCGAGTAGTCACTTCTTTTATCATTGGTGATATTTTGAGCGCCAACACCCACTTAGGCTTGGAAGCCGAAGTGTTCTTACTTACTTAGCTAGTATTGTTAGATTAATATATGTAGGCAAAAATAATTTTTAAAAGGTCCTAATCACCCCCCTCTAGGACTTAACCATAATTCTACAAGCTCCGCTTTAAGCTTCTGCATGCTTAGTGTCTATAAAGTGTGAGCGATAGATGTAATTTCACAAAGGATTTTCTGAAAATATGTTTATTATGAAAGACCTTTATCCCACTCTTGTATATTCGAGAACTCTCATATGCATCATTCCGGATCTCGTCAAGATCGTTTAATTGGAGTTTGTGAAGCGAACTAACTTTGTCAACATTGAAGTTCAATACCCGTATTGCCCAATAGGCTTTGTGTTCAAGTTCCATGAGCAAGTGGCAAGCTTTTCCATAGACATGTCTGTAGGGAGACATTTCAATCGGGGTCTTATATGCCGTACGGTAAGCCTAAAGCACATCAACTAATCTAAATGACTAATCTTTTCCATCCAGTTTCATTATTTTCTTAAGAATGTGTTTGATTTTCTTATTTGAAATTTTAACTTACCCACTTGTCTGTGGGTGGTATGGGGTATTCACTTTGTGTGATATGAAGTATATCTTCATTAAAGTCTCAAAAGGCCTATTGCAAACGTGAGAGCCACCATCACTTATGATGGCTCTAGGCATTCCAAATCTAGACAAGATGTTTTCTTTAAGGAACTATAGAACTGTATGATGATCATTGGTTCTACATAGAATATCCTCTACCCACTTAAACACATAGTCTATTGCAAGCAATATGTAGACATATATAAAAGATGAGAGGAATGGTCCCATGAAATTGATGCCCCAATAATCAAATACTTCTATATGTTGAAAGGCATCATATTTCTATGGGACAGTCCTTCTAACATTTAACATCGCTTGCAAGCTTTACAAAACTCATGGGTGTCTCTAAACATAATGGGCCAATAAAAACCACACTGTAGTATTTTTGTTGTGGTTTTCTTGGCGAAAAAATGACCACCACACGCTTGAGCATGACAAAAGGAGATGGCACTTTGGTACTCATCATCAGGGACACATGTTGAACCTCCAATTTATACATTGCATTGCCCATTACACGACAAGGTTTGCATGATTTTCATGGTTTAAAGGCCCGCCTAACACATGTTTTGTGATTATAGGGATGAGAGCGGACTTCATTCAATTACAAGCCAAAAGAACGCTTTTAGAGCTTTTGGATGAAGATGAAAGAAGACCAAAGAAAGGAGAAAGCAAAGAGAAGAGAGAGAAGAAGAAAAAGGAGAAAAAGAAGAGAAGAAGAATCAAATGGAAGACAGGCCGACCGGTCATGACCGGTCGGCCATGAAGGCTGATCATATTGATGAAGGGCCGACTGGTCATGACCGGTCGGCCATGCTCTCTGGACAAGGTGGAAACAAAGCTCGACCGGTCATGACCGGTCGGGCATGCACGCTGGACTGTGGATAGGTCTGTCCGACCGGTCTTGACCGGTCGGCAGCACCCCCTGGAATGATTGAAAGGCTAGTCCGACCGGTCACGACCGGTCGGCTCTGCGTATGGAAAGTTCTTTCTATATTAGGACTCCGAAAATTGCTGCGCAATGCGTAGTCTTTCGCAGAATCCGACGCAAGGGAGGTTGCTTGCTATAAAAGGACACCTAGGGGTTCTTTCTAGGTTGACAGAGAAGCTGAGGAACGTGAGTTTGGAGAGTGAAGGCAATTGTGGAGCGGCTGCAACTCTCCTATTCGGGTTTTTCTATTTTTATGCTTTATTTCAGAGTTTTTAGTTGTAGCATGACTATGCTCGGCTAAAACCTCTCAGCTAAGGCTGAGAGGTGAAGCTTGTAGCTAATTCCATGTTGATTTCAGTTTAATTCAAGTAATTTACATTCAAGTTTGGATTTTTGCATGGTTTAGTTCCAAATAATGGTAGTTTGAGATGTTTTATCTGAGTTTATGTGCTCCGGACATGAATTCCTTTTAATTCTCTGAGATTATCATGTTTGTTTAACTCAATTCGGATTATAGTAATCCTTGAGCAGGCCATAGTCCAGAGGCATGGCTGTTACTCCGCAGGCTATAGTTTTGAGTTTTGTATTGATTGAATGGAACTAGAACTTGGAAGTTCAACTTGAATGTGATGGAATGTGTGTGAATGCCTTATTTTCCAACTAGATGAGAGATAGGACTTCAATTCTAGTTGTGTTTTCTACTTGGATTGACTGAATTGACATGGGATTGCTACAAGTGGATCCTTGAAAGCCTTAGTACTTTATATCTCTGATTTTTCATTAAGTTCCTGTTTTAAGTAAACATTCAATTGAACCTGAATTTCCTCTATAAAACTGAGTTGCTGGAGTGATTTGGGAGCTATTACTATTTCCCTGTGGATCGACCTCGGTCTTACCGAGTTTTATTACTACATCGCAGCCTTACACTTGAGGCGAGTGAACAAGTTTTTGGCGCCGTTGCCGGGGACTTAGATAACGGTTTTCGAATAGTTTCAGTGGCTGTAGAAGTAGCAGTAGATAGTTTTTCTAATTTTCTTAGAACTAACAAGTTTTTCTGTTTTGTAGGAATTTTTCTCTAGTTCAAGCGCATCAGGTGATACCTTTCTAACTTAGCTTCTGCAGAATTTTTTTTCAGATTAGTTTCAGATTTCAGTTTTCTAGGATAGGATTAGTTTCAGTTTCTGGTTGAGTGGTTTATGTCCCGTTGGGAACATAATCACTCAAATCGTCTCCAATCTGAAGGTGGTTTAGTTGGACCATTGTCAGTCCATAGACGAGTCCGGAATTATCAAGAGCATTGTGAAAGTTTGGGGAGTATGGATCAAAAGCCTGTAAGGAATCCTCCCCCCTACTCCAACGACAAACGCAAATCAGGAAGGAGTAGGAGAGAATGAGGTACATAATGTTCCTCTAATGAGATCACTACGAGACTACCTACAACCTGCCCGTGCAATTACACCTTCTTGCATAGTTCTACCAGCTAACGGTGGAACCCTTGACATAAAACCGGGTGTAATTCAACTTTTACCTAAATTCCATGGACTAGACTCTGACCGCCCATACTTACACTTGCAAGAATTCGAAGAAGTGGTGGCCACCTTGCATTATCCCAATGTTTCTGAGGATACAATCAGACTTAAACTTTTTCCCTTCACTTTGAAAGAAAGAGCCAAAGATTGGCTTCACTCTCTTAGACCACATTCGATTGGGTCATGGGTTGAGATGAACCGGGAATTCCTGAAAAAGTTCTTCCCAGCTCATAAAACAAACACTCTTCGAAGGGCCATAATGAATTTTTCGGCTAAAGAAGGTGAATCTTTCTTTCAATGTTGGGAAAGATTTAAGGAACTCCTGCTTGCTTGCCCACATCATGGCTATGAGAATTGGCGAGTTATAATTTTTTTCAATGATGGATTAAGTTCCAATATGCGCCAATTTGTGGAAATAATGTGCAATGGTGAGTTTATGAGTAAAAATCCAGATGAGGCTTGGAGTTACTTGGACATGTTGGCTGAAAACGCCTAATCTTGGGATACCTCGGATAAACCCAAGAACCCCAAGCCCACTCAAGAGAAAGGAGGGATTTATGTCCTTAAAGAGGAAGACGACGTGAATGCAAGGATAGCCAACCTCACAAGGAAGGTTGAGGCCATGGAACTTAGCAAAAGTGGAGTTCCCAAGTCCAAGGAAGCTGTTGAAACCACATGTGGGATTTGCCTCACCGACTTACACGCTACGCAAGATTGTCCCACAATTCCTGCATTTAAGGAAGTGCTACAAGAGACAGCCAATGCCACATATGGTTATCAACAGCCCTTCAAAGGACCGGTAGGTAATACGTACAATGAGAGTTGGAAGAACCACCCAAATTTCAGTTGGAAGAATGCTCCTACGGGCAATCCTACCAACTCCCAAAGAGGGCCACCCATGCAAAATATGGCCCCACCTCCATTCTCATTGGAGGATACCTTGAGAGCGTTTATGCAAGGGCAAGCGCTAATAAATGAATCGAATCAGCAAATGTTCCAAGAGCTTAAAGTCTCGGTTGATGAGATTAAGGGACGCTTGAATGCTAGGGAAGGGACCTTTCCGGCCCAACCTCAGCCCAATCCAAAGCAAGTACATGAAGTAAGCATCCCTAATTCTTCCAACCAAAACATGGAGCAAGCTAAATCCATTACCACCCTTAGAAGTGGCAAACAAATTGACAAAACTATTCCGGTGAAGGCTGATGAGCCTAATGATCCGGTAAATTCTGAGGATGAAGATGGATCTAACTTAGCCCCACAACAACCGGAACGCATTTACAAGCCCATAGCACCATTCCCTTCGAGATTGGTTGCCCCAAAATCTCTCCCAAATTTTCAAGATATTCTAGAGATTTTCAGACATGTCAAAATCAATATCCCTTTGCTTGATGCCATCAAACAAATTCCCTCTTATGCTAAGTTTCTAAAAGACCTATGCACAACAAAACGCAAATATAATGTGCAGCAAAAGGCCTTTTTAACTGAGCAAGTTAGTGCCATCCTCACTCAAAAGACCCCCCCAAAATTCAAAGATCCCGGTAGTCCCACCGTCTCATGTATCATTGGAGACTACCGGATTGAACGTGCCTTGTTAGACTTGGGGGCGAGTGTGAACTTGATCCCATACTCGGTATATGAGCAATTGGGTCTTGGTGAATTAAAACCCACCAAAACCACATTGCAACTCGCTGATAGATCTATCCGTGTACCGAGGGGGATAGTTGAGGATGTTCTAGTCCAAGTTGACAAATTCTACTACCCGGTAGATTTTATAGTCTTGGACACACAACCGGTTTTGGATGCTAGCACCCAAATACCGGTAATATTAGGCCGCCCATTCCTTGCCACATCAAACGCAATCATCAATTGCCGGAATGGGGTGATGCAACTATCTTTTGGAAACATGACACTAGAGGTGAATGTGTTTCACTTGGGCAAAAGACATAGGGATGTCGATGATGATGAGTTCTTCGATGTAAACATGCTTGAAACGTTTGAAGAAGAAGAACTCCTCCAACTTGAACCACTAGAAAGCTTGGAGACATGCTTAGCACACTTCATGGAACCTGAAGCTCCCATCATTAGTGAAATTGTGCAAGCAGAAAGACCGGTAGTTGATACTAGCCGGTGGAGGCCCCATTTTGAAAAATTGCCACCAACCACATCAAAGCCTCTACCGTCTAACATCAAACCACCGAAGCTTAACCTTAAACCACTACCATCCGAGCTTAAATATGTATATTTGGGTCAAGAGGAAACTTTCCCAGTGGTCATTGCCTCCCACCTAGAGAAAGACCAAGAGCTCAAGTTGATTGAGTTACTCAAAAAACACCGGGAAGCCATAGGTTGGACAATAGCGGATCTCAAAGGGATAGATCCTTCGGTTTGCACTCACCGTATACACTTTGAAGAAAATGCAAAAACGACTAGACAACCTCAAAGACGGCTAAATCCAAACATGATGGAGGTTGTCAAAGCCGAGGTATTAAAGCTATTGGATGTGGGGATCATCTACCCCATCTCAGATAGCCAATGGGTGAGTCCTACCCAAGTTGTCCCCAAGAAATCCGGTATTACCATCATTGAAAACGCCAACAACGAGCTTATACCGACTAGGGTGACCACCGGTTGGCGTATGTGCATTGATTATAGGAAGCTCAACACGGTTACTAGGAAAGACCACTTCCCTCTCCCATTTATGGATCAAATTTTGGAGAGGTTGGCAGGCCATTCCTATTATTGCTTCCTAGATGGCTATTCCGGATACAACCAAATTGAGATAGCTCCGGAAGACCAAGAGAAAACCACATTTACATGCCCGTTTGGTACCTTCGCTTACCGAAGGATGCCATTCGGGTTATGCAATGCACCCGCCACATTCCAACGATGCATGTTGAGTATTTTCTCGGACATGGTGGGTGAGTTTCTTGAGGTATTCATGGATGACTTTTCTGTTTTTGGTTGTACATTTGATGAGTGTCTCGAGCACTTGAAGTTGGTCTTGATGAGGTGTGAGGAAAAGCAACTTGTATTAAACTGGGAAAAGTGCCATTTCATGGTACAAAGAGGAATAATCCTTGGACACATCATCTCGTCCAATGGATAGAGGTAGACCGGGCGAAAATTGACATAATTTCCAATCTACCACCACCCAAAAGCATACGCAATGTGCGGTCCTTCCTTGGACACGCCGGTTTCTATCGAAGGTTTATAAAGGACTTTAGTCACATCTCAAGGCCTTTATGCAACCTTCTACAAAAGGAGAACCAATTTGAGTGGAGTGCCGAATGTCAATTAGCTTTTTCAAAGCTAAAAGACATGTTGACAACCGCTCCTATCATGCAACCACCAGATTGGTCCATGCCTTTTGAGTTGATGTGCGATGCGAGCGATTTTGCTATTGGGGCGGTGTTAGGCCAAAAGAAAGATAAAAAGCTCCATGTCATTTACTACGCAAGTAGGACCTTGAATCCTACCCAAGTTAATTATTCGACTACGGAGAAAGAGCTCCTAGCTGTCATTTTTGCCTTGGACAAATTCAAGCCATACTTAATAGGATCCAAAGTTATTGTGTATACGGATCATGCGGCGCTGAAATGCCTTCTTTCTAAGAAGGATGCTAAGCCCCGCTTGCTTAGATGGATCCTACTCCTTCAAGAATTCGACTTGGAGATCAAAGATAAGAAGGGGGTAGAAAATGTGGTGGCGGATCATCTATCCCGCCTAGTCCTACCAAATTCCATTGACGAGTCACCTATTGAGGACTCATTCCCTGATGAGCAACTCTTTGTTGCTATGCATCCACCATGGTACGCTGATATAGCCAATTATCTTTCCACAGGTGCGATGCCGACTCATTGGACTGCGCAAGACAAACGTAAATTTCTAAGGGAAGTGCGCAGATTTTTTTGGGATGAACCTCTATTGTTTAAATATTGCCCAGACCAAATTATAAGGAGATGCGTCCCCGATGATGAACACAATTCAGTCATCTCCTTTTGTCGTGATCAAGCATGTGGGGGTCATTTTTCAGCCAAGAAAACAACTGCAAAAATTCTGCAATGTGGTTTTTATTGGCCCACATTATTTAAGGACACCCACAAGTTTTGCAAAGCGTGCGAGCGCTACCAGAAGCTAGGAGGATTATCTCGTTGAAATATGATGCCTCTCACCCCAATTCAACATCTTGAAGTCTTTGACTGTTGGGGCATCGATTTCATGGGACCATTCCCCTCATCTTTTGGGCATGTCTATATTCTGCTTGCCGTAGACTATGTGTCTAAATGGATAGAGTCTATCCCATGTAGAACCAACGATCATTGTACGGTTCTCAAGTTCCTCAAAGAAAATATACTTTCTAGATTTGGGACGCCTCGAGCCATTATTAGTGATGGTGGTTCTCACTTTTGTAATAGACCTTTTGAAACTTTGATGAAGAAATATGGTATTAGGCACAAAGTGAGTACCCCATACCACCCACAAACAAGTGGGCAAGCTGAAATCTCCAATAGGGAAATCAAGCAGATTTTGGAAAAGACGGTGAGACCGGATCGCAAGGATTGGTCCCTAAGATTAGATGATGCACTTTGGGCTCACCGTACTGCCTACAAGACACCCATTGGAATGTCCCCTTATAGACTTGTCTATGGGAAAGCTTGCCACTTGCCTGTGGAGATAGAACACAAAGCCTATTGGGCAATTCGGGCTCTAAATTTTGACATTAACAAGGCTAGCTCGCTTCGCAAACTTCAATTAAATGAGCTTGATGAGATCCGGAACGATGCATATGAGAATTCGAGAATTTACAAGAGCAAGATGAAGGCCTTTCATGACAAGCACATCTTAAGGAAATCTTTCCATGAAGGACAGAAAGTGCTCTTGTATAATGCCCGACTTCATCTTTTTTCGGGAAAATTACGATCTCGATGGACCGGCCCATATATTGTCAAAGAAGTTTTTCCTCATGGGGCTGTTGAGATTGAGAATGCAGCAAATGGTGATTGTTTCAAAGTTAATGGACAACGCCTTAAACCATTTATTGAGAAATTTGATTCAGAGGACATGTCCATCTCCCTGAATGATCCTGTCTATCAGGATGATTGATCTTCTAGTCTGATGGAGGTATAGCATAGGTAGGTTTAGTTTTGTTCTTCTGTTTTAATAGGTTTTAGTTGTTGAGTTGGAGAATTCCATGATCGCTCTCTCAGGTACTATTGTTCTCACTCTCTCATTGTTTACCATTGCTCTCATGTTCATGCTAATTGACTATCTTTTTACATTGAGGACAATGCAAGATTTGGTTGGGGGGTGAGATGAGATCCCTCATCTAGCATATTGCAACATTTCGAGCTTCACATGCGGTAAATTTTTTCGAATTTTCTAATATCTCAAAAATCTTTTAGAAAATCTTGTTTCTATACATTCGAGAGGCTATGAGTAGAAGAGGAGGAGAAACGAAGTGTGTGATGTTGTAGTCTTGAATTTCTCCCAACATAATGGTGTTATATGATAGTTCCCCTATTGTTGTGATTGATAAAAAAATTTGAACACTTTTTACACCTAGTTCACATTACACGATTTTCATGAGTGACAGGTTTATGTGATTTGTGGATTAGCTAGACTTTGATTTAAAGGTGTTGAGCAGCCAAGCCGGGGTATTTTGTCCATCCTTGTCCATGGGAAAATAACAGAAGATATGGATTTCTAAAAATCCTATCTAATTTAAAAGAAAAAGGAAAGAAAGGATGAAATTGGGAAGGAAAGAAAAATGGTGAAAAATTCCGAAAAGGGCTACCTATTACCAACCGGGGGATGGTCGAACCGTAACCAAAGCCGGAAATGGGACGTAGTGTGAAAGCCGTCGGAAGGACGGTAAGGCAAATTCCTGTCATAGGCTTGTTGTTGCTCTGTGCACCTTAAAATCCTTGGTTTACTTAATCTATGAAGAAGATGATTCCAGGAACTCATGAGATGAACTTTCACTATGCACACTAGGTTGAATTTGTTCGAGTTCCTCTATTTATCAATCAGTCAGCGGGAACTTCATGTAAACATTTCTTATGTTTTGAGAGTCCAAGGTTCAGCTTCTATCACCTAATTTCTCCAAATTTTATACTACTGCATCTTGGAATGGATAGAAACATGGATTCTGGAAGAGAGTTGGGTTTGGAGGTTTGAAATTGTTTTACGCATGTTTTGCTCGGGACTAGCAAAAAGCTGGTTGGGGGGTGTGTTGAACCTCCAATTTATACATTACATTGCCCATTACACGACAAGGTTTGCATGATTTTCATGGTTTAAAGGCCCGCCTAACACATGTTTTGTGATTATAGGGATGAGAGCGGACTTCATTCCATTACAAGCCAAAAGAACGCTTCTAGAGCTTTTGGATGAAGATGAAAGAAGACCAAAGAAAGGAGAAAGCAAAGAGAAGAGAGAGAAGAAGGAAAAGGAGAAAAAGAAGAGAAGAAGAATCAAATGGAAGACAGGCCGACCGGTCATGACCGGTCGGCCATGAAGGCTGATCATATTGATGAAGGGCCGACCGGTCATGACCGGTCGGCCATGCTCTCTGGACAAGGTGGAAACAAAGCCCGACCGGTCATGACCGGTCGGGCATGCACGCTGGACTGTGGATAGGTCTGTCCGACCGGTCTTGACCGGTCGGCAGCACCCCCTGGAATGATTGAAAGGCTAGTCCGACCGGTCACGACCGGTCGGCTCTGCGTATGGAAAGTCCTTTCTATATTAGGACTCCGAAAATTGCTGCGCAATGCGTAGTCTTTCGCAGAATCCGACGCAAGGGAGGTTGCTTGCTATAAAAGGACACCTAGGGGTTCTTTCTAGGTTGTCAGAGAAGCTGAGGAACGTGAGTTTGGAGAGTGAAGGCAATTGTGGAGCGGCTGCAACTCTCCTATTCGGGTTTTTCTATTTTTATGCTTTATTTCAGAGTTTTTAGTTATAGCATGACTATGCTCGGCTAAAACCTCTCAGCTAAGGCTGAGAGGTGAAGTTTGTAGCTAATTCCATGTTGATTTCAGTTTAATTCAAGTAATTTACATTCAAGTTTGGATTTTTGCATGGTTTAGTTCCAAATAATGGTAGTTTGAGATGTTTTATCTGAGTTTATGTGCTCCGGACATGAATTCCTTTTAATTCTCTGAGATTATCATGTTTGTTTATCTCAATTCGGATTATAGTTATCCTTGAGCAGGCCATAGTCCAGAGGCATGGCTGTTACTCCGCAGGCTATAGTTTTGAGTTTTGTATTGATTGAATGGAACTAGAACTTGGAAGTTCAACTTGAATGTGATGGAATGTGTGTGAATGCCTTATTTTCCAACTAGATGAGAGATAGGACTTCAATTCTAGTTGTGTTTTCTACTTGGATTGACTGAATTGACATGGGATTGCTACAAGTGGATCCTTGAAAGCCATAGTACTTTATATTTCTGATTTTTCATTAAGTTCCTGTTTTAAGTAAACATTCAATTGAACCTGAATTTCCTCTATAAAACTGAGTTGCTTGAGTGATTTGGGAGCTATTACTATTTCCCTGTGGATCGACCTCGGTCTTACCGAGTTTTATTACTACATCGCAGCCTTACACTTGAGGCGAGTGAACAACACATCTTCTTATAATTTAATTTGGGCACTTCCATTAAAAATTTCCATTTATCTTGCGCAGTCTAATGTGAAGGCATCGCACCTGTGAAAAGATCATTAGCTATATCAACATTCCATGGTGGATGTAAGGCAACAAAAAGTTGCTCATCAGGGAATAGGTCCTCTATAGGTGTTTTGTTAATAAAATTAGGCAAAACAAGGTGAGATAGATGATTCACCACTGTTGAGCCATGAATTGTCCATATCTGAACCCCAATTCATAGCACAATTACATAGTTTAAGTTGTTAAAGTTAAAGACTTATGCTTGTTTTTGTGTTTGTAGGTAAAAGAAAGAGGTGTCATGAATTTATTACTAATTTAAAGGATTTGGAGTGATTAGAAGACCAAGTTTTGATGAGCCAAAGAAGTGAATAAAAAATCCTAGAGAAATCAAATTAACGACCTGAAATGGCCAGAAAAATCAAAGTGCAGAACTGCAGGGCCAGAAAAGTAAGACGCACAAAGTTCAGAAAATGGCCCTGAAATATTGCTGGAGTGAAATTCTGATCAATCGGAATTAGTTCTGATCGATCAAAAATTAGTTCCGATCAATCAAAAATTAGTTTCGATCAATCAAAAAATCAGAATTTCAGGACTAAAAACTTCTGCACTCCTTAGACAGAATTTCCAATCGATCGATATAGTTCCGATCGATCGAAACATCAATCAGAATTGTTTACAGCTGGTAAGTAATATGCAGATTCTGAAAGTTTCTAAGTTGGTGGAGCTTCATTATTATAAAAGGACACCTAGGGTTCGGTCATAAGGCATCATAGAAGGCTTGGAAACTTGTGGGAGGTGAAGAGGATCGTCGTGGACCATCTACAACTCTCCTAAATCCAGTTTTTTATGTTTTCTAGTTTTTTTCATTGCTTTTAGTTATAGCATAATGATGCTCGGCTAGAACCTCTTAGCTAAGGCTAAGAGGTGAAGCTTGTAGCTAGTTATCATGTAGAATTTGTTTAATTCACGTACCTTTACTTAAAGTTTGGATTTTTAAGTTCTAGTTTGAATAAAGTTGGTATTTTTGGATGTTTTATGAGAGTTCATGTGCTTCGGACATGGGTTCCTTACAATTCTCTAAGATTGTCATGTTTGGATTTATTAGATTTAAATTGTAGTAACCCTAGAGCATGTCATAGTCTCTTGGCATGGTTGTTATTTCGAAGGTTACATGTTTGAATTCTATGTGCTTCATTAGAACTAGAATCTTATTTTCTAACTTAAGTGGGATTGTTTGTATTTGAATGCTTAATCTTCCAACTAGATGAGAGATAGAACTTCGAATCTAGTTGTATTTATACTTGGATGGATGAAGTCACATGGAACTGCTATAAGTGGATCCTTGAGGCCTTAGTTTTATAAATTATCAGATTTTTACAAAAGTTACTGTTTTTACTTAGTTTTTAAAATCAAATCCTAAAATTGCTAAATTAGAAGTTGCTAGAATGGTTTGAATTGGTTTACCATAATTCCCTATGGATCGACCTCGGTCTTACCAAGTTATTACTACATCGAAAGCCTCACACTTGAGGTGAGCAAACAATCTAAGAATTCAACTTGAAACCATCGTAAGCCTTGCACTTGAAGCCATCGCAAATTGCTCAATGTTAAGAATTCAACTTGAAACCATTAAAAACGAAATAAACAATCTAAGAAAACTATAAACTTCACCTCTTAGCTCTATCTAAGAGGTTAACTAATGAAAAGTATAAGAACAAACTAAAACTAGAACTAGAAGAAAAAGAAAACTAGTTGTAAAAGGCTAGGAAGCCTCCTAGGTCTTGAATCTTTTGCTTCCCACATTGCTAGATGGGTTAGGAAGAGGCTGTAGGTGTCCTTTTATAGCTTGGAGGCATCACCGACTTGAAAGAATCATAGAACTACGGAGTCCTCCCGCACTTAGGAAACCCAAAAAAATGGAAATAAAAGTTGTAGAAAACTTCTTCAATCTGTTTACATGTGGCCGACCGATCTTGACCGGTCAGACCTGTCTGATAAGAGTTCAGAGAGTATAGAGAGGAGGCTGACCGGTCTTGACCGGTCGGACTTGTACAGGGCCTCCTCTAGCATCTTCAAAAGGTGGGCAGCACCAAGGCCAACTGGTCTTGACCGATCTGGCTTTCCTGGCCAACCGGTCATGGCCCTTTTTCCTCCATTTTTTCTTTCTTTCTTTCTTCTCTTCTCTCCTTCTTTCTTCTTCCTTCTTTAGCCCATCTTGGGTCTTCATCCAAGGGCTCCTAAATGTGTTGTTTTTATCATCAATTAAGTGTACTCTCTCTCTCATTCCTACATCAACAAAACATGCATTAGATAGGTCTTTTAAGCATGCAAACCATGCATATAAGGCAATGCAATCAGCTAGAATATGTATAAAATGGGAGCTCAACACCAATTAATCAAGAGCTTGAGAGGATTAAATCTATACATAATAGGCCAAGCATGATATACAATTAATCAATATGCATAAAGGGCATTCAACCCAATCAACCAACCAACCCACCACACATATATTAAGGCCATATGAATTGACAATTCATGAATCTAAGGGCTTATAGCCCAAGCCATCCATCCACCTAATAACTTATTTTCAATAAAGATCAAAGACTCATGAAAAAATATAACAATTGATCACCAAATCAAACACATATTTAGAAAATATCAATCCAAAATGGGCAAGTAGCCTAACTAAGATGTACGAAATGTGCTCAATGCTGTCAACCATCCAAAATAGGCAAGTAGCCCAAACCCAAAGAAAGATATATCACATCAGCTCAACAACATAAATATATGATTGTATATAGGACATTAGGACAAAGTCATGGGTCAATTAAAAAAGATAACTATCGACCGAGACTGATCCAACTCGACATAACCAAAATGAACTGTCTCTGATGTCGCTCGACTCCTAATGATCAAGACTAAAGTTAAACTCAGGTGGAATGCCATGACCAAGGTCTACTGGAGGTGGCTCATGTCGGATAGTATGATCCATTCTCTTAAGGCGCTCCTTGTTAAGTTCTGAAATGTGTATATTCTAACCCCATTTCATCACTAACATTGCATGATTTCTATGTTTAAAGGCTTATCTAATGCATTGTTTTGTGGTTGTAGGAATGAGAGAGGGACTTCACCAAAATGATGTCAAAAGACTCTTCAAAGCATTATTAAATATCAAAGGCAAGAAGGCTAGAAGGTGGAGTGAAGAAGCAAGGAGAGAAGAAATAAGAAAGAAGAAAGAAATCCATAATTCTTAGGGTCCGATCAATCATGACCGGTCAGCCAGATGCCAAACCAGTCGATTGACCGGTCAGCAATGAAGACCAGGGAGTTGTGAAGCTGCTGGACTAAGCTCACCAAAATGATGTCAAAACACTCTTCAAAGCATCATTGAAGATCAAAGGAAAGAAGGCTAGAAGGTGGAGTGAAGATGCAAGGAGAGAAGAAATAATAAAGAAGAAAGAAATCCAGAATTCTTGGGGTCCAACCGGTCGTGACCGGTCGGCCATGAAGACCAGGGAGTTGTAAAGCTGCTGGACTAAGCCCAGACCTATCCGACCGGTCGGCCATGACAAAAACAACAACTTTCTAAATTCAAACTCTGATTTTTGTTGCGCATGACGTAAATCTTACACGAAATCTCGAAGATTCTTCATCGGTGGAGCTTCAAAGCTATAAAAAGACACCTTCACTTCATTCCTAAGGTATCCTAGAAGAGTTCTAAAGCATTGGGAGGTGGAGAATGATGATTTTGAAGTTCTACAATTCCATCTACTTAAAAACTCTCTAGTTTTCATGTTTAGCTTAAATTTTCTATTTTGTTCTAGCATGGTTGGCTAGACCTTTTAACTAGAGCTAAGAGGCAAAGCTTGTAGTTATCTTAGATGCTTTTAATTCATTTTTAAGGTTTCAAAGTTTTGATTTTTATGTTGAACAATAATTTGTTTATGTTTGAATGAAGTTCTAAGTTAGTTTTTCTTTAATCTCTATGATGACTCATGTGATGTTTAGAAGAATTAAGCTTAGATTCTTAGTTATTATGCAAGATCTAAACCCGTACGCTTCGAGGAATCGTATTCAATATGCTCTAGATCTTGGATCTTTATGTAGGAACTTTAAACTAAAGTTCTATCTTTTTGAAATTCTGAGATATGTGTTGAACATTAATATGATTTGAATCAAGTTCAAATTATGATGTTAGTTGAATCTAGTTACAGGATTTGATGTTTATCATAGTTGTGATCTTAATTTATTGGAACTAGGATTGACCTATGCAATTGAGTGTGCCTAATGCCTAACTTGAATTGAGGGAGTCATGTAGATGAATAACACGTATGTTAGATTGTTTGATGTTATAACCGCTCTATAATTCGGCTAGATAGGTGAATTCCAATTCTAGTTGTGTAGTTGAAAAACCTATACGAATTATACATCAAGGATAGCTATAAGTGGATCCTCGGTGCTTTAATATTTCTTTAGTTTGATAAACTCACCTTTAAGTTTACAGGTTGCTCATCTAGATTCAAATTCCAAATTAGTTTGCTTTGATTATATTTTGATTAGAGTTATTTAAAAAAGTTTTGTGAATTCCTGGATGATCCCTGAGGACGATCTCGGTCTCTACTGAATTATTACTACATCGCAGTCTTGCACTTGAGGTGAGCGAACAAGTTTTTGGCGTTGTTGCCGGGGATTTGACAGTGTTTATAGGATTTCTAAAAATAGCTTTTAATTGAGATTTTTAGGAACTTCCTTTAGACTAATACTAACTTAATTTGTTTTTTACTTTTACAGGAATTTTCTTTTAGAAGGAGAAGTGAATTAGTTCTTCAAATCAGGTCTTACTTTTCCAACTTTATTCTTCTCTTCCTTATTCTATCATTATTCTTATTCATCTCTAGTAGAGTGGGTGGGGATTCCTTTTGGTCGGTCTAACCGCATTGGATCTCTGATTGGTTGGCCCGTGCCGCCTTTATTCCTACTGGTCGGCATAGCCGTCTTGGATCACCCTGAGCTTGGAGATTTCCCTTGTCAACCATTCCTCTTTCTTCTTTTTCTAATTTTTCTCAAGATTCAAAGAGTGGGTGGGGTGTTCTTTTGAACCCCTATTGACCAGGAGAAATCAGTCTCTATCTTCGCTTCTGGCTTAGCCATTACAAGACACCTTGTGCTTCGGTCTTTGAGAGAAGTTAAGGAAAGTAGGAAGAATTCTTTTTCATTTTTCTTTTTCTTTTTTCTGAATTTGCATGCCCCACTAGGTCCGTGATCAAAACAATCGGTTAATAAGTGAAGGGGGAATTGTTAAAGGGATTAATAAAGGACCACGTGCTAAGAAACGTTTGAATTTTTCAATTTTTTCTGAAAGTATGGCTGAAAATCAACTCGATCCAAGGGCTAATCAAAATTTGTCCCAAAATCAAACGGAAATAGGAGAAAATGAAGTAGAGAATGCTCCTTAACCAAGGACTCTACATGATTATTTGCAACCAGGGAGAGCGAACACACCCTCATGCATAATCTTTCCATATAATGCAGGGAATATAAATCTCTCAAACTGAGAGTAATCCAACTTCTTCCTAAATTTTCATATAATGTAGGGGGTGGATCTCCCATCCACCAAGTTCAAGGATCTTTGTCCCTTCCCACATGTGAAGGACCTCAAGGCATTAAGGTGTTAATGCAAAGATTTGTCAATTACCATGGTTAGTGTGTCGTTGAGTCCCTGGCAACTGAAGACAGTTTCCCTTGCGGCTGAAGACAGAAGCTTCTCGAAGATCAAGTCAGCCTCTAGCCTTTTCACCCCAAACCTTTGATCCTAAAAAATCTTCTATGGATGGCCCAAGTCCCTTCTAGGCACACCCTTAGCACCATCTATAGCTCACCTTCCATTTAGATCAGCAATGGATAGGTCTTTGGTTGCAGAAAGTTCCTTAAAATTGAAAATATTTCAGCCTGCACTCTCCGATACATACCCGATCCATCGGAGAATATTCCGATAGATGTCCGATCAATCGGACAATGTTTCCGATCCATCGGAAAATAGTCCAGTTACATTGCAAACTCTCTGGACACTTTTCCGAGCCATCGGAGGTATGTCCGATCCATCGGACAGTGTGTTCCGATCAATCGGACAGTATGTCCGATCAATCGTACATTTGTCCAGTAAACTTTGAAAAACTCTCTGGACTCTTTTACGATCAATCGGAGGTCTGTCCGATCCATCGGACAGGGCTCTCCGATCCATCGGACATAGGTACGATCCATCGGAAGAATTTCCAGAAAAATTGCATCATCTCTCTGGAAGAAATTCCGATCAATCGGACCACCTATCCGATCAATCGGACAGGGTGTTCCGATCAATCGGAACCAAGTCCGATCAATCGGAGATCCTGTTTTCAAGCAAAATTCAAATTTGACTAAATCTTATGTCCGATCAATCGGAACCTATCGAGCTGACCGTTTTCTGACCGTTGAAGGGCATAATCTATTTATAGAACTCGGTTGGATCTTGCAAAAGACACCTCGAGCACCATCTAGGGTTTGAGTGAGCCTTCTTCTTGAGATCCCCTTCTTCCAAACCCTTAGATCTGTTGAGTTCATTCTTCAATCCATGTTGATCTGACCAACATTGATTAAGCATTCAAAGCTTGGATTGAAACATGAACTCAGCTCCTCTTTAATGGCATCTTGACCTACCTCTCATAGACATTTGCTTGTCATCAATGCCATTAATGGTGGTTTAGGTAGAAGCTTTCCTCATATAAAAGCCATATCCCAAAATAGCCTCAACCTAACCTCAATCCCTCGCCTTGGAAACTACAATGGGTCATCCGGAGCAAGGTTGCTGATCGAGGGAGCTGAAGAAGACGTCTTCCGTACAAGCTGAAGCATCTTCAACAAAGGCATCATCAAGGGACTCAATCAGCTAAGTATCTTTAGTCTTTCGAGTCCAAGAAACCTCCTCGAGTTGAGATTTGGGTTTCAGAGTTTGAAGACCCAAACTCGGTAGAGTCCTTGCGTAGGACAAGTCCTTGAGTAGGACAAGCCCTTGTGTAGGACTAAGTGGTCATGGATTAGTCCTATGGAAGGATGAATCCATGTGTTGAGTCGTAAGTCCTTTTGTAGGCTGTTAAGGTTTATGGTTAACCTCATTTAAAACCATAGTGATAGTGAAATCCGGCCACTCAAGGAGTGAGTGGATCAGCCGGGAGTGGAGTAGGTACATAACCGAACCACTATAAAAATCCCTTGTTGTGTGGTGAATGGATGAACTGATTTACTTCTTTTTCATGGGCTTCTATTATGGTTTGCATATCTGATGTTTGATGAAAGTGCTCTAAGAATATTTTGTGTTGAGAAATTTTAAAAAGTGTCCTATTCACCCCCCTCTAGGACAAGATAACTTGTTTCTTGCTTCTATAACAGCGGTAATCAAACTTATACCGCATTTTCAATTGGTATCAGAGCGGGTTCCTCCTCAAAGGCGTAACCGCCCGGAGTGTGATCCGTCTCTAGAAGCTTGAAATCATGTCAAAAGGGGATTCCAGTATGGTTTCCAAGCCTCCATATTTTGATGGATCAAACTACGCATATTGGAAAGCAAGGATGAGAGTTTTCTTGCAATCATTGGACCATGCAACATGGAGGTCTGTGGAAATCAGATATGAAATACCCCTCTTGAACACTACCTTAGAGGGTGTCACAACCACCACAGTCAAACCTGATGACTTATGGACTGATCTTGAAAAACTGAGATACATTAGCAATGTAAAGGCACTCAATGCCATCTTTTGTGCCGTCTCAGCGGATGAGTTCAAAAGAATTTGTAATTGCACAACATCCAAAGAAGCTTGGGACATCCTTGAAACTACACATGAAGGGACTAGTACAGTCAAGAGGTCAAAGCTTCAGCTATTGACAACTCAGTTTGAAAATATGAAAATGGAAGAACATGAGAACTTCATGGACTTTTACACCCGTTTGAGTGATGTCACCAATGCTATGTGGGGATTGGGAGAGAGAATTTCGGACCCGCGCATTTGTAGGAAAATTCTAAGATCCTTACCCGAACGATTCTCTTCCAAGGTCATAACTATTGAGGAATGTAGAGATATTGATACTATGAAAATAGAAGATTTACTAGGATCTCTACAGACCCATGAACTTCATTTCAAGAAATCCCCAAAAAGTAAAAACACCGTGCTAAAAACTTCACACACTACACAAGAATCTGAAGTTGATAGTGATGAAGAATTGGATATGAATGAAATGGCTCTTATGGCCAAGAAATTTAGAAAATTCTTCAAAAACAAAGGAAAGAGGGTTGACAAGAATAGCAAATCTTTTGACAAAAAGCGCTATACAGGAAAATCTTACAACAAGCCAAAAGATCCCAAGTGCTACAACTGTGGTCGCTATGGTCATATTGCCTCTGAATGTCAAGCTCCTGCCAAAGAAAAATTCAAAAAGAAAGCTATGGCAGCCACATGGGACAACCTTGGGAGTACTGATTCAGAAACAGAAGAAGATCAAAGTGATGAGAGAGGATCAGTTAAAATTCTGATGGCCTCTATTTCTGAGATTGTCCCAGACTTACAAGGCGATAATGATCATGAGCAATCAGAACACAATATGACATCCTCCGATGATGACGAGGATGATAATGAAGGTTTGCAAGTTGCCTATGATGAGCTATTCCGTCAAAGCATCCTTCTTACCAAGAAGTTGAGCCAAGCTAATATTGAAAACAACAAACTGGCTGATGAAATGCAAGAAGTGAAGAGAGAAAACCACGGATTCTACCATCAGATCTGTGAATTGGAAAAGAAAAACAAAGCTGCACAAGACAAAATTAATACCCTAGAAGATGAGCTGAAAAAGGCAAAATCTACAAATCAGTGTTTAGTCTTGCAGCTTAATCAAGAAAGTCAACTCAATGAAAGATTTGCCCAAAGTAGAGAAAAACTTGATGATATCCTTAAGTCAGGTAAACCTTGTAGGAACACAAGGGGGCTAGGATATAATGAGCCAACTAAGGTTAGTAACCCAGAACCTAAAAAGACCAGGAATGCATCAGGAAGCACCACTAAGAGAAATTCACCTATATGTCATGCATGCGGAGATGTTGGTCATCTAAAGTTTGAATGCTTGGTCCTTAAGAATCCGGTTCGGAACTTGAAAGGTAAATTTGTACCTACCGGTAAAAGGATGAATCAGATGTGGAGTCCTCCTAAACAAACTCCAAACATGAGGAAGAATTATCCCACTCCACCAAAGAAAGACAAAAGAATGGAAGAGCTCCTAGAAATGGTAAAACAGTTGAACAAAAAAACCATGGAGCTGATGAGAGAGAAAACCTCAAAAACTTGTGCCCAACCAATGACATCCCTAGAATCTACCAAGAAACCTAGTTCTCCAAAAAGGATAGTCTCTAAATGGGTAGTTAAGAACAAATGCTTAGTTATTCATACAGCCCTTAGAGCCGGAAGAAACACTAGGTGGTATCTTGATAGTGGATGCTCCCGACACATGACAGGTGACAAGACTCAGTTCTGTGATTATGCTGAATTTGATGGTGGGTCTATTACCTTTGGAGATGGGAGTATTGCCAAGATTGTTGGAAAGGGAACCATCACCGGGCCAGGATTGCCCAAAATTGAGGATGTTCTATGTGTTGACGGTTTGAAACATAATCTGTTAAGCATCTCTCAAATATGTGATGAACAGCATTCCGTGAAATTCTCCAAAGAGATGTGCGAAATTATGGACCAAACTGGAAAATTAATATTAAAAGGGTTTCGCACTGGAGATAACTGCTATGTGATTGAAAACAAGGGTGATGAGGGACCACCCGCCGTATGCCACATGGCTATTAATGATGATACTGAATTATGGCATCAACGGCTTGGTCATGTCCACTACAGGAACCTTGCTAAGCTAAGTAGGAAGAAATTGGTGAGAGGATTACCAAAGATTGGGAAGAAACCAAAAGAAGTATGTGCTGAATGCTTGAAAGGTAAACAAATTAAAGTAGCACATAAGAAGACATCCATCATCGCTACATCAAAACCCCTTGACCTACTCCATATGGACCTTGTAGGCCCCACAAGAGTAATGAGTCAAGGAGGTAAGAGGTATTTCTTCGTTATTGTTGACGACTATTCCCGGTATACATGGGTTGTATTTTTGAAAGAAAAGTCGGATACATTCGAGGAATTTGAGAAACTCATGAGACGACTCCACAATGAAAAGGAATGCACAGTTAAACGTATTAGGAGTGATCATGGAGGGGAATTTGAGGATGGGCGCTTTGAACTATTCTGTGAAAATTTGGGAATCAAGCATGAATTCTCAGCCCCAAAAACTCCCCAACAAAATGGAGTAGCAGAAAGGAAAAACAGAGTTCTACTCGAAATGGCCACAGTCATGATGAACAGCAAAAATATAGCTCAAAATCTGTGGGCCGAAGCAGTTAATACAGCTTGTCACATCATTAACCGAGTCTACTTGAGAGCTGGCCTAGATAAGACCCCATATGAGTTATGGAATGGAAAAGTCCCAAACATTAAGTACTTTAGGGTCTTTGGTAGCAAATGTCACATCCTTCGAGATAGAGAAAATTTAGGAAAATTTGACTCTAAGAGCGATGAGGGAATATTTCTAGGATATGCTTCTGATAGTCGGGCCTATAGAGTGTACAATACAAGGACTAAAACAACTCAAGAATCCATAAATGTTGTCATTGATGACCAATCCAAGGAAGACACAAGACTTGATGATGATGAAGTGGGAGAACCGTGCCACATAGGTAAACCTGATGAAAAATCTCCCACTCCCAATGCCTCAATAGCTTCGGGAAATACTCCACATGTCAAGGATCATCCCCTCAATCAAATCATTGGAGATCCGGATGTTGGAGTCAAGACTAGAAGACAACTTGAGGCCATCAACAGTCATGTGTGCTTCACTTCAAAAATTGAACCAAAAAATATAAATGAAGCTCTCAATGATGAATTTTGGATACTTGCTATGCAAGAGGAACTTCAACAGTTTACCCGAAATGATGTTTGGTTTCTAGTTGAAAGACCAAATGAGAAAAATGTCATTGGAACCAAATGGATCTTCAAAAACAAAACAGATGAATCTGGCAATGTGATTCGGAACAAAGCACGTCTCGTGGCTCAAGGGTACACTCAAATTGAGGGAATTGATTTTGATGAAACTTTTGCCCCGGTAGCTAGACTCGAATCCATTCGAATTCTCATGTCCATAGCATGTGCTCTTAAATTCAAATTATTTCAAATGGACGTGAAGAGTGCCTTTCTAAATGGTATACTTGATGAGGAGGTTTATGTTGAACAACCAAAAGGGTTTGTGGACCCTAGTTACCCTCAAAGAGTCTACCGATTGAAAAAGGCTCTCTATGGGTTAAAACAAGCCCCCCGAGCATGGTATGAACGTCTTACTCAATTTCTTATTGCTCACCAGTTTGTTAGGGGGAGTGTTGATAAAACCCTATTTGTTAAAAGGACGGCTGATTCCTTTCTCATTGCTCAGATTTATGTTGATGATATTGTATTTGGGTCTAACTGTGAAGAATTCTCTGACTTATTTGCTGAATTAATGAAATCTGAATTTGAGATGAGTTTGGTTGGCGAACTAAATTTTTTCCTAGGATTGCAAGTTAAACAGCTGAAAAATGGAATCTTTATCAACCAAACTAAGTATGCAAAAGACTTGGTCAAGAGATTTGGGTTAGACTCGGGTCGATCACACACCACGCCTATGGCCACCACCATTAAACTTTCTAAAGACTTATCTGGCACTAGTGTTGATCAACATCTATATAAAAGTATGATTGGGAGTCTTCTCTACCTCACAGCTAGTAGACCCGATATCGCCTTTAGTGTAGGGGCATGTGCTAGATTTCAAGCCGATCCTAAGGAATCACACCTCATTGCTGTAAAACGAGTGATTAGATATGTGGCCTGCACCACTGATTATGGCTTGTGGTACCCCTTTGACACCTCAACCATCATTGCGGGGTACTCCGATGCCGATTGGGCCGGAAATATGGATGACAGAAAATCCACTAGCGGTGGCTGCTTTTACATCGGAAATTGCTTAGTTGCTTGGCATAGCAAAAAGCAAAACTCCATCTCCTTGTCCACCGCTGAAGCTGAATATATTGCTGCTGGAAGTTGCTGTGCTCAACTACTTTGGATGAAGCAGATGTTGAAGGATTATGGTCTTAATCAGGATGAAATGACGCTTTTTTGTGACAACACAAGCGCCATTAATATCTCAAAAAATCCGGTTCAACATTCTCGAACTAAGCATATCGACATCCGGCATCACTTTATACGAGAACTCGTTGAAGAAAAACTGGTTAATCTTGAATACATTCAAACTGAGCGGCAATTGGCCGACATCCTTACGAAACCGCTAGATTCCACAAGGTTTGAACACCTTCGGAAGTCTATCGGTGTGTGCTCATTCTAGCAAAATGGACACTCATGTGCTTATAGGTATATCTGAGGAATTAGCCTCATTTTTGTTGGTAATTATTGATATTGTCATGCTCACACTCGTATCAAATTAGCTGGACATCATTTGCTGAAGAGAAAAAAAAAATGTTTAGTGTTGAAAATCCCACTGGGGGCATTTCCGATGGATCGGACACATCGTCCGATCAATCGGAAATATCGGCAGATTAACCGTCAAATACGCGAGCCCTATTCAGTCGGTTTTCATTTCTTCTCTCTTCCTCTCATTTCTCAGCCCCTTTTGCTAGGGCATCTCCATCCGGACGGTCTAGAGTTCAGCTGAGTCTTCCTGGATCCCCATTTGCAGCTCCAATAGGTCTTTGCATCTCCTCGGTAAGATCCTTCAAGCTGGTGGTTTGATTTTTTGGCTATCCGGTTGGTATCTTCTGTCCCTCTCCTCTATCAGATCATCATTCCTAGGGATTTGAAGTGTTTTCCGTCCATCTTGGTATCTACATTGGTTGAATCCTCTTTCCAAGCTTGCTACATCATGCCTAAAGACGCAAAAGGCAAGTCCAAGATGGCAGCTGGGCCATCCACCACTGCCAGGACCAAGAAGTTGCAAACTTCTCGGCCCTCTCAGGGCTCTCCTCCACCTGCTGCACCTCCTGTTCAGCCTGAGAGTCCAGCCTCTCTCTCTCGGTTTCAATCACGCACCATTATCTATGAGAGAGTGGTCACTGAGTCCTGCGTGGAGCCCTTCGGCATTCCTGCTCTTCTTGCTCAGATTGGGTGGGATCCTGTACTTCGTTTTGGCGGCGTCGCCCATCCCGAGGTGGTCTATACATTTCTATCTAAAATCATCAATCCTGTTGGCAACCCTCCCTCATGTGAGGTTATTGTCGGCGGCCGGGTCGTCCAGGTCACAGCCCACACAATAGCCGCCCTGATTGGTGTTCCCGTGTCCACAGCCCCGCAACCCAATGACAATCTACTTGATACTTCACTTAGGGATGATTGGACTCGCTACTTATGTCGGGGTCCAAATCCGGAGTGGATCGATGGTAGTGCTCTCCGCGCATCTGAAATGTCTAATAGGTTTCGTGTGCTCCATCAGATCTTCAGCACCAATGTCTATCCCCGCAGTACAAACAAGTCCGACCTTACTGCCAATATGGTCAATCTGCTGTACCACGTCGGTCATGGGACGCGCCTGTGTCTCCCATCCATCATCTTGCATCATATTTTGGACGCCCTGCCACACAACCGCAACACCATTCCGTTCGGGTGGCTCATTACTAGATTAGGGCACGAGTGCGGATTTACAGATATTGTGGTCCACCCCATTCCTCGTCGCACATTCAGGGACCTCAATATCAAGAAGATGACCCTTCCAAAAGAGGATGACGTAGAAGATCGGGATTTCTCGCACACTCCTACACAGGTGTCGGCTGACACCCGCAGCGGGTCTTCTGCTCCATCACCGACTCCTGCCCCAGCTCGTCGCTCAGTCAAGCGGCGCCTACAGTCCGACGCCTCCTCGGCTCCTCCTCCTCCCAGCACGGAGCAGATCACTGCTCAATTAGATCGCGTGGAGGGTGCCCTTGCCCAGCATGGTGAGCGGCTGTCGCGACTCGAGAGCTTGTTGCAGTCTATTCATGCTGCTGTCCAGAGCCTCACCTCAGCTTTATCATGCCGTCGCGATGACGTCTCTGGCCCTGCTCCATAGCGGCCTACCTTTTCAGCTAGGGTCCCTAGAGTTTAGTCGTCGCAGATATCTTTTTGGAGCGACGTTGATTGTTGTATTGATTGGTGCATCTTTTCATTGACATCTTTTTGGATTGACGGCCGGTTATACTTTTTGGCTATGTTTTCTGGATACTTTTTGGATATTCTGGATGCTCAGTATTTGGATATCATGATGATCATTATGTCTTTCTTGTTATGCTATTATATCTAATGATCATTCTTTTTGGGTATCTTCTGCATATATATACATATTATTATGCGACATTGCTCATTCCTGGCGGGCTCCTTGCTCTCTTTTTGGTTTTTGTATATATATGGTTTGTTGGTCATGATATACATTTCAGCAGGGGAGGTTGGTTGCCTGGGCTATAAGCCCTCTGTGCTTACTGTCATATACTTGTATATCCTTGCATGACCATGTGTGTGTTGGCTTCCTCTCTCGGCTCGATAATGTTTACTTTCCTCCTTGCGTCTATGACATATATGCTGCATTCTCATTTTACTAACCTTTGTCAATCACTGACAAAAAGGGGGAGAATTTATCCCACCAAAAGATCCAGGTATCTTTTTGTTGATCTTTTGTGTGCAGGGACAAAGGGGGAGTTCATATGAAGCCAAGTTTGTACATTGAGTCTGTACATTTTGTATGTAATGAGTCATGTCTATGTATAAAGTTTTTATTTCTTTTGACATGATGTATTTTGATTTTTGGTGTCTAGGATAAAGTCTGTGGTATGGACCAAGACTTGCATAGGTTTGGTTTTGTCTGGTAATTGACAAAGGGGGAGATTGTTAATGCAAAGATTTGTCAATTACCATGGTTAGTGTGTCGTTGAGTCCCTGGCAACTGAAGACAGTTTCCCTTGCGGCTGAAGACAGAAGCTTCTCGAAGATCAAGTCAGCCTCTAGCCTTTTCACCCCAAACCTTTGATCCTAAAAAATCTTCTATAGATGGCCCAAGTCCCTTCTAGGCACACCCTTAGCACCATCTATAGCTCACCTTCCATTTAGATCAGCAATGGATAGGTCTTTGGTTGCAGAAAGTTCCTTAAAATTGAAAATATTTCAGTCTGCACTCTCCGATACATACCCGATCCATCGGAGAATATTCCGATAGATGTCCGATCAATCGGACAATGTTTCCGATCCATCGGAAAATAGTCCAGTTACATTGCAAACTCTCTGGACACTTTTCCGAGCCATCGGAGGTATGTCCGATCCATTGGACAGTGTGTTCCGATCAATCGGACAGTATGTCCGATCAATCGTACATTTGTCCAGTAAACTTTGAAAAACTCTCTGGACTCTTTTACGATCAATCGGAGGTCTGTCCGATCCATCGGACAGGGCTCTCCGATCCATCGGACATAGGTACGATCCATCGGAAGAATTTTCAGAAAAATTGCATCATCTCTCTGGAAGAAATTCCGATCAATCGGACCACCTATCCGATCAATCGGACAGGGTGTTCCGATCAATCGGAACCAAGTCCGATCAATCGGAGATCCTGTTTTCAAGCAAAATTCAAATTTGACTAAATCTTATGTCCGATCAATCGGAACCTATCGAGCTGACCGTTTTCTGACCGTTGAAGGGCATAATCTATTTATAGAACTCGGTTGGATCTTGCAAAAGACACCTCGAGCACCATCTAGGGTTTGAGTGAGCCTTCTTCTTGAGATCCCCTTCTTCCAAACCCTTAGATCTGTTGAGTTCATTCTTCAATCCATGTTGATCTGACCAACATTGATTAAGCATTCAAAGCTTGGATTGAAACATGAACTCAACTCCTCTTTAATGGCATCTTGACCTACCTCTCATAGACATTTGCTTGTCATCAATGCCATTAATGGTGGTTTAGGTAGAAGCTTTCCTCATATAAAAGCCATATCCCAAAATAGCCTCAACCTAACCTCAATCCCTCACCTTGGAAACTACAATGGGTCATCCGGAGCAAGGTTGCTGATCGAGGGAGCTGAAGAAGACGTCTTCCGTATAAGCTGAAGCATCTTCAACAAAGGCATCATCAAGGGACTCAATCAGCTAAGTATCTTTAGTCTTTCGAGTCCAAGAAACCTCCTCGAGTTGAGATTTGGGTTTCAGAGTTTGAAGACCCAAACTCGGTAGAGTCCTTGCGTAGGACAAGTCCTTGAGTAGGACAAGCCCTTGTGTAGGACTAAGTGGTCATGGATTAGTCCTATGGAAGGATGAATCCATGTGTTGAGTCGTAAGTCCTTTTGTAGGCTGTTAAGGTTTATGGTTAACCTCATTTAAAACCATAGTGATAGTGAAATTCGGCCACTCAAGGAGTGAGTGGATCAGCCGAGAGTGGAGTAGGTACATAACCGAACCACTATAAAAATCCCTTGTTGTGTGGTGAATGGATGAACTGATTTACTTCTTTTTCATGGGCTTCTATTATGGTTTGCATATCTGATGTTTGATGAAAGTGCTCTAAGAATATTTTGTGTTGAGAAATTTTAAAAAGTGTCCTATTCACCCCCCTCTAGGACAAGATAACTTGTTTCTTGCTTCTATAACAGCGGTAATCAAACTTATACCGCATTTTCATAAGGTACCAAAATTTAAAAGATATGATGGTACATGGTGTTCTGTAGATCACCTTAGAGCTTTCTGTGGAGAGCTTGATGTTGTGGTAGGCAACGATGGAGTGTTGATCTATTTGTTTCAAAAGTCCCTAAAAGGTGATACGTTAGATTGGTACACATCAGTGGACTACCATCGAATTAAGATGTGGAAACAACTTTCTCAAGCATTTGTCGATCATTTCTTGTACAATCTTAACTCAGCACTCAGAAGGGCGGATCTTACAGCCTTAAGGCAGGGGAATGATGAATCATTATCAGCTTACATTAAATGGTGGAGGGCTATGGTTGATAGAATGAAGATACTCATTGACGACAAGGAGCAGATCTCCATGATCGTCCTCTTGGCAAACCCGAGTATCTCTGGATAACTTGTCTCATATCCGTATGTCTGTGTCGGGGAACAAGTCGAAGTTGGAATAAGGGCTGTGATGATCTCCCATTGGTGGCGTCATCAAGCCTCTACGATACAATAGATAGTGGAAGGAGGGCCTACGAAACATGAGAACGATAATGATAGTATTCCCATCCCCCATCTTATAGAATAAGACGATCTTGTTGCCTCCACTGAAAGCGTACTATTCCTCCCTCAGCATGGACAACTGCAGCAGCAACAACAACACTCGAGATGGAACCCACAGTGCCTTAATCAAGGTTGGCAAGGGGCACCCCAAACTAGTCCAATCTCAGAACACCTCACCCTACAAGGGGCATCTCTAATCGGTCCAGCCTTTGCACCCCTAAGTATGCAAGGGGCACCTCTTGCCTACCCAGCTTTCATTAGCCAAGAAGAGCCTCCTCTCCATTTTATCCATATCATCGACTCTCATTTAAAGTTTGAGTCCCTTATCCTAAAAGGGCACCCCGAGCTATTTCAATCCCAGAGCCTCTCATCCTGCAAGGGGCACCCCCAACTATTTCAATCCCAAGGCCTCTCATCCTGTAAGGGGCACTCCTAACTATTTCAACCCCAGAGCTTCTCATCTTGCAAAGGGGTAACCCCAACTATTTTAACCCCAGAGCCTCTCATCCTACAAGGGGCACCCCCAGCTATTTTAATTCTAGAGCCTCTCATCCTATAAGGTACTTGTTCGCTCACCTCAAGTGCAAGGCTGAGATGTAGTAATAATTCTTGGTAATACCGAGGTCAATCCTCAGGGACTGTCATAACAATTCTAAACTTTATAACTAGGATGGGCTAAATTCGGATTTGTATCGATGGATGAAAATTAAGAACATAAACTATTTATTAAATAAGAGAAATAAGCAATAGAGCGCCAATGATCCACTTCTAATCATTCATAATGCCAATTCAACCATTCAAGCCAATAACTCAATTGAAATCAGAGTTCTATCCCTATCCAACCAGGATATAGAGCAATCAAATCATTATAACATATCTAACATGAATGGATCATTTACTGATATGATTCTCTCATAATCAACTAAGGCATTAAGTGTATTCGATCACACAACCCAATCCTTCACACAACAAGCAAGATCACATTCACGATTTTTCCTCAAGCCTTGTCACTAGACTTGATTTAGAAGCATGAATTGAGCTTGTATTGAACCAAAATTAATACATAAACACCTATCTCAGATAAATCCCAAATATAAGAACTTCTTCTAGTCTAGTTCTAGATAAGAACTTAGGAAACTTAGTTTGTAAGATCCCCTAGCATCTAACACATCATGATGGATCTAAGATCTCTACAACCCAAAATCCTATCAAACAACACCCTCATTAAGCAATCTCAGTAATAAAAACATCCCATGTAATAGCAATCACAAGAAATAGAAGATCAACTAAAAATACTAACTTTATTTCAAACTAGAACTAGAAGTATTCTCCATAAAACCCAAAAGTACTTGAACTAATTCGAATTAAGCATTGCAAATAACTAAAAGCTTCACCTCTTAGCCCTAGCTAAGAGGTTTAGCCAACCATTAATAGATTGAACTAAAACTTAAAAGAAACAACTCTAAAAGCAGAGAAAAACCGTCAGAACCCTAGTTAGAGGAGTTGCGAACGCTCCACGACGCTCCTCTCTACCTCCCACAAACTTCCCAACCTTCTATGATGCCTTGGGAACGATGTAGAGGTGTCCTTTTATAGCAAAAATCCATCATCAACGCAGAATCTTCCAAAGATCAGAGAGTCCTTACGCAGTCTGGACGTTGGCCGGCCGGTCGGATGTTACACAGCAACTTATAAAAATATGGTTATTTTTATACATAGGCCGACCTACCTGCCGACCCGTCTGCTGCAGTGGTTGGCCGGCCGGACGGCTGATCGGACACTCTATGGATTGTGATTTTTCATATTTTCTTTCGCCATCTTCATTGCATCTTTCCTCCACCTTTTGTCCTTTCTTCCTTTGATCTTTAAGGCATGTAAAGTGCGTCTTTTAACATCATATAGGTAAAATCTCTCTCGCATTCCTACAAACACAAAAACTTGTATTAGATTAGTATTTAATCATATAAACCATGCATAATTTGTGATGAATTGGGGTTAGAATATGCATAATTCAGAGCTCAACAGTACACCCTTAGCTATTTTAATACCGGAGTTCATCATCATGCAAGTAACACCTCTAGTTGGTTCATTCTTCGTTCTGTTGCTCAACCAAAGGTACAACTTGTCCACTCCAGCCAACCAGGGGCACAACCTGCCCATTCTAGTCAACCAAGGGGACGACCTCCCTGCCGCAGCATCACTTAACCAGGGCCCCAACCTACCCACTCTAGCCAACTAGGGGAAAAACCTGCCTATTCCAATCAACCAAGGGGAAGACCTCCCTATTGCAGCATCACTCAGCTAGGGGCACAACCTGCTCGCTCTAGCCAACCAAGGCATAACCTACCCATAACATCCAACCAGGGGCATAGCCTGCCCATCTCTCCATCGAACAACCAAGGGCACACTAGCCCATAACGCTTACCTATTCGGCTCCTAGTCTAGCCATTATCCTCCAAGAACAAAACCCTTCCTTGGACAACATACCACATGCCCTAGCAGAGTCAGGGCCTAGCTTCAATTATGTTGCCATTATCGAGGGAGTAAGCTTTACTCAAAAGGATCCACCCTATTCTATTTAACCATTAGTCCTCTAAATGGTTCCTACATTTGACAACTCCAGAAAATAGGTTGAAAGGGAGATTGATGTCAAGGTTCAAATCAATCCAAAAATATCAACCATTACTTTTCAGGTCTTCGATATCTCAACTTCATTCCATCTCCTTCCCGATCAGGCCTGGTTTCATAGAATCAATGCTATCTCTTCAACCCTTCACCAAAGGGTCAAGTACATATTCAAAGACAAGATGCTCACAATTTTGGCTGATGTCAAACAAATCTTCATGGCAGAAGCAGTTGAACCTCAGGAGCCTAATATCTCCACCATAAATGTACAATGCTTTGATGAGGACATCCCATACCATAGTCTTGATTTTAAGACTCCGAATCGCATTCCTTTTGCATGTCCCATCGAATCAAATTACATATTTCTTCCTACTAAGCGTCAAACCTTCTATTATCGGCTCAAATATCAAGAATCGACACGAATCGTGGAGGTTCAAGAAGATGTTGATAGGAGAAGACTGCAATATCAACTTACTCTGATTAGGAAACTAAAGCGGGGAAGTATTAGAAGAAGACGAGGTTGGCAAGAAGGCAATCCCTGCATCTGCACACCAATCCAGTTTATCAATGCATGAATTATCTACCTTGATGATGGGATGGATTTCACATTCGATGATCAAGCGAGCAGATTGAGCCTGATAGAGCTGCCCAAAGATGACTCAAGCAAGGGGCATGAATTTTCCCTGATTGACTAGACTGCAGTCCTAGTCTCACCTCAGCTGGATGAACTTGAAGAGCTACAATGTATTGAGGATGAACCAGGAGAAATTGTTTGTGCACTTTTCTATGGCATACTAGTGCACTTTGTTTGTCAATTACTTAGGTCAGTGAGTCTAGAGAGGGTTGGGCTTAATGAAGACGAAGATCGAAGACTTAAGACGGACCAGCTGCATCAAGAAAGAAGAAATAGGTAAAAGTGATGCCTTGGTGAGCCTCAACCTTGTACCTATCCAAAACCATAAACCTCTAGATGACCATAACCAATAGGCATACCATTAGTCATCTTAGATTGGCCTTAGGTGTCGCAAAAGACCACCAAAATAAACGGCTAAGAGGTTGCATGATCTGCTGCAAAACAGCAGAAAATCATGCCTGGCCGGGCAACCGACCCAGTGTCCACCGGGCACCTGACCTATAGAGGAATTTATCCAGAGAGTTGGCCATATATCCAGATGGTCATCGACCGCCCGACACAGTATCCACCAGGCGCCCGACCAGTGTGAAACATGTCCAGCAGCACAGACCCAATTCTGGATTGAATTCCGAACGCTCGACCAAAGTGACCATCGGGCGCCCGACCAGTGAAAAGTATGGTCATCAGGTGCCCGACCACACCTTGATTGGGCACCCGACCAACTCTAAATGTGTCCAGCTTTTAAATTTTTATATTGTTCCAAATTTTGGGCGCCCAACCCTGCGCGAATCTGCCCTTTATTTGACCATTGGGAGAAACTTTATAAAAGCGGGGATTCATTTTTAGGGTCAAGAGAGAGGATTTTGAGGAGATAGAAGCCACCATTGTTAAAGACCATCAGAGGCTCTATTCCAAACCCATAGCAAGTCATTCTCCTTGTGTTTTCATCACAAGCTTGGGCCATTCCATGGCATAATAGAATGGACTTGTTCCCTCTTGATTCCTAGAGTTTTAGACACCTTGATCATAGTTAAATCCCTTGTCTAAACACTACCTAGGAGTCCAAATAGGTGTATTCCTCTAGGAAACCTATTTTCTACCATCTGTAGAGGATTCACCATTCCCTAGCACCTTGGGCATCTCTAATGGAGCATCACATGCAAGGTAGTTGATCTTAGAGCTGAAGCCTTGGTAAAGCAGCGGCATCAAAGATCGGGGGAGCACAAGGAGAGCTGATTCAAGCATGAGAGAGCAAGAAGAAGCAACCTAAAGCGGGGCTACAAAGGGGCTCAATCCGACAAGTAAAGTTGTCTTTGTTAGGAGTCCATCCACTCAATTCCCTATGGGAGTTGAGTGTAGAGTTTGTTTAACAAACTCAAACTAGGGTTGTTTGCCGATCCTTGGCCTGTTTATCGGCCTAAAGTCTAGGGACGTTAAACGTTCCTTGGCCTGTTTGTAGGCCTAAAGACTAGGGGTTGTTTGGCACTCCTTAGCTCATTTACCGAGTCTAAATTTAGAGACGTTTGCCGTTCCTTGGCACGTTTGTCGGGCCTAAACAAAGTCTCCAAGGGGAGCCACCAACACGGGTGTGAACGTGTAGGTTGAGAGGAACTTGTAAACTCCTCGGTTGAGTGGATCCAAGTTAAAACACCTTGGTTGAGAAGAACTAGATTTAAACTCCCCAGTGAATGCCGGTGTGCTCAAAGGGTTGAGTACTTGAAACGGGAGTGGAGTAGACAAGTAGTCGAACTACTATACATGCTTGTGTTTGTGATTGTACTTGAGCACATTTGTCTTTATGCATTGTGTTTAATTGGTTAATTATGAATGCTTAGTTAGGAATGTATGTTATACACTTGATAAGCACATCCACACACACAAGATGTACTTTTACTCCTTGAGTAGACTTGAGCTTAATTGATCCATCCTCATTTAAGTCTACTTGAGTTGCATAGATTAGGTTCTTCATTTGGTTAATCATTTATTAATTTATGCTTGCTTAGACTAGGATGTTAATTGCTTTTATTATATTATAGTTTATTGATTGGACCCACTAAGGCTTAGAAGCCGAAGTGTTAATCGCTTAGTTTAATTTATTAAATATGTTAAGTAGGTGAAAAGATTTTTAAAGGTCCTAATCACCCTCCTCTAGGACTTAGCCATAATTCTAGTTGCTCCTTAAGCTTCCGCACGTGTATGCATAGGGTGTCGTGTTAGACTACCCGACGTAATTTCAGAAATCGCATCTGACGCTGACTCAGAGTCTAATTTAAGATTTATCATGAAATTCGGGCATGATAATGAAGGATCGCTTATTGGTTCATCCGGCCCTGCCTCCGAAGTGGAAGGAGTGCAGGGTAGTAGCAAGTTCGTAGCCCTATGACGACACAATAAAAGCCAACAGTGATTGGTTCCCTGAGCCGGATTAGGCAACCCTTGGTTCACATCATCGTCTTACTCAAGGTCCCTTACAACAAAAAAAATTCTAAAAAAAAATTAAAAAATCCAAAAGTCCAAAACACCGAATATTTCAACATTTCACAACATTCGAAAAGTTTAAAATTTTAAAAAAAAATTCAGATATTCACAAAAATCCAAAAAACTAAAAAAATCTTCCAAAAACCCCAAGCAATAAAGTGCTAAGTTTGTCTGTCGAAGCACTTAAGTAGTGGGTCTCTTTGAAAAGTTCAAACTAAAAGCTAATGTCATCTCGAAAATTTTCAAAATTGTAAACCTAAGGTTTCCCGAAGCTTTTAAGGAAGTACGCATTGAGAATCCTTGTCCCTGGAAGAAAAACAAAGAATGATCGAATTTTTGAAGTCATGACTGACCAATTTGACATCTTATGAAGACTTATCTGGACTCGATAAAAAACTTGTCAAGCCTATCGATCAGAAGCTACGAAGACCATGCCCACATTCCACTCTGGAGAGTGCAGCATATACATAGATGAAAGCATAACAACGGAAGAAATCTCGAGGCTCGATGAAGACCGATTGCTGTTAGTATGTCAGAAAGCAATTCAAGCGTCAGAAGCACGTAAACTGGATCCATGTGTATGCTTCGGAGCCTACAACCTGACAATGCTCCAGCTATTCCCTGGACGAGGTATCTACATCAACAGAAAGTTTGACTCGACAACATCTAGCAGTCATGGGCACATACTTGTGATAGTCGATTACTTCACAAAGTGGATTGAGGTAACATTATAATCTCGGGTGATAATTCTCATAAAGAACGACATCATCAAATGTTAAGGGTTCCCACATACTATCAATACTAGCAATGAGACGTCCTTCAGAATCTAAGGATGGAGGAGTTCCTCGAGAAGCTTAAAATCAGGAGACAGACCTATAAGTTCAAGTTAAAATCCTGTCAACATAAGTGTTGATGAAGAATAAAGTTGAAGAAAGAAAAGTCATATTGGGTTTGCAACAAGCACTGCTGTGTCTATCGCACTCAAGGGGAAAATTCTAGCTGATATAAGATGACCCAACGATCAGAGAAGTTCTTTCGGGAGGTGCCCTCCGACTCACCAACCTGAGGCGCATGGATCTTCTAAAGTCAATCAACGCTGAGGAAATCTTTCACGAGTAAGTTAATCTATCCATGCTAAGAGTTACATTGGTAAAGCTAAAGTCAAGTGACTAGAGCTGGACCTTCTAAGAATTATCATCTCCCATCCCCCAACAAGTGCTCTAACAATAGGGTAAAAAAATAGAGAGAAAATAAAAGAGAATGAAAAAAGAAAAAGAAAAGAAAAGAGAACAATTATAAAGTAAAAAAGTAAAAGTAAAAGAAAAGAAAAGGAACAAAAACGGGAAAATAGAAAAATCACCAAGAAGAAAACATAATCCCCCACTCCCACATCCCTCTCAGAAAGGTTCCTAGCTAAAGTCGATAGCTTTACCACTGTGACTTAAAACAAGGTTAGAAAAGTGAACCAATCAGCTGGCAAAGATGGAAATTCGAGCCCTTTACCGCTGCCAAGATCATGAAAATCAAAAGAAAAATAAAAAGAGAAAGATGTGACTAAACAAAAAGGACGGAGTGAAAAATCGAAACGGCGCTCCGAGTAAAAATAGTGGGCACATGGGGAACTTGGTGAAAATCTGAAAGGGCGTCAAGGGTAAAAACATCACAGCTATTAAGAGGCAGACAAGATCAAATACATGGGACGTGGTGAAAACCTAGAAGGGCGTCACGAGCAAAAATGATGGGTAAGCCGGATGGAGTGAAAACCCGAAAGGGCATTGTGGATAATAATGGCTAAGAAAAAAGAAGAAAAAAAGCAGGTACATAAAATATCCAACCAACAAGAACATTAAACAAGAGTAAAGAGGGCAGCTATGGGCCAAGAATTCTTTTAAGCTCTGCCCAAATTTTACGGGAAGGATACCATTGCACACTATCTTCAAGGGATCGGGACACATCTTGTGTTAGTGCACTTTTCTGTGGCATACTAGTGCACCTTATTTTTCAATTACATAGGTCAATGAGACTAGTGTCGGTTGAGCTTAAAGAAGATGAAGACTGAAGACTCAAGCGGACCTGCTGCATCAAGGAAGAAGAAACAGGTGTTCGCTCGCCTCAAGTGCAAGGCTGCGATGTATTAATAATTCTCGGTAAGACCAAGGTCGATTCTCAGGGATTATCGTAACAATTCTAAACTTTGTAACTAGGATGGGCTAAATTCAGATTTATATCAATGGATGAAAATTAAAAACATAAAACTATTTATTAAATCAGGAAAATAAACACTAGAGCACTAAGGATCCACTTGTAATCATTCATAATGCCAATTCAAACCATTCAAACCAATAACTCAATTGAAGTCGGAGTTCTATCCCTATCTAATGGCAATATAGAGCAATTAAATCATCATAATGCATCTAACATAGATAGATCATCCACTGATATGGTTTTCTCGTAACAACTAAGGTATTGGGCGTATTCAATCACACAGCCCAATCCTTCACAAAACAATTGAGATCACATTCATGATTTGATGCAGGACACCCTAATTATGATGCATGTTCATGAGCATATATAAAATTCAGCAAAATAAATCAAGCAATCTAAATTAAACATTCAAAAACTATCATCATAATCAAGAAAAATATAAAAGAAACATGCAATAAAAGGGGCCATCATCACAATCTCACAATGAGGGTTTCAAATCATGCGTGGATTGGATCCGACGAGGGATGAAACCTTCCGATCTTGCATGATTATGATCCAACGCTCAATAAGGTTCACTAGTCCGGGGAATCAAGGGATTTCTCAAATTAGGGAATGAAAATCTGAGAGAAATAGGTCTAGGGATCAATTCTCAGATTTGAGGGTTACAGATAATGGGAGAAAATATGTTTAGAATAAAGAGGGAAGAAAATAAATTACCTTAGAAGAAAGTTGGAAGAAGGAGGGAAGAAGAAAGAAGAAGATTGGGGAAGAAGATGAAGATCCACAGAGAGAAGGAGAGGAGGAGGAAAATAAGCTACCAAAGCTTTTTCTTCTTTTATCAAATTAATAGCATAATGAGAACCAGGGTTAGGGCAACACCCTTATAAAATTCGAAATTAACATAATTACCAAAATACCTCTACTAACAAAATTTAAAAAAGAAGGCATTCGCACGAAAAGACATGCACAAACTAACCCAAAGCTTAAATAAGTAAAAGTGCATAAAATAAAATCAAATCTAAGATGCCTGATGGCCTTCGATGATGGTGTGATGAAAGTGGACCACAATGAACCAATGGACCGATCACACCATCCTTGCGATCCAACGGTTCAATCATCTCCTCTAAGCAACTTACACATGTCTTCCCAAGGTGGGGTCTTCTTAAATGTCTCGAACCACATGTATAAGGTCTTCAATGCTCCTCAAGTCACCACGAACGATCCAGGCCTGTCATCATCGAGCCATAAAGATATAGGTGTCACTCGCTTCCTACGCTGATAAATCCTAAAGGGCTTGATGTCTACGTCATTCTCCTTGTCTGAGAAGAGCTCGACTCTGGCGAGATAAAGCTCTAGTGCTTCTCCAACATGTCTGGATTTAATCTCTGTAGCTCTTTCTCCATAAGCCATGTAAAATCGGATGGTGGCTTATTCTTCCATTTAATAAGATATCGCTAGAAGCCTCTCTCTCGAGTAGATACAATCTCCTCATTCACAATCTCTTTGATTTCTTCCTTATATTCAATTGGTGAGGGAAGGGGCGGAGTGGGTTGTGAAACAAACTCAGAATATGGCCATGAAAGAGAAGAAGGATCAATGGTAGGATTAGGGGAGAGGACTAGATCTTCCACTATACGCATTGGACCCAATTCTTTGTAATACTTTGAATGGTCCATCACTACGAGCTAGTAATTTCTTAGTGGTACCCTGAGGAAACCGCTCTGGTCTTATCCTCACCATTACATAATCTCCTTCCTGAAATTCTTGTAACTTATGATGTAAGTCAGCTGAATGTCTGTAACTCTCATTACTTACATTTATCCGCTTTCTAATGTATTAATGTAAATCATGAATGTGACGGGCAAATGCATCGGCTGACTCTGACGACCTACGTGAGACAGATATAAATAAAACTAAAGGACGCTCTAGTGAAGTGATGAACTCAAAAAAAAACAACCATATGGAAATAAACAACCCTATGAAAATAAACAACCCTATGATCTAGAACTTGGGAAACTCTAATAAACGGACACTTCTAATTGGTGGCATATAACTTATCATTCTTTAGGATTTCATGGGTCCACTTTAACTGATAGAGGTGTTGATTCTCATTATAAGTATTATAAACAATGATCATTTCCAAGTATTCCAACACTTGAAAATACACACTACTAATACCAAGCCTTGAGCAGATCTTGACATATGTCCAAAATATCATTAAGATGCGGGATAGGGGCTCTAACCATCATATCCACCATGAAGTGAGTACGTCGCAAGGTAGGTGACACTTAACTGAAGCTTTGTGGATGGCCAGGATATGCCCACATGTGTGCCATATGCCATTGTTCTTGGAAGTGAAAAGGGCAAGCATGGCACACAAAATAAAACTCTAACTCAAACTTTCCTTATTGAATTCTTTCCCAAGAAGTTTATCAAATTGACGTTGCATTTCTGTATTTTCTGCAGGGTTCATCTAGTATGGAGGAAAGTTTGACAAGATCGACCCAGTGACAAGATCGATTGTGTGTTGAATGTCCCATTCGGGTGAAAATTCATCCCATAAATCATTTGGTGGGATATCACAACTCGTGTTGGTGTCTACCATCATATCCTCACTAGTATCATTTTCAAACTCATTTGTGTGCATTATGGTAAGAGACTTAGATTGGGACTCCACATCACTTAAGTTACACATGACATCTAGAAGTGATGCGGTCTCAATCTCGTCGACCTTTTCATCACTAGCACACACTTCGTCATTCTCAATGATGGTGAGCAATGCCTCAATTTCTTCCATTTCATCACTATCAATGTTAGGCATGTACTCTTCCACTTCATAAACAACCTGTTTGGACCCTTCCAACTTGCCATTCATCGCGGTATTATCTCGCTCTCAAGGAAATATAATTGGTGTTAGACACTCATCAACTTGTTCAAAATCAGAGATTTTCTTAATGACGAGTCGAACCACTTTATAAGGAGGTGGTGGCCATATAAGCTCTCTTTCTAGATGGGAAGGTGAGACAACTCTCTTCTGAGCCAAGGGCTTTTGACAATAGGAGATGGGAAAATATTTTTCTTTCAAACACTTTTTCATCTTGTCCCATTGTGAGATCGGGGCCTCACCTCTCCACTCAATTCGTCGCTCCAAATCTGTCCAAAACGACTTGGCTTGGCCCTCCAATTTTCACTTGGCAAACCTCACTTGATAGCTATTTGACATATCATACCAATAAAAAAAGTAGTCCACTTCTTCAAGCCAATCAAGAAATGTTTGTGGGTCCATGTGACCATTAAAATAGGCCAACTCATCTTAGTTCGGTTTTCCATTGGGTCTCGAAGGCCACACGACAAAACTTAATGGCCCTAAAGATCTTAAACGCCTATAATCCATTCACTACTGGGAGACTTTAAGGATTGGTTGACTCATAATATAGATGATATGATTCTAATCTTATAAAGATACATGAGTGACCAACTTCCTAACCCTAGACTCATCAAATCAAAATTTTCTAATTTAGGAAATTTCCTAAATTTGAAAACTTTTCAAAAATGAAAAAATTTCTAAAAATAGTAAATTTCGAAAATCAGACTTTCTAAGTCTGGTAAACATTAAATCTGGACACTATGACCCAAATTTGAAAAAATTTCAAATCTGAAAACTTTCTAAAAATAGAAAGTTTCTATTTTTGAAAACTTTCTAAATCTGGAATTTTTTAAAAACAGACCTAATATGAAACCCTAATTTGATAACTTGATCTAATGTAACCATGCAAACTCTAAGCTCTGATACCAAAATTTGATGCAGGATGCCCTAATTATGATGCATGTTCGTGAGCATATGTAAAATTCAACGGAATAAACCAAGCAATCTAAATTAAACATTCAACAACTATCATCATAATTAAGAAAAATATAAAGGAAACATGCAATAAAAGGGGCCATCATCATAATCTCATGGTGAGGGTTTCAAATCATGCGTGGATTGGATTCGGCGAGGGATGAAACCTCCCAATCTTGTATGGTTATGATCCAACGCTCAATAAGGTTCACTAGTTTGGGGAATCAAGGGATTTTTGGGATTGGGGAATGAAAATCTGAAAGAAATAGGTTTAGGGATGAATTCTCAAATTTTAAGGTTGCGGATAATGGGAGAAAATAAGTTTAAGAAGAAAGAGGGAAGAAAATGAACTACCTTAGAAGAAAGTTGGAAGGAGGTAAGAAGAAAGAAGATGAAGATTGGGGAAGAAGATGAAGATCCACAGAGAGAAGGAGAGGAGGGGGGAGATAAGCCACCAAAGTTTTTTCTTTTATCAAATCAATAACATAATGAGAACCAAGGTTAGGTTAATACCCTAATAAAATTCAAAATTAATATAATTATCAAAATACCTCTACTAACAAATTTATATAAAAAAAAAGACATTTGCACGAAAAAACATGCACACACTAACCCAAAACTCAAATAAGTAAAAGTACATAAAATAAAATAAAATCTAAGATGCCTGATGGCCTCCGATGATGGCACGATGAATGTGGACCACAACGAACCAATGGTCCGATCACACCATCCTTGCGATCCAACGATCCAATCATCTCCTCCAAGCAACTTACACATGTCTTCCCAATGTGGGATCTTCTCAAATGTCTTGAACCACATGTGTAAGGTCTTCAATGCTCCTCAAGTTTCCATGAACGATCTAGGCCCGTCATCATCGAGCCATAAAGATATAGGTGTCACTTACGTCCTACGCTGATAAACCCTAAAGGGCTTGATGTTCGCATCATGATTCTTCCATAAGTCTTGTTACTAGACTTGATTTAGAAGCATGAATTGAACTTCTATTAAATTAATATCACAACACAAACATCTATCTCAGATCAATCCCAAAGATAAGAATTTCTTCTAGTTTAGTTCTAGATAAAGCACTTAAGAAACTTAGTTTGTAAGATCTCCTAGCATCCAACATATCATGATGGATCTAAGATCTTTACAACCCAAAATCCTATTAACAACACCTCATTAAGCAATCTCAGTAATCAAAACATCCCATGTAAGAAAAATCACAAGAGATAGAAGATTAACTAATAATACTAATTTTCTTTCAAACTTGAACTAGAAGTGTTCTTCATTAAACCCAAAAATACTTAAACTAATTCGAATTAAGCATTGCAAACAACTATAAGCTTCACCTCTTAACGTTAGCTAAGAGGTTTATCCAGCCATTAACGGGTTAAACTAAAACTCAAAAGAAAAATACTATAAAAGCATAGAAAAATCATAAAAACCCTACTCAGAGGATTTGCGAACGCTCCCTGACGATCCTCTCCACCTTCCACGAACTTTCCAGCCTTCCATGATGCCTTAGGAACAATGTAGACCTTCTATAGCAAAAATTCATCACTAACTTGAAATCTTTCAGAATTCGAAGAGTCTGTACGCAATCTGAACGCTGGCCGGCCGGTCAGAGCTTGCACAACAACATACAAAAAATCTGGAAGTTTAAATACAAAGGCCGAACCATTTGCCGCCTGGCCGGCCAGTCCATCTAGCCGGTTGGACGACAGGTCAGGCAGTGTAAAAAAGGGTCCAAAGAATTTCTGGTTTCTGGAGGTTTTAGCCGGCCTGTCTGCTGCAGTGGCCGGCAAGGCGAACAACTGGTCGGACACTCTGTGAATAGTGAATTTTCATAACTCTTCTCCTCAATCTTCATTGCATCTCACCTCCACCTCTTGTCCTTCCTTCCTCTGATCTCTAAGGCATACAAAATGAATCTTTTAACATCATATATGTGAAGTCTCTCTCGCATTCCTACAAACACAAAAACATGTATTAGATTAGTCTTTAAACATGTAAATCATGCACAATGTGTGATGAATTAGGGTTAATATATGCACAATTCAGAGCTCAACACACCCCTCAACAAGCATTTTACTAGTCTCGAGCAAAACATGCGTGAAATAAATCCAATTTTCTAAAACCCAACTCTCTTTCGGAAACTATGCTTCTATAAACTCCAAGACATATAAGTGCAAAATTAAAAAAAAAACTGGTTGATAGAAGTTGAAATCTTAAACTCCCTAAACATAATGAATGTTCACATAGAATCCCCACTGATTGATTGATAAATAGAAGAATCCGAACAAGTTAAACCTAGTGTGCATAGTGAATGTTCATCTCATGAGTTTCCAGGATTACCTTCTTCATAAATAAATCAAACTAAAGATCTAAAGGTGTACAGCTCAACCAAATGCCTATGACAAGAATTTGCCTTACCGTTCCTTTGACGGCTTTCACACTACTTCCCAGTTCCAGCTTAGGTTACGGGTAGACCTGCCCCTGGTTGGTAATAGGTAGCCCTTTTCGAAATATTTCAACATATATTTAATATAACCAATTTTTTTTTTCTGTTTAGCTTTTTTTTTTTCATATGAGATAGGATTTTTAGAAATTCATATCTTTCATTCTTTTCTTCTTACTTTCTTAGGAACAAGGATGGACAAAGATCCCTTGCTTGGTTCCTTGACACCTTAAATCTCAGTCTCGCCAGTCTACAAATCTACATAATCTCTTCAATCATGAGAATCGTGTAATGTGAACTAGACTCAAAAGTGTTCAAATTTTCTATCGATCATCTCAATAGGGGAATTCATATAGAAAACAATGATGTTTACGATCTTTCAGAAATCTCAAAATCATATCAATTTATCTCTCATCCTTTCATACTTATAACATCCCAAGTGCATAAAAACAAGGTTTTCCAAAAGATATTTGAATTTTCAGAAAAACTTTGACAAATTTCCTACAAAACATTACTCGATATGTCACAAAATACTAGATTATAGGAATCTCACCCCCCAACCAAATCTTGCATTGTCCTCAATGTAAAAAAATATGCAATAAGCAATGACATGAGAGCAATAATAAAAATAAAAGAGAGTGAGAACGAGAGTACCTGAGAGAGTCGATCATGTAAGTCTACAACTTCAAACAACTAAACAATTTAAACTAATAAAACTACTCTATACTTCTATCAGACTAGGAGGTTAATCATGATACACATGATCATGTTGAGCTCCGAATTTATACATATTCTACCACATTTCATTACTCATTATGCATGGGTTGCATGTTTAAAAGACTATTCTAATGCATGTTTTCTGGTTGTAGGTATAAGAGAGAGACTTCACCTATTTGAAGGCTAAAAGACCACTTTAGAAGCCTTTTGATGAGGAAGGAAGGTGGGCCAAAGAGAAGAAGAAAGAAGAAAGGAGAAGAAAGAAAGAAAGAAAGAAAAAGCAAAAAATAGGTCTGACCAGTCATGACCGGTCGACCAAACAGGCCCCAACCGGTCAAGATCGGCCGGCCACAAGGCAAAATCCTCTCTATGCTTGCTGGACCAAGGTCCGACCGGTCAAGACTGCTTGGCCATCCCAGTCCGACCGGTCGGCTATGCACTACAACAAGTGCAGATTTTCTGCATACGAGTTTTCTGGGTTTCCTAGTGCGGCTAAGACACCGGTTTCGTAATTTTCTCACGCGATGGAGCTTCAAAGCTATAAAAGGACACCTAGGGGTGGATCTAAACATATCATAAAAGTCTTGGAAAGTCGTGGGAGGTAAAGGAGATCGCTATGGAGCGTCTGCAACTCCTCCAAACTCAGTTTTTCTATGTTTTTCATTAATTTTCTTTTGAGTTTTAGTTTAACCTATTGATGGTTGTTTAAAACTTTTAGTTAGGGTTAAGAGGCGAAGCTTTTAGTTGTTTGCAATGTTCAATTCGAATTAGTTCAAGTACTTTTGAGTTTTATGAAGAGCACTTCTAGTTCTACTTTGAAATAAAATTAGTACTTTTAGTTAATCTTCTATCTCTTGTGAGTTCTCTGCTGAACCTCCAAATTATACATTGCATAGCCCATTACATCACATTATATGCATGGTTTTCATGTTTAAAAGGCCCATCTAATACATATTTTGTGATTGTAGGAATGAGAGCGGACTCCACTCAATTGGAGACCAAAAGGGGTCATTTAGAACCATTGGATGAAGGTTGAGGAGGGCCGAAGAAAGAAGAAAGCAAGGAGAGGAGAGAGAAGAAGAAAGTAAGAAAGAAATTGTAAAGGGAAGAAGGTCCGACCGGTCATGGCCGGTTGGCCAAAGAAGCCAGACCGTTCAAGACCGGTCGGCCACCCCACTGCCCACCTTTGGAAGACGCTGGATGAAGGACCAGTTTGGTCCGATCAGTCTTGACTAGTCGGCCAGCAGGTCGGCCACCCATCTACACTCCTTAGACTGTCAAATAGAGAAGTCCGACCTGTCGGCCAGCCCAATCCGACCGGTTTCGACCAGTCGGCCACAGGCAAAAACAGGTAGTTTCCAAATTGGGTTCCGAAATTCTCTGCGCAAGTGCGTATCCTTACGCAAATTCGAGATGTTTCCGAAGCAACCGAGTTTCCCCACTATAAAAGGACACCTAGGGTCTCTTCCTAGGGCATCATAAAAGCTAAGGGAAGTCGTGGGAGAGGAAGGAAGCCGTCGTGGAGGTCTGCAACCCTCCAAACTCCGATTTTTCTATGTTTTCTAGTTTTCTTTTATGAGTTCGAGTTGTAGTATGACAATGCTCGTCTAGAATCTCTCAGCTAAGGCTGAGAGGTGAAGCTTGTAGCCAATTTCATGTTTGATTCAGTTTAATTCAAGTAGTTCTATTTCAAGTTTGGATTTTGAATGTTCTAGTTCTTAAAGTTGGTAGTTTTAGATGTTTTATAAGAGTTCATGTGCTCCAGACATGGATTCCTTACAATTCTCTGAGATTATCATGTTATGCTTGATTAGATTCGAATTATGGTAACCCTCGAGCAGGCCATAGTCCTTAGGCATGGCTGTTACTCCGAAGGCTATGATTTCAAATTCTACATTGTTGAATGGGATTAGAACTTGAAAGTTCAACTTGAGTGGGCTTAAATGTGTTTAATGCTTTATTTTCCAACTAGATGAGAGATAGGACTTCAAATCTAGTTGTGTATCTTGCTTGGATTGATTGGATTAACATGGGATTACTACAAGTGGATCCTTGAATGCCTTAGTGCCTTTAAATTACTGTTTTTCATTAAGTTTTTGTTTTAGCATAATTGTTCCAATTGAATCTCTTATTTATTGCAAACTGAGTTGCTGGAATAGTTTGGAACTTGTTCTCCAATTCCCTGTGGATCGACCTCGGTCTTATCAAGATTTATTACTACATCGCAGCCTTACACTTGAGGCGAGTAAACATTCTCTTACATGGGATATTTTGATTACTGAGATTGCTTAATGGGGTGTTGATTGATAGGATTTTGGGTTGTAGAGATCTTAGATCCATCATGATATGTTAGATGCTAAGGGATCTTACAAACTAAGTTTCCTAAGTGCTTGTCTAGAACTAAACTAGAAGAAGTTCTTCTCTTTGGTATTAATCTGAGATAAGTATTTATGTATTGATTTTGGTTCAATGGACATTCAATTCATGCTTCTAAATCAAGTCTAGTGACAAGGCTTGAGGAAGAATTATGAATGTGATCTTAATTGTTTTGTGAAGGATTGGCCTGTGTGATTGAATACGCTTAATGCCTTAGTTGATTATGAGAGGACCATATCAGTAGATGATCCATCTAATTTTAGACATGTTATGATGATTTTATTACTCTATATTCCATTTGGATAGGGATAGAACTCTGATTCAAATTGAGTTATTGGCTTGGATGGTTTGAATTGGCATTGTGAATGATTATTAGTGGATCCTTGGCGCTCTAGTGTTTTATTTCCTTGATTTAGTTCTTAAGTAGATAGATTCATGTTCTTACTTACCATCCATCATTACAAATCTAAATTTAGCCCATCCTAGTTATAAAACTTAGAATTGTTACGACAATCCCCGATGATCGACCTCAATCTTACCGAGAATTATTACTACATCGCAGCCTTGCACTTGAGGCAAGCGAACAGATCATCCAAAGGAATGGAATCTAGCAGGATTATGAGGTGGAGTAAAAGATTTTTCAGTAATACCATCTACCATCTCGCTTCATAATGCACATTGGTGATGTTTGTCGTGCTTAATCCGTTGAAAATCCTGCTGAAAAAGTTCGACGGGTTTTTCAAAGTTATCATCCCATCTGTTAGGAAAGGAGAATTTCTTCAGTTTAAGATCATCAAATATGAATCTCCTTTCCAACTTGTCTGGGAAAAAAATTATTCAAATAAGTGTCATCCTAAAGATGGTGCTTTTCATTTGAATAAACCAAAGAGATGTAGAGACTTGAATTTCTTCTTCACAAGTTGGTATGGTCTCCACATTTTCATATTCTACCGGCACTTCCATAATCGATAGTTCGATGTTACACTTTGTAGAAGGAGTAGTCTTTTTTTGTACCAGTGAAGTTTTCCTTAAGGCATTGACAATGTCACAAATCATAGGATCATCACAATCCTCAAAATATGCCAAACACTCTTCTAAAGTGTAAGAAATTTTGACCTTCTCGGTGACTTGTGTAGGTTGGAATCCATCCTCAACCACTATACTTTGGCCTCTCCATAGGCAAATCAAGCACCAATTCATCAATTTGCTGCACAACAAAATTGTTCAAATCAGTGATTGGTGTCTTCTCAATCAAATTTTTAGATTTTGGCTCTTCCAAGGCCTCATCAATATCTAATTCATATAATCCTTGGAATGAGCCAAGCAAACATCCAAGGTTTTGGAAAGTCTAATCGAGGGTGGCTCATCATCATCCACAATTATATCAATGAAATTAATCATGTGGATCTCATCTTCATCTTCATCTTCATCCTCTTGTTGTTTATGCAAATGAAACACATTCATCTTTATTGTCATAATTCCGAAGGATATTTTCATGATTCCATTCCTACAATTAATTATAACATTGGCAGTTGCTAGGAATGGTCGGCCTAGAATGACAGGAACTTGAGTGCTTACATTTGTAACCGCTTGTGTATCCAAAATGATAAAGTCTACTGGGTAGTAGAACTTGTTGATTTGGACTAACACATCCTCAATTACTCCTCTCGGTATCCTAACGGAGCGATTTGCAAGTTGTAAAGTTATCTTGGTATATTTTAATTCACCAAGCCCAAGTTACTCATATACTGAGTAGGGAATCAAGTTAACACTAGCCCCTAGATCGAGAAGTGCACTATTGATCCGTAAGTTACCTATCATGCAAGTGATTGTAAGGCTTCTAGGATCTTTGAATTTGGGGAGAGTATTTTATTTTATGATAGCATTCACTTGTTCTATAAAAAATGCCCTCATGTGCACGTTTTACTTACGCTTTACGGCAATACATCCTTTAGAAATTTAGCATATGAAGGAATTTGCTTGATTGCATCCAACAAGGGAATGTTGATTTTAAATTCTTAGAAGACTTCTAGGATGTCATGATTTTCACTTAGCCTTTTGGTTGAGACAAGACGTTGGGGGAATGGGGCCACAGGTTTATACACACGCTCCGGCTCTTCATCTTGTGGAGTATTGCTCAATTCACCATCACTCTTAGAATCAACCAGATCATTAGGCTTTGTGGCCTTCACCGGTTCAAAATTTTCAATTATTTTACCACTTCTAAGAGTGGTGATGGCTTGAACATGTTCCATATGAGGATGGGTTGAAGAATTGGTATTTGTTTCCAATTATTCCTTGGGGTTAGAATGAGATTGGATCAAAATAGTCCCTTGCTCCCTAACTCTTTAAGTTCATTCATGACCTGTATATTGGATTGATTTATCTGAGTTTGTCCAATCATGAATGCGTTCAATGTATCCTCAAGAGTACTCTTTTGAGGAGACCCTTGGGAAGCATTATTTATATTTACCATGGGTCCATTCTTCCCATTAAGATTCGGTTTACACTGCCAATTAGGATTATTCAAGTTAGAATTTGGTCCACTAAAGAGGCGTTGGTAAGCGTTTGTGGCATTCGATTGAGTTGCAAGATATCTTGAAACGCAGGGATTATTGGGCAATCCTATGTTAAGTAAACATCACTCTCATTAATACCACATACACTCTCAATGGCCTCACCGGTGGTTATCTGTTCACTCACCTCAAGTGCAAGGCTGCGATGTAGTAATAATTCTCGGTAAGACCGAGGTCGATCCACAGGGAATTAGGTAAATCAATTCAAGTTGTTCCAGCAACTTCGAATTCAATGAATTAAGGATTTCAAGTTTATTAACTAACTTAAAACAGTAATTGTAAAAATCTGTAATTAAAGGAACTAAGGCTTTCGAGGATCCACTTGTGATAGCCCTCATGTGAATTCATTCATCTAAGCATAACACAACTAGAATTGAAGTTCTATCTCTCTTTTACTTGGAAGATATAACATTCAAATACAAGCAATCCCCACTCAAGTGGAAGAATAAGATTCTAGTTCTAATGAAGCACGTAGAAGTCGAATATGTAGCCTTCAAAGTAACGACCATGCTAATAGACTATGGTACGCTCTAAGGTTACTACAATTCGAATTTAATTAATCCAAACATGATAATCTCAAATAATTGCAAGGAACTCATGTCCGAAGCACATGAACTCTCATAAAACATCCAAAAATATCAACTTTTATTCAAACTAGAACTTTAAAAATTCAAACTTTAAGTAAAGTACTTGAATTAGAACGAATTCAACATGATAACTACTCACAAGCTTCACCTCTCAGCCTTAGCTAAGAGGTTATAGCCGAGCATTATTATGCTTCAACTAGAATTCAAAGAAAAACTAGACAAAAACACGAAAGATTAGAAAAAATTCTAGTTTGAGGAGTTACAATTGCTCCACGATGATCTCCCTTGCTCCCCATGAACTTAGAACTCTTCTAAAATACCTTAGCAAGGATGCCAAGGTGTCATTTTATAAGAAAAATCACGAACCGCCTCAGATTGCGTAAAAACTTACGCACTTACGTTGGTCATCAGACGTTGGTCGGGCGCCCGGTCAGGTATTGGTCGAGCACCCAACCATACTTTAATTCGTCTAGTGTGTTTTGATGAAATTTACTTTAAATATCGGGCGCCTAACCAGATGTTGGTCGGGCGCCCGGTCAGGTCCAGATTTATCCAGCGGGTTCAGCAAAAATTCTCCCAATTTCGAGCGCCCGAGCAAGTGATGGTCGGGCGCCCGGTGGCCTTCTGATATGAATGCTGAATTCTTCTTTTCTTCTGGCCAATCCAGGTCTTTCTGACGTGATTATTCATGGCTTCTTTTCAATGTCTTCAATGTAGTTCCAAAGGACCCTTTTAACAACAAATTCATGAGTTCTCTCTTTCATTCCTACATACACAAAACAAGCATTAGATGGGTCTTTTAAGCATACAAACCATGCATGCAATGTGATATAATAGGCTAGAAAATGTATAAAATGGAAGCTCAACACACCCCCCCAACCAGCTTTTTGCTAGTCTCGAGCAAAACATGCATGAAACAAGTTCATTCTTCCAAAATCCAATTCTCCTTCAGAAGCAATACTTCTATTCATTCCAAGACATACAAGTGCAAAAATTAGAGAAACTGGGTGATAGAGGTTGTAACCTTAAACTCTTAAAACATAAAAAGTGTTCCTATAGAGTTCCCGCTGATTGATTGATAAATAGAAGAACTTTGAACAAAATTCAACCTAATGTGCATAGTGATGGCTCATCTCATGAGTTTACAAGATCATCTTCTTCATAGATCAACTAAACTATAGATCTCAAGGTGTACAATCAACAACAAGCCTATGACATAAATTTGCCTTACCGTCCTTCCAACAGCTTTCACACTATGTCCCATTTCTGACTTTGGTTACGGATAGACCATCCCCTGATTGGTAATAGGTAGCCCTTTTCGGAATTTTCCACCATATTCTCAATCATTCCCATATTTTCATCCTTCCTTTCCTTTTCATACACATTAGATAGGATTTTTAGAAATCCATATCTTTCATTATTTTCTCATGGACATGGATGGACAAAGTACCTCGGCTTGGTTCCTCAATACCTTAAATTTAAGTATAGCCAATCCACAGAGCTACATAATCCTTTCAACCCATGAAAATCGTGTAATGTGAGCTAGGTGTAAAAATGTTCAAATTTTCTATCAATCATATAAATAGGGGAATTCACATATAAAACCATTATATTAAGAGTAGTTCAAGACTTGCAACATTCATCACTTCCTATGTCCTTTTCTTATACTTGTATCATCTCGAATGCATAGAAATAAGGTTTTCCAAACGAGTTTTGAATTTTCAAAAATAGTCAAAAAATTTCTACATAATTGCTCGAAATGTCCACAAACTGCTAGATGAGGAATCTCATCTCACCCCCCAACCAAATCTTGCATTGTCCTCAATGTAAAAAGATATGCAATGAGCATGAACATGAGAGCAATGGTAAAATAAAAGAGAGTGAGAACAATAGTACCTGAGAGAGTTGATCTTGGAAGTATACAACCCCGGTATCAAAATCTATGAAAGCAATTAAAAACAGAAAAACAAACTAAACCTGATCTACTCTATACCTCCGTCAGACTAGGAGATTAATCATCTTGATACACAGGATCATTCAGAGTGATGGACATGTCCTCTAAATCAAATTTCTCAACAAATGGTTTAAGGCGTTGTCCATTTACTTTAAAACAATTACCATTTGCGGTATTCTCTATCTCGACAGCCCCATGAAGAAAAACTTTTTAACAATATATGGGCCGGTCCATCAAGATCGCAATTTTTCTAAAAAAAGATGAAGTCGAGAATTGTATAAGAGCACTTTCTGGCCTTCATAGAAGGATTTTCTGAAGATGTGTTTGTCATGAAAGGCCTTCATTCTACTCTTGTAAATCCTCGAGTTCTCATAAGCATCGTTCCAGATCTCATCAAGCTCATTTAATTGGAGTTTGTGAAGCAAGCTAGCCTTATTAACGTCAAAGTTCAATGCCTGAATTGCCCAATAGGCTTTGTGTTCAATCTCCACAGGCAAGTGACAAGCTTTATCATAAACCAGTCTATAGGGGACATTCCAATGGGGGTCTTGTACGCGGTACGGTGAGCCCCAAGGGCATCATCTAATCTCAGTGACCAATCTTTGTGATCTAGCCTCATCGTTTTTTCCAAAATCTGTTTGATTTCTCTATTGAAAATTTCAGCTTGCCCACTTGTCTGTGGGTGGTAAGGGGTACTCACTTTATGCCTAATGTAATATGTCCTCATTAAGGCTTCATAGGGCCTATTGCAAAAGTGAGAACCACCATCATTTATGATGGCTCGAGGCATTCCAAATCTGGAAAGTAAGTTTTCTTTTAGAAACTTTAGAACCATACAATGATCGTTAGCTCTACATGGAATAGCCTCTATCCACTTGGACACATAGTCTACGGCGAACAATATATAGACATGTCCAAAAGATGAGGGGAATGGTCCCATGAAATGATGCCCCAACAGTTAAAGACTTCAAGATGTTGAAATGGGGTCAGAGGCATCATATTTTGATGGGACAATCCTCCTAGCTTTTAACAGCACTTGCATGCTTTGCAAAACTTGTGGGTGTCCTTAAATAAAGTAGGCCAATAAAAACCACACTGCAGAATTTTTGCAGTGATTTTCTTGGTGGAAAAATGACCACCACACGCTTGATTATAACAAAAGGAGATGACGAAATTATGTTCATCATCAGGGACACATCTCCTAATTATTTGATATGGGCAATATTTAAAAAGTAAAGGTTCATTCCAGAAAAATCTGTGCACTTCCCTTAAAAATTTTCATTAGTCCTGCGCAGTCCAATGAATCGGCATCGCACTTGTGGAAAGATAATTGGCTATGTTAGTGTACCATGGTGGATGCATAGCAACAAAGAGTTGCTCATCAGGGAATGAGTCCTCAATAAGTGACTCGTCAATGGAATTAGGAAGGCCTAGGCGGGATAGATGATCCACCACCACATTCTCTACTCCCTTTTTGTCCTTGATCTCCAAATCGAATTCCTGAAGGAGTAGGATTCATCTAAGCAAACGGAGCTTAGCATCCTTCTTAGAAAGAAGGTGTCTCACTACCGCATGATCTGTGTAAACAATAACCTTAGATCCTATTAAGTAAAGCCTGAATTTGTCCAAGGCAAAAATGACGGCTAGGAGCTCCTTCTCCGTAGTTAAGTAATTGACTTGGGCGGGATTCAAGGTCCTACTCGCATAGTAGATAACATGAGGCTTCTTATCCTTCTTTTGGCCTAGCACCGCCCCAATAGCAGAATCACTCGCATCGCACATCAACTCAAAAGGTACAAACCAATCCTGTGGTTGCATGATACAAGTGACCGTCAACATGTCTTTTAACTTTGAAAAAGCTAATTGACATTTGGCACTCCACTCAAATTGGTTCTCCTCTTGGAGAAGGTTACATAAGGGCCTTGAGATATGACTGAAATCCTTTATGAACCTTCAATAAAAGCCGACGTGTCCAAGGAAAGACTGGACATTGCGTATGCTTTTGGGTGGTAGTAGATTGGAAATTATATCAATTTTTGGCCCGGTCTACCTCTATTCCATTAGACGAGATGATATGTCCAAGGACTATTCCTCTCTGTATCATGATATGACACTTTTCCTAGTTTAAAACGAGGTTTTTCTCCTCGCACCTTGTCAAGACCAACTTCAAGTGATTTAGGCATTCCTCAAAAGTACAACCGAAAATAGAGAAATCATCCATGAATACCTCAAGAAACTCACCCACCATGTATGAGAAAATACTCAACATGCACTGTTGGAATGTGGCAGGCGCATTACATAGTCTGAATGGCATCCTTCGATATGCGAAGGTGCCAAATGGGCATGTAAAGGTGGTCTTCTCTTGGACTTCTGGGCTATCTCAATTTAATTGTAACCGGAATAGCCATCTAGGAAGCAATAATAGGAGTGACCCGCTAACCTCTCCAAAATTTGATCCATGAATGGGAGAGGGAAGTGGTCCTTCCTAGTGACCGTGTTTAACTTTCGATAATCTATGCACATTCGCCAACCGGTGGTCACTCTAGTTGGTATAAGCTCGTTGTTGGCATTTTCTATGATGGTAATACCAGATTTCTTAGGGACAACTTGCGTAGGACTCACCCATTGGCTATCCGAAATGGGGTAGATGATACCCACATCTAGTAGCTTTAACACCTCGGCTTTGACAACCTCCATCATGTTTGGATTTAGCCTTCTTTGAGGTTGTCTAGTTGTTTTCGCATTCTCTTCGAGGTGTATACGGTGAGTACAGACTGAAGAGTCTATCCCCTTGAGGTCCTCTATTGTCCAACCTATGGCTCCCCTATGTTCTTTGAGTAGCTCAATCAACTTGAGCTCTTGATCTTTTCCTAAGTGAGAGGCAATGACAACTGGAAATGTTTCTTCTTGACCCAAATATACATATTTCAACTCGGATGGCAATGGTTTAAGGTCAAGCTTTAGCGGTTTGATGTTAAACGGTAGAGGCTTTAATGTGGTTGGTGGCAATCTTTCAAAATGGGGCCTCCACCGGCTAGTACCAACTATCAGTTTCTCAATATTCAACGCTTGCACAATTTCGCTAATGATGGGGTCTTTGGAATCCTCAAAATGTCTCAAGCATGTCTCTAAGCTTTCTAGTGGTTCAAGTTGGAGGAGCTCTTCTTCTTCAAAAGATTCGAGTATGTTTACCTTGAAGAGCTCATCGTCATCAACATCCCTATGCCTTTTGCCCAAGTAGAACACATTCACCTCTAATGTCATGTTCCCAAAAGATAATTGCATCACCCCGTTCCAGCAATTTATAATTGCGTTCGATGTAGTAAGGAATAGGCAGCCATCACCGGTATTTGAGTGCTAGCATCTATAACCGGTTGTGTGTCCAAGACGATAAAATCCATCGGATAGTAGAATTTGTCAACTTGCACTAGAACATCCTGAACTATCCCTCTTAGTACACAGATGGATCTATCAGTGAGTTGCAATGTGGTTTTGGTGGGTTTTAATTCACCAAGACCCAATTGCTCATATACCGAGTATGGGATCAAGTTTACGCTTGCCCCCAAATCTAGCAATGCACGCTCAATCCGGTAATCATTGTGGGACTACCGGGATCCTTGAATTTTTGGGTAGTCTTTTGAGTGAGAATGGCACTGACTTGCTCATTCAAAAAGGCCTTCTGTTGCACATTATATTTGCGTTTGGTTTTGCATAGGTCCTTTAAAAACTTGGTATAAGAGGGGATTTGTTTGATGGCATCAAGCAATGGAATATTGATCTTGACTTATCTGAAAATCTCTAAAATATCATGAGAGTTTGGGAGAGATTTTGGAGCAACCAATCTCAAAGGGAATGGTGCTACGGGCTTGTAAGTGCGTTCCGTTTCTTGTGGAGCTAAGTTGGATCCGTCCTCATCCTCAGAATTTACCGGATCAGTAGGCTTGTCAGCCTTCACCGGAATAGATTTGTCAATTTTCTTACCACTTCTAAGAGTGGTGACAGATTTAGCTTGCTCCATATGTTGGTTGGGGAGATTAGGGATGCTTACTTCATGTACTTGCTTTGGATTGGGCTGAGGTTGGGCCGGAAAGGTCTCTTCCTTAGCATTCAAGCGTCCCTTAATCTCATCAACCGAGACTTTAAGCTCTTGGAACATTTGTTGATTTGATTAATTGATTTTCTTTTGCCCTTGCATGAACGCTTTTAAAGTATCCTCCAATGAGAATTGAGGTAGGGCCATATTTTGCATGGGTGGCCCTCTTGGAGAGTTGGTAGGATTGCCCGTGGGAGCATTCTTCCAACTGAAATTTGGGTGGTTCTTCCAAGTAGAGTTGTACGTGTTACCTATCGGTCCATTAAAAGGCCGTTGATATCCATATGTGACATTTGCGTGTTCTTGTAACACCTCTTGAAACGCAGGAATTGTAGGACAATCTTACTTAGCGTGTATATTAGTGGCACAAATTCCACATATGTTCTCAATAGCTTCAGTGGGCTTTGTAACTTCACTCTTCTAAGTTCCATGGCCTCGACTTTCCTTGTGAGGTTGGATAGCCTTGCATTCACATCATCTTCCTCCTTAAGGATGTAAATCGCTCATTTCTCTTTTTGTTAAGGAGGCTTAAGGTTATTAGATTTGTCCGAGGTATCCCGTGATTGGGCATTCTCGGCCAACATATCTAAATAACTTAAAGCTTCATCTGGATTTTTGCTCATAAACTTGCCGTTGCACATCATCTCTATGAATTGGTGCATATTGGAACTTAATCTATCATTGAAGAAGTTTATAATTCGCCAACTTTCATAGCCATGATGTGGGCAAGCAAGTAGGAGGTCCTTAAACCTTTCCCAACATTGGAAGAATGATTCATTCTCTTTAACTGAAAAATTCATTATGGCTCTTTGAAGGGTATTCGTTTTATAAGTCGGGAAGAACTTTTTTAAGAATTCCTGAGTCATCTCATTCCATGACCCTATCGAGTGTGGTTTAAGAGAGTGGAGCCAACTCTTGGCTCTTTCTTCAATGAAAAGGGAAAAAGTTTAAATTTGATGGCATCTTCTGAGACATTCGCATATTGTAAAGTAGCCACCACTTCTTCAAATTTCTTTAAGTGTAAGTATGGGCTCTCAAAGTCTAGCCCATGGAACTTTGGTAGGAGTTGAATTATACCCGGCTTTATATCGATGTTTCCCCCGGTTGGTGGTAAGACCACGCACGAGGGTGTAGTTGTACGGACCGGTTGTAGGTAGTCCCATAAAGATCTCATTGGAGGAGCATTGTACACGTCATTCTCTCTTACCCCTTCATGATTTGCATTTGTGGTTGGAGTAGGGTGGGGAGGATTCCCTAATGGAATTTGATCCACACTTCTCAAATTTTCACGATGTTCTACAGATTTTCGGACTCGTCTGTGAACGGAGAGTGGTCCAACTAAACCGCCTTCGGTTTGGAGACGATTGTTGTGTTCACATTCCCAATGGGACATAAACCATACAATCCAAAATCTAAACAAATCCTAAATCCTAAAATCTGAAATAGAAACTGAAAACTAAAAGAGTTCAAGTTTGAAGGATAATACCCGATTTGCTTGAACTAAAAGAACTTCCTACAAAACAAAACAAACTTTCTTAGTTCTAAAATTTAGAAAAACTAGTTCTAAGAACATAGTAAAACCTAACTACTTCTACTCTATAGTACTAAAACAATTTAGAACCGTTTAACCTAGCTTCCCCGGCAGCGGCGCTAAAAACTTGTTCTCTCGCCTCAAGTGTAAGGCTGCGATGTAGTAATAATTATCGGTAAGACCGAGGTCGATCCACAGGAAATTAGGTAAATCAATTCAAGTTGTTCCAGCAACTTCGAATTCAATGAATTAGTTTATAAGCTAACTTAAAACAGTAATTGTAAAAATCTCTAATTAAAGGAACTAAGGCTTTCGAGGATCCACTTGTGATAGCCCTCATGTGAATTCATTCATCCAAGCATAACACAACTAGAATTGAAGTTTTATCTCTCTTTTAGTTGGAAGATATAACATTCAAATATAAGCAATCCCCACTCAAGTGGAAGAATAAGATTCTAGTTCTAATGAAGCACGTAGAAGTTGAATATGTAGCCTTCGAAGTAACGACCATGCCAATAGACTATGGTACGCTCTAAGGTTACTACAATTCGAATCTAATCAATCCAAACATGATAATCTTAGAGAATTGTAAGGAACTATTGTCCAAAGCACATGAACTCTCATAAAACATCCAAAAATATCGACTTTTATTCAAACTAGAACTTTAAAAATCCAAACTTTAACTAAAGTACTTGAATTAGAGCGAATTCAACATAATAACTACTCACAAGCTTTACGTATTAGCCTTAGCTAAGAGGTTCTAGCCGAGCATTATCATGCTTCAACTAGAATTCAAAGAAAAACTAGACAAAAACATGAAAAACTAGAAAAAAAACCCTAGTTGGAGGAGTTGTGGTTACTCCACGATGATATCCCTTGCTCCCAAGAACTTAGAACTCTTCTAAGATACCTTAGCAAGGATACCAATGTGTCCTTTTATAGAAAAAATCACGAACCGCCTCAGATTGAGTAAAAACTTACGCACTTACGTCGGTCATCAGACGTTGGTCGGGCGCCCAGTCAGGTATTGGTCAGGTGCCTAACCATACTTTAATTCGTCCAGTGCATTTCGATGAAATTTACTTTGAATATCGGGTGCTCGACTAGATGTTGGTCGGGTGCCCAGTCAGGTCTAGATTTGTCCAGCGGGTTCAGTAGAAATTCTCCCAATTTCGGGCGCCTGACCATGTGATGGTCGGGTGCCCGGTGGCCTTCTGATATGAATGTTGAATTCCTCTTTTCTTCTGGCCAATCCACGTCTTTCTGATGTGATTATTCAGGGCTTCTTTTTAATGTCTTCAATGTAGTTCCAAAGGACCCTTTTAACAACAAATTCATAACTTCTCTCTTTCATTCCTACATATACAAAACAAGCATTAAATGGGTCTTTTATGCATACAAACCATGCATGTAATGTGATGTAATGGGCTAGAAAATGTATAAAATGGAAGCTCAACATTATCATGTTAACACTCCTCAATTCTATGGCCTCAACCTTCTTTGTGAGACCCGCCACCTTTGAATTTAAATCATCATCCTCATTTAATGCATGTACACCTTTCTCTCTTGGGGCTAACTTGGGATTACTAGTTAAAGTGGACATGTCCCAAGATTGAGCATTCTCGGCTAACATGTCAAAGTAATCCCAAGCATCATTGAGAGCTTTGTTCAAAAACTCACCATTACACATCATTTGGACAAATTGGCGCATGTTTGAACTTAATTGGTCATGGAAGAAGTCAATCAAGTGCGACTTTTCATAACCATGATGTGGGCACTCTAATAAAAGATCCTTGAACCTATCCCAACATTCAAAAATGTTTCATCTCCTTTTTGGGAGAAGTTCATTATAGTTCGTCTTAGTGCATTGGTTTTATGAATCGGGAAGTACTTTTTAAGGAACTCCCAAGTCATCTCAGCCCATGTCCCGATGCTTCTATGTTTAACTGATTGAAGCCATGATTTGACTTTGTCCTTTAGAGAGAAAGGGAAAATTTTCAGTTTGATTATATCTTAGGAGACATCATTAAATTGAAAGGTGTTGGTGATTTCCTCAAATTCACTCAGGTGCGCATAAGGACTTTCAGAATTGAGCCCATGGAATTTTGGAAGTAACTTGATAATTCCTGGTTTAAGATCCACATTTCTTGCATTAAGTGGAAAAATAATGTAGGAAGACATGGTTGTTCTCTCTGATTGTAGATAATCTCGTAATGTTTTAACCGGAGGAACTAACGTTCCTCATTCTCATTAAGTTTTGTCCTAGTTGGTGGTGTATCATGCTCAACGTTTTCAACGTTATGTGGTTCATTCTCAGCCATGATTTCAGACGATTCAAGATTTCCTAGACGTTTTCTAACTCGTCTGTGATTGTTTAATCCTCCAACTAAACCTCCCTCACTTAGAAGTCGCAATGTATGATCATGCTCCCAATAGGGCATAAACCACACAAAAACTAAACTAAAATCTAAAATCTAAAAATCTGAAAACAAAAGTAAAAACTAAGAAATAAAAGAGTCTAAGTTAGAATGGTGTTACCGGATCGAAGAACTATGTTATAGAAGAAAATCCTACAAAACAAACAAAATCTGTTAGTAGAAAATTCTGATAAAAAACTAATAAAGCAATATATCATAACCTAACCTATCTAATCTAACTATACCCTAATTACAAAATTCAGAACCGTTAACCTAATCCCCAATAATGGCACCAAAAACTTGTTCACTCTCCTCAAGTGCAAGGCTGCGATGTAGTAATAATTCTCGGTAAGACCGAGGTCGATCCTCAGGGATTGTCGTAACAATTCTAAACTTATAACTATGATGGGCTAAATTCGGATTTATATCGATGGATGAAAATTAAGAACATAAAACTATTTATTAAATCAGGAAAATAAACACTAGAGCACCAAGGATCCACTTCTAATCATTCATAATGCCAATTCAAACCATTCAAACCAATAACTCAATTCGAGTCGGAGTACTATCCCTATCCAATCGGAATATAGAGCAATCAAATCATCATAATGCATCTAACATAGATGGATCATCCACTGATATGGTTTTCTCATAACAACTAAGGCATTGGGCATATTCAATCACACAACCCAATCATTCAAAATACAATTGAGATCACATTCATGATTCTTCCTCAAGTCTTGTCACTAGACTTGATTTAGAAGCATGAATTGAACTTCTATTAAACCAATATCACTACACAAATATCTATCTCAGATCAATCCCAAAGATAAGAATTTCTTCTAGTTTAGTTCTAGATAAGCACTTAGGAAACTTATTTTGTAAGATCTCCTAGCATCCAACATATCATGATGGATCTAAGATCTCTACAACCCAAAATCCTATCAGCAACACTTCATTAAGTAATCTCAGTAATCAAAACATCCCATGTAAGAAAAATCACAAGAGATAGAAGATCAACTAAAAATACTAACTTTATTTCAAACTTGAACTAGAAGTGTTCTTTATTAAACCCAAAAGTACTTGAACTAATTCGAATTAAGCATTACAAATAACTATAAGCTTCACCTCTTAGCCCTAGCTAAGAGGTTTAGCCAACCATTAACAGGTTAAATTAAAACTCAAAAGAAAACTACTATAAAAGCATAGAAAAATCATAAAAACCCTACTCGGAGGAGTTGCGAACACTCTACGACGATCCTCTCCACCTCCCACGAACTTTTTAGCCTTCTATGATGCCCTAGGAATGATGTAAGGGTTTCCTTTTATAGCAAAAATCCATCATCGACTTGGAATCTTCCAGAATTTGAAGTGTCCTTACACAATCTGGACACTGGCCGGCCGGTCGGAGCTTACACAGCAACATACAAAAATTTGAAAGTTTAAATACAAAGGCTGACCCATCTGCCGGTCGGCTAGCCGGCCAGTCCATCCGGCCGGTCGGACAACAGGTTGAGCAGTGTAAAAAAGGGTCCAGAGAATTTTTTGTTTCTAGAGGTTTTAATCGGCCTGTCTGCTGCAGTGGCCAGCCGGCCGGAGGTTCGGTCGGACACTATGAATTGTGAATTTTCATAATTCTTCTCCTCAATCTTCATTGTATCTCACCTCCACTTCTTGTCCTTTCTTCCTCTGATTTTTAAGCCATACAAAATGAATCTTTTAACATCATATATATGAAGTCTCTCTCGCATTCCTACAAACACAAAAAACATGTATTAGATTAGTCTTTAAACATGTAAACCATGCATAATGTGTGATGAATTAGGGTTAGAATATGCACAATTTAGAGCTCAACAATAGGTAAAAGAGATGCCTTGGTGAACCTTAAACCTTAAATCAAAAGCACACCCCAAAACCTCTAGATTACCTTGACCCTTCAGGCACACTTGTAGTTATCTTATATTGGCTCTAGGTGTCCCAAAAGACCACCCAAAGAATGGCCAAAGAGGTTGCATGTGTTGCTATAAAACACAAACCGACAACATGCACATTAGGGCTGCCAACTGGGCTAGACCCCTGGCCAACTGGTCGTCAGAACTCATTTTGGGACTGCAAGCTAGGATGTATACCAGGCCTAATTCGATCGGTCAACTGGGCAGTCAGACTGGTCGTCCGACCTGTCACGACCAAAGTAATGAGAGTATGGTGGTTGAATCCCTACAACTAATGGATAATTTTTTCTAACTAAGGATTCAACTAGATGGGCATTTCTAGAAATGGTTTAGACAAAGGGTTTACCTATTAATTCGAGTATAAACTCTAGAGAATGTAAAAACCCATGACTTCTCCAAATAGAGCTTAAAATGCTCATTAGTGTGAATGATCACAAGGAAGAAAGCATAAATCCATTTGGGTGAGATCTTAAAAAGTTTTGAAAGTATTGAGATACACTAGGGCTTCTAACTCACTCAAAACCATCATCGGTGTAAAGATTCGGAGTTGAGTATTTATAGAAAAAGGCTCCAACGAATCTTTAAGTCGATCGATCGATCGCTTAGTCGATTGACCACATCACAACAACTTTATAATGAATAGTTTTTTGCCGCTGTCGGTTGAGCAATACTAGTTGTTGGTTGATGGAAATTCGATTGGTATGGCCTGATTTATCACCAGATTGTTTTGATCATCCACGGTCAATTGAGGTCGTCTGACCGACGATCATTTTGTTACTGTTTTGGATTTTCAATTTACAGCCCCTATGCACCTCGTTGAAGCCTAACTTTTCATGTTCAATTAAGGCTCCTAAGGTTGTTGAAGATGACTAAGGGTTTACTTATCAAGTCCAACTCATTTAGAGGTTAGGTTGTTTTGAAACAAAGGTCTAAAGCTAGGTTTACCAAGGTACCTCATGATTTTCTTATGTCTTTAGCCTTAATGCTTCAAGTCGTCGATATTCAAGACTTCCCATGGAGGCTTAATCGACTCAAAACACCATAACTCTTTGAAATTACGTCTGTAGTCTAACACGACACCCTACGCTTTACATACGGAAGCTTTAAGAGCTTGTACAACTATGGTTAAGTCTTAAGGGGGGGGGGGGGGGGGGGGGGGGGGGGGGGGTGATTAGGACCATTTAAAAATCCTTTTTAAAACCTCTTGCCTAATTAAATTAATTAGCAATTTTAAACTAATTAAGTAAGAACACTTAGTTTTCAAGCTTAATTGGGTCAAATCACAAGGCTAACATATGATAAGCGTAAAGACAACCTAGCTTAAGCATGCATGCATAGATAATTAAAATGATTAACTAATCAAGCACCTAATCTATACAACCTGAGTAGACTATATGAGAGTGGATCACATAAGCTCAAGTCTACTATACTTAGTGAACATACATATTGTGTGTGAATCTACCAAATCAAGTGCATATCATAAAATCATTTAAGCATTCATATAATGATAAATGAAAGACAATGCAAGAAAAGGAAATGGCTCAAATAACAATCACAAACACAAGTATGTATAGTGGTTCGACTTTGGGTCTACTCCACTCCCGGTTCAAGTACTCACCCTTGGGAGCACACCGAAATTCACTAGGGAGTTTAAATCAAGTTCCTCTCAACCTAAGTGTTTAAACGGTTCCACCCTACCAGGGAGTTTAACAAGGTTCCTCCTAACCTATAATGGTGGTTTTACAGGTTAACCTCTCAACTAAGATATTTACAGGTTCCATCCAACCCAGGATTTGACAAGGATCCTCCTAACCCTTCGGTTCCAATCTAAGAACCTAGTGTACACTCCGGCTAGAGGCTCCCCACAGACACTTGTTCGAGTTTGTAAATCCAAACTCTCACACTCAATCTTCCATGAGGAAGGAGCACAACCGGACTCTCAAATTGACAACTTACTTATCGGATGAGCCCCTTGTTCAATGCCTTCTTGGGTTGCTTGATCTCTATTCTCCTGTGCTTCAATCAGCTCCCTAAATGCTCCACCGATCGTGTTGCCGCTACATCGCCAATGCCTCAGCTCCACTTGATCAATCACCTTGCATGTGATGCTCTTGAGATGCCTAAGGTGATAGAGATGGTGTGAATTCTCTACAACTAGTAGGAGTTGGTTGATTAGAGGAATTCCGCCTAATAGGATCTTTAGAGAGGTTTAAACAAAGGATCTACCTATGGTTGAGGTTCCTAAAATATCTAAAGATCAAGAGAAAGCAAGAACATCTTCATGTGAGCTTTGAATACTCCATCTTGTGATTAAACATAAGGAAGATGGCTTGGAATGCTTAGGATTAGAGCCTAATAGTATGTGCAATCAAGGTGGCTTCTAATGCACTAATATCTCTCTCCTTACCCTAAAAAACGAGCCTAACCATTATATAGAAAAAGGCCCAACAAATTCAAAACGGGTATTAACGGCTAGTAGCCGACCTGTCGGACCTCAACACCGACCGGTCGGTCAAAGGCCTAGACAGTCCAGATGGTTGCTATCCTCCTGGGGTCGGTCATGACTTGTCAGACCTATCCAGTCGACTGGTCGTGACCGGTCATTTTAGGCCAGGGACTTCAGCAAGCTTGTTGACCCATTGGAGTGTCTAACGACCGGTCGGCAGCCCTATTCTACATGTTGTTTCAAGTTGATTTTTACAGCAATAGAAGCAACCTCTATGGTCATACTTTGTGTGGTCTTTTAGGACACCTAAGGCCAATCTAAGATGACTACAAGTATGCTTAAATGGGTCAAGGTCATCTAGAGGTTTAGGTTTTGGTTTGGTTCAAGGTTAGAGGCTTCACCAAGGCATCTCTTTTACTTGTTTCTTCTTCCTTAATGCAGTAAGTCCTCTTGAGTCTTCGGTCTTTGTCTTCTTTAAGCTCAACCAATACTAAACCCACTGACTTAAGCAATTGATAACTAAGGTGCAATAGTATGCCATAGAAAAGTGCACTAACAATCTCCCACTTTGTCAATTACGAATAAAAACCCAACCTACCAAAACAAAAATTACATGAACTTGATTACATTGATATTGAAATGAAATACAACTCGAGACATGTCTAACTAAGCAGCTCCTCTTCAGTTGCTCCCCCATAACTTGTCAATCCCTGTAACACAAAACATAGCAAACTTATTTTGGTGGGACTTGATCTTTCTCCCCTTTTTTGTCAACAATTGACAATCTAATCTCCCCCCCTTAATGATACATCAATTAAGGTTAAGGTAAGAGTAAGTAGAGTGTCGCAGTTATAACAATAAGCACATTTTAATAAGAAGAATATAGGGTGCATGAACATTAAAACATGGAGCATCCAATGGAACATGATCAATAAAAAGAAATTGTAACTATCTAAGCATAGTTGATAATGCATAATTGGTCATTTAAGATAACCATGAAACATAATGACCAAGGCATAAATTATCATACATTAAGCATGAAATTTAGTAACATTATGCTAATCTAAATAGGATAATAGTCTAACAATGAATATACCAAATAATAGCAAGGTTAAACGACCAATGACGAGATAATGAGGCTAGAATCCTTTAATATGCCCATTAGCTTAAGAATGAGGCTAATCTCCTCTGATTTTTACTTAGGGGCACACAAATGAGGCCGAAATCCTCAAATTTACCTATAATTTTCAGAATCAAAGAGGCTAAATTTCTCAAATTTATCAATAAGCTCAAAATGAGGCTTTCTCCTTAGATTTTAACAATTGAGCTCAATATGACCTCCTAAGGTCACCTAACCTAGTTCATAAACCCCTTTGGGTGTGAATTTCTACGACTCAACATATTATTAGGAGGGAATTCACCTATCCTAGATTTATCTCCCTTAGCTTCATCCCTAGTTTGAGATCAAGTTTAGTAGGGGATCTAACTGTTTGTGTCCTACCTACCCTAGTGTTTATGTCGGATTTTGTAACAGGGTCCTCCTGACATTCATCTTCCTTCCAGGCAGTTTCCTCCTTATCCTGAAAAGGCACAAAGGAAAACTACGGGTGGCCGGCGTCCAGCCGTTGGCCCTCCGAAGCTTAAGTTAGATGGGATGTGGTTTTAAAGGAAACAAAGGGATTTTTAGCTCAGAGATTGCGTATTGTGTACCTTCTTATCGATGAAGTCGTCCCTTTATATAGATCCAAGTGACCTAATTTGTTACGCAAGAAATCAAGATTATCCCTGATTTCTGAGGATAAGAGGTTTATCCATTCGATCCCGAGATAATAGAATGGTTTAATCCATTTAGTCCTCTAGTAAATTACGTTCCCTGACGAGGATCCCCTAAGGTTCGGGACCATGAATCAAGATAAGTCCAACATTGGTCTATATGGGCTGCTGGTACTAAAAAGACGGAGAATACTTTGATTCAGAAATAACTACTCGTATTTTGAGATACGATCCCTTTCGGCGACTACGAGCCAAGCTGCTCGCATGTTGAGATGTGACCCCTTTCGACGACCACTATTGAGAGGCTCGTATACCCAGGTGGTATTTCGTACTTTCCTAATATTCGAGCCTCGACCACAAGGGCTCGGTGTCTTGGTGTTTTTGCATTGTACTTGCCCAATATGCGAGACTCGACCAGATGGGTTCGCAAGTCGAATACTGTCAAGAGGGTGCTTGCACATCTCGAGTCCTCACGAGATTCTCTGACCACCTCAATTTGACTATAACACCTAGTATTGTGACTGCACAAGATATTCTTTGTTTTCAAATTAAGTAGGAAAATCTTCTTTATTAAGTCCCTCATATGATTTGACATTTTAGGAGGGGATGAGAATCTTCTCTTTTTCTCCGATGATCTCTTTGGTGGAGTCTTCATTATGTACACCATTTTCTTAGTCACTAAATCTTTAACTATCTGGTATGTGACTAAGGTTAATTGTCGGCCTTTGAAGATAGAGCATTCAAACCTTAAGCGTCCAACATCTCCACAAGCATGACACATGGGAGATAATTTAAACCTGCTCCCAAAAGCGTTATAGTCCTCTTTAATCACCGAAGGCGAAGAAGAGGTTACACATGTATGCCTAATAGGCTCAAAACCTCTCTTGTTTCCATAAAAACTACACAAAGCAATAGATTTGCCTTTTGGGTTCAAATACCTCTCTTGGGTAGACATAATGCTAAAACTCCTTTTAGATCTACACCAGACGGTTAAGTCATTCAAGAGTAACCCACACTTGCGTCAGGATAGTTTAACATGGCACCCTACGTATATACGCAAAAGCTAGGCGGAGCTATTAGAACTATGGCTAAGTATCAAACGCGGGGTGGGGGGGTGATTAGGACTGTTTAAAAATCCTTTTTTAAAATCTCTTTCCTAATTACACTAATTAACAATTATAAACTAATTAAGCAAGAACACTTAGCTTCCAGCTTAAGTGGGTCCAATCACAAGGCTAACATGTAATTAGCAATTAAATAACCTAGTGTTGAGTGCTTAAATGTGTATATTCTAACTCCATTTCATCACTAACTATGCATGGTTTTCAAGCTTAAAGACTATTCTAATGCGTGGTTTTGTGATTGCAGGAATGAGAGAAATTTCACTTGATTAATAGCTAAAAGACTGCATTTAGGAGCCTTGGATGAAAACTCAAGGTGGGCCAAAGAAAGAAGAAAGCAAAGAGAGAAGAAGAGAGAAGAAAGAAAGAAGAAAAAGTTCAGAAAATCAAGTCCGACCAGTCGGCCAATAGGGCCAAGACCGGTCTAGACCAGTCTGCCACGCCCCTTTATCTCTCTGGACACAAAATACAAAGAGTCCAACCGGTCTTGACCAGTCGGCCAAGGCCTACCCCCATCATCCTTGCATGTTGGACGCTCCACAGATAGGCTAGACCGGTCGGCCAGCCCAGTCCGACCGGTCTAGACAGGTTGGCCAGTGTATTATAGTGAAATTTCAGGAGCTTCCTCTTGAAGCTCCAATTTTTTAGCGCGAGTGCGTAAGTACTACGCAACTCTAGAAGATTTTGAGGCGGTAGAGCCTCTCCACTATAAAAGGGGACCTAGGGATTGTAGTTAGGGCATCCTAAAAGAGATCTGCGACGGTGGGAGGCAGCAAAAGTCAGATTCGGAGTTCCACAACTCCCTCTAGTTTCTGTTTTCTACTTTTATGTTTTTAGTTGTTTTTATGCTTCCTTGGATTATAAACGGCTAAACCTCTTAGCTAGGGCTAAGAGGTGAAGCTTGTAGTGAATTTGAGATGCTTTAATTCATTTTGTTTTGATTTCAAGTTGGATTTATTGAAGAACAATGGTTTATAGAAATTTAAATAAAGTTCTAAGTAGTTTTTCTTAATCTTATGATGGCTCATGATTTTTGGAAGAATTGCTTTAGTTCTTAATTGTTTTGCACAGTTCTAGACCTGTACGCTCCGAGGAATCAGATTCAATACGCTCTAGACTTGGATTTCCATGTGGGAACTTCAACCAAAGTTCTACCTTTTTGTTCTAATTTCTGAATTATGTGTTGATTGTACATGTGATTTGAATGAAGTTCAAATCATGATCTAATTATGTTTTGTGACAGAGTTTAATAATGATTATGATTGTGATCTTAATCTATTGGAACTAGGATTGACCTATGCAATTGAGTGTGCTCAAGTCCTAACTTGAATTGAGGGAATCATGTAGATAATCACACATATGACAAATTGTATGTTACAACCGCTCTATCATCCGACTAGATAGGATTTGATTTCAATTCTAGTTGTGTAATTGGGAAACCACAGCGAATTATGCATCAAGGATTGCTACAAGTGGATCCTTGAACCCCTAGTGCTCTTTTATATTGATTACATTCACTTTTAGTTTAAGAATCATATCTACATTCAATTCTAGAAATCTGTTTGGTTAGCTCTCAAGTAGAGAATATTAGAAGTAATTTTGTGAATTCCTAACAAGTCCTTGAGAACGATCTCGGTCTCTATCGAATTATTACTACATCGTAACCCTACACTTGGGGAAGCGAACACCTAGCCTAAGCATCTATAGATTATCAAATGATTAAACTAATCAAGCACCTAATCTATGCAACCTATGTACACTATATGAGAATGGATCATAAGGATCAAGTCTACACTACTTTTGAAAGTACATCTTGTGTGTGAATGTGCATAACTAGTGCTTAGCATATATTTTAATCAAGCATGAATAATTAAGCAATTAAATCATACAAAGCTCGATTAATGATGTGCTCAAATCAATCACAAACACAAGCATGTATAGTGGTTTGACTTTGGGTCTACTCCACTTCACTCCACCCCCGATTCAAGTACTCACCCTTATGAGCACACCAGCATTCACTAGGGAGTTTAAATCAGGTTCCTCCCAACCTAGGTGTTTAAATGGTTCCACCCTACCGAGGAGTTTAACAAGTTTCCTCCCAACCTATGAAGGTGGTTTTACGGGTTAACCTCTGTTAAAACTAGAAAATACGCAAGGCAGTTTTCTTATGTTTTGTTATTCTAGGGGGATTCTAAGTATAAGAGACATTCATAGACAATCACATGCATCCACAAAGTACACAAAAAGAGAGATATCGCAAGATGAATTTTATTCCAGAGATTCTGAGATCTTGTACATTTCAAGTCTTGATTTGGCACAAGCCCTTAATTACATCAATGGATAATCACCCTTGATTAAAAGATAAAAGCAAATGTATGCACATGTCATAGATAAATTAAATAAAGCAAATGGAGAAGCATAAGTGTAAATCATGCACACCACAGAGAACGCAAAAGATTTTTACGTGGAAACCGTTGAGGGAGAAAACCATGGCACAAAGCAACAAAGCTCCACTATGAATGATAGTTGTACGATAGATGGAGTATTCGATAAAAGGCCCGGATAGATCGAGCAGGTGACTAAGTCATTAGGGACTATGGTCTTTAAGTTCGTGGTCATAGAGATCGAGTTGTTTGTTTTGTTGTGGACTAAACCATCGTTTTGGGTGAGTTGAATGCCTATGTCCCATGTTCTTTTAGGTGATCCGAGTTGAGAGACAGTCAGGGTTTATTTTAGTCGAGTCGTGAAACTCTGGGCCAGCGCCTGTTATGTTTTTCAGGTGACCGCGGGAAGACATGCAATTTGACGGTTGTTTACTTGAGCAGCTCAACCAGTAGATCCCATTTTGGATGGGTAGTACATCGATTAGCCTTGAGATAGTAGTTCATAGCAAATATTTTGAGTGTTGTTGGAACTCTTTGATCACGATTTTTTGTGGTAACCGTAGTCCATTTTGGTTAGTCTGGAACCTCAATCTGGGCTAAACTCTAGTTGTGCAATGAACATAATCGATACAAAGTTCCTATAATCAGTTGTCGAATCAGGCTGGAGTCTGCTGACTCGTCTTCAGAAGCGATCCCAATTGTGCACCTCTGCTGATAGCTAACACGCAATGAAAAATAAGTAGAGAACCTGCTATGCATGCATAAATGTGCAGGACATTGTAACAAGGCAAGAGATCTTTGATGCACGATGAATGCAATAGAATGTATATCGTATGAGATTAGTCGTATGTGATGGATACAATAGAAAATATGTCATGTGAGGATGGATGTATGTAAGAATACAATAGTATGTATGCCATGTGATGTTGAACACATGTTGAGTTAAGTAAGGTAAATGCTAGATTAAGTAAGATGAATGCTGGATTAAGTAGAGATGATTGCTGGATTAAGGAAGATTAATGCTAGATTAAGCACATATGAGTACTAGATTATGCCAAGATGAATGCTAGACTAAGCAAGATGGATGTTGATGCATGAAGCAAGCAATATTATCTAATCACAGCTCTATTTTTGTATGGATTTGCACTAAAATGATATTTTGGTCATATTGCTACTTGAAAATTCTAAGTAAAAATCTGAATTTTTTATTTATCCACATATCAACCATAATATATCATGAATATTTTATCGCTCTTTGGTGTTTTAATATAATTAGGGAATTTCAGATTTTTCAGACGATTTAGATTCAAAGAAAACCACTCCATTGAAAAGATGAACTTTTTGGGGAGTGCCAAAAAGTTGTGATTTGTACTTCGGATGGAAAATCAAAATCTTTATTATTGGAGTTTTATTTTTTTAGTATTTTTTTATTGAATTCAAATAGGGGGTACTTCCTTATTTACATAAATAACTTAAAATAAATGGAAACATAAATTAAAATATGACATTTACCTAACATTTTTATGTAAAAAAAGGTATGCTGTGTGTGTGCAGGTGCAGGAATGCATGTGCAGTGCAAGTGCAGATGTGTAGTGTAGTGCAGGAAGATGCAGTCTAAGCGCATGTGTGATGTGGGTCAGGCAAATGTCTATTGCATGCGCCTGGCATGAATTTCTAAAGGGGGTCAGGCGCATGTGATTTTGTACATGCGCCTAGCACGTTAGATGGGCACATGTACATGTCACATGCACCTGGCACCTGGCCTTAAGTGCATGTGAGATAGGCAGGGGAATGTTAGGCACATGTCTACAAATGGGAAGAGACCCCAGGAGCATGTATGCAACCTTTAGGCGCATACATCTTCCATACTAAGTGGATTTTGGTGGATTTCCTCTCCCTCTCTACATACTTGCGCTCATCTCTTTCCGGTGGGGGATTCTGATCTCCCGGGAAAGGATTTCGATCACCAGAGGAAGGTTTCTGGGATAGACACATGTCTATTAGGGGATTAGGCGCATGTCTATTAGGGGTTTAAGTGCATGTCACCTTGCTCGCATCGCCTCAACTCAATTTTTCTCTCTTATGTCATGAATTTCGGGCTATTTATAGCCGATAAAAAGTGTACGGAACCAATCACGAATCACCGAGAAACCTCCCAGGCGCATGTTAAGAAACTGCCTCAGGCACACGTTCGTAGAGTGCTCTAGACGCATGTCAAAAAAATGCCTCAGGTGCATGTTTGTAGAGTGCTCTAGGCGCATGTCAAAAAACTACATCAGGTGCATGTTTGTAGAGTGGGGGAAAAATTAGTCCCAGACTTAGCCATTTTCAGAGAAAATCTGCCTCCAGACTTAGAAAATTCAGGCTTCGTGCCTATGCTTAGTGGGTAGCTACCCTTCCGGGGATGAATCTCACTGTCGCCTAAGCACTTTTGGACTTCATTTGTGATACTGAATACATAGGCGATCAAGCAGAAGTCTGATTGCTGACCATTTGATGGATATTGCTCAATCTTGGGTCCCCTCCGGCTACTCTGATAGGAGGAATGCTGGGTGTCAGGGTGCGCAACGCAAGGATACATATCAGATGTCAATTAAATTTGCTGGTAAAGGGTTTTTGGGCCTTCCGGATCATTTGGTCGTGAAGTGCACATCTAAATCCGCTCTAAAATGGTAGGCGTCAGTCCCGGATGCAATTGTGCAAGCTGCTCGGGCCAGGATTGAAATGATGCTCTGTTGCTTTTCTGACTATCTCTGGGTCTATTGCCGACTTGGACTGTTGTATTCGATACATCATTTCTTCTTTTATCACTGTTGATATTTTGAGCCCTAACAACCTCTCAACCTAGATATTTATGGGTTCTATCCAACCTAGGAATTTGACAATGATCCTCCCAACCCTTCGGTTTCAATCCAAGAACCTAGCGTGTACTCTCCCCGGAGCCTCCCCACAGAGACTTATTCAAGTTTGTAAATCCAAACTCTCACATTCAATCCTCCACGAGAAATGAGTGCAAACGGGCTCTCAAATTGACAACTTACTTATCAAATGAGCTCCTTGTTCAACACCTTCTTGGGTTGCTTGATCTCCGCTCTCCCGTGCTTCAATCAACTCTCCAAATGCTCCCTCGATCGTGTTGTCGTTGCGTCGCCAATGCCTCAGCTCCACTTGATCAATCACCTTATATATGATGCCCTTAAGATGCCCAAGGTGATAAGAGATGGTATGAATTCTCTACAATTAGTAGGAGTTTGTTGCTTAGAGGAATTTCACCTAATAAGATTTGTAGAGAGGTTTAGACAAAGGATCTACCTATGGTTGAGGTTCCTAAAACATCTAAAGATCAAGAGAGAGCAAAAACATCTTCATGTGAGCTTTGAATGCTCCATCTTGCAATTAAACACAAGGAAGATGGCCTCGAATGCTTAGGATAGAGCCTAATGGTATGGGCAATCAAGGTGGCTTTTAATGCATTAATATCTCTCCTTGGCCCCCCAAAAACGAGCCTAGCCATTATATAGAAAAGGGTCTAACGGATAAAAAATGGATATTAACGGCTAGTAGCCAACCAATTGGACCTCAACACCGATCGGTTGGACAGGGTCCTCGACTGGTCAGCCAAAGGCCTAAACAGTCCAAATGGTTGCTGTCCTCTTGGTGTCGGTTACGACCGGTCGTTTTAGGCGAGGGACTTCAGCAAGCTTGTTGTCCCATTAGAGGTTCTGACGACCGGTCGGCATCCCTGTACTACATGTTGTTTCAAGTTGATTGTTACAACAGTAGAAGCAACCTCTATGGCCATACTTTGGGTGGTGTTTTGGGACGCCTAAAGCTAATCTAAGATGACTACAAGTATGTATAAATGGGTCAAGTTCATCTAGAGGTTTGGGTTTTGGTTTAGTTCAAGGTTAAAGGCTTCACCAAGGCATCTCTTTTTCATGTTTCTTCTTCCTTAATGCAACAGGTCCGCTTGAGTCTTCGGTCTTTGCCTTCTTTAAGCTTAACAGACACTAAACTCACTAACCTAAGTAATTGACCAATAAGGTGCACTAGTATGCCACAAAAAAGCTCACTAACACTTTTTTTTTCCTTTTTTAAGAAAAGAGAAAATTTTCATTCCACAAAACGAGGGGAGCTGTATAGCTGTACACTTCCATTTGGGGGAGCCTGCATTCAGGCCCTCCTACGTAATCTCCTCTACCCTAACAAAAGAATGGAGCCCAACTAACCCCTCTTCTCCTGTAAGGAGCCCAGCCCCATTCGATCCAAGCAGAGAGCCCCTCTACAGGACTGAGGAAGGCTTGAAGTTGAGTTGAAGACCCTCCTAACCCGCGTCAAATTGCTTAGCCTCACTAGCCCTTCTGCATCCCCATTCGCCTCCCTCGGGACAAAAGAAAAACATACCGAGCCAACCTGGCCAACGCCCTAATGGAGGACAACTAGTACCACAACCGCTAGGGGATGTTGCCCTCCTTGCTAATTAGATCCACTATCACCTTAGAATCACTTTCCACCATGACTTTTCAAAAATTCTTGGCCATGCAAAGGGCGAGTGTAATAACCCTGGTTTTCCATTTGTTGCGATGAATTAATTTAAGGGTTTAATTTAATAATTAAATAAAAAAATAATTTATATAATGAATGAGTTAACAATGAACAATCCATGGGGATTATTGTATGATCTTTCATAAAAAAAAAAAAAAATAAATAAAATAAAATAAAATAAAATAAAATAAAGTAAATAGGCTATTAATTAAACCCAAGTTATAAGACAATTTGTAGGAATCACGATTTCTAGTGATCGTTACCATACCAAACTCTATACAATAGTTCTAGGACACGATCCAACCATACATGTCAAATCTCAGCCTTCCGATCATCCTACAAGTGCCCTAATCAGAAATCAGGCCATAAGTGGGCCATCTAACTTCGGAACTGTTTCATTTTTGGCGTCATACCCTAAAATTTCGTGGCCTATCTGATGATTGGAGTGGATTCTTCATATACATCATGGTGGGACCCACGTGCGTCCCGTGCACCATCAACGCACGGTCAAACCGCGTTGACCGCGAATTGAAGAGGATTCTCTTCTTCTTCTTCGTTCGCTGTTGCAGTGGCGGGCGGACGCTGTTCGCTGGCTGCCTCCATGCCGTCCGATGATAACCGCTGTGGGTGGGCCCCACATGAAAGTGGTGTACGATGTGTGGATTGTACGTGCGCCGCACGTACAAGAGCCCCTGCTCCGTCCGTTTCCTTAACCGCTGAAACAGCGGACGCGGCTACAGCGTTCGCAGCAGAGGTGTCGCCCGACCCAACTGGCGATCCACGTCGTCCATCTGTGGACCCCACATCACACATCCAAACCGTCCATCTGATGTGTCTCGTCGACAATGGTATTCCTAGTGAGTTTCTGTTCCAACAGCCGCGTAACAGACTCTTTTCAACTCACCGTTCGAACCGTGAATTGGCAAGATTCGAGTCCGTACTTTGCATGGTCGACCATGATTGGTTTCGTTAGGATCGTGTGGACCCCACACACCCTTTAGACGGTTCCCATGTGGAGTAGGTAGCAAGAAAAGAGAGTCCAAGTTTCTCTTGGAAACGGAAGCTCAACCCGGTCGGTTGCACCGCGACCGTGTTTTCTCCGAACTCGGCTATATAAGCCATCGTCGACTCCTTCTGCTTTTCATCACACGTCAGAGGGAGTAAGGGAGAGAGTGATCTGGTAGGAGGTGAGGGCCGTTCGGGTAGAGAGAGAGAGAGTGGGTGGCTGTGCTGCCGCTGTTGCTGCTGCTGCCGCTGCTGCCGCTGCTGCCGCTGTTGCTGCTGCTGCCGCCGTGCTGCTGTTGCTCCTCTTGCTGGGGCAGCAAGGAAGAAACAGGAGGAGAAGGAAAAGAGAAAGAAAAGAAGAAAGAGAAAGAAAGGAAGAAGGAAAAAGAAGAAAAAGAGAAGAAACGAGAGAGAGAGAGAGAGAGAGAGAGAGAGAGAGAGAGGAAGGTAGTTGCTGATGCTGTAAGGGCAGCACCAGTCAGTAAGAAACAAGAAAGAAAAGAAAAGGAAGAAGAAGAAGAAAGGAAAAGAAAAGAAAAGAAGAAGAAAAGAAAAGAAAGGAAAAGAAGAAGAAATAAGGAACAAGAAGGAGAGAGAAAGAAGAGAGAAGAAGGATCTTCTAGATATTCAAACCAAGTCGACTCATTGAGCCAACTAGAACCTAGTTTGGGCTTGTGCGAAGCCGATAGTTCATCATACTGTGAGTGATTCTTCTAAAGAAATTTCCATTGATCTTTCCCTTACTAGCTTGTTTCCATCTTTCTTCAAATACCAATTGTCTTGTCGTTTTATGTTATGGATCTAAGGTAAGGATCCTTCTTTAGTTCTTTTTCTAATAAGGTTTAGGAATTTGATTTGTATTTGTGTATAGTACGCATCCTAGGTAAGGGATCCATCACTTGATTTTGTTCTAAGATCCATCCTCTAATTTCTTTTCCTCCTTATTAATGTTTTCTTCCCTCAAAATTTTCTGTACTAGTATCTCAGGGAAATTGTTAAGCAAACTCAACCTAGATTAGGTCGTGTACAAGACTTCTAGTTAGAATAACACTAGTAAGTATCGAAACACAAAGATTTTACATGTTATCCTTCTTTAGATTCAAGTTTACCATCAACTAGGGTTAGATGACGAATTACTTGGATAAGAGTAATGCATGCATGGTATGATTGGAATTTGGTTTTGATATGCATTGTATGCTTGAAGAGATGTTCTCACGATTCATGACATTCATATACATTCTTATACACAACGACAGAACAGGAGCATGGTTGATTTGACTCCTGGCGTGCATGGTTGATTTGCCGCCTCGCTGTACCGGTTAGGTGAGCATGGTTGATTTGCGACAGGTTCCTAATGTTCAGTGGCAGCGAGTTCTGGTCGTTTCACTTGTTGAGCATGGTTGATTTGCTCGGTTGGATCAGTGGTGCATGGTTGATTTGCCCACTGGCGTGCATGGTTGATTTGCCGCCTCGTTGTACCGGTTAGGTGAGCATGGTTGATTTGCGACAGGTTCCTAATGTTCAGTGGCAACGAGTTCCTAGACGTTTGTGCTCTTACACGTACCATAACATACATGACATCATGATAAACATGTTTCACTTCTAATAAGACATAAGATGTTTAGATCTTCATTATATTCTTGTATATGCTCACATAATCCTAGCTGTTAGTATTTCACGTCTAACGTTATATCAACTGGAATATTACTTATGATGAAAATGATCTCACTGGGCTTTAGCTCACCAAAATCACCACAGTTCCTGCAGGGTATCAAGAGGAAGGAGGAGCGGCTGAAGCAGAATATTTGGATGATTATTTTTATTAGAAGACTTATATTTGTTTAGGTGTTGAATTTATTTCCTTTAGTAGATGATTGAAAACAGATTTTAGTAGATTTGAGTATTTTGCAGAATGGGTGTAGTTGCTTGATTTAAACTTTTATTTGAGATTTAATTCATGATTAATAAAATACTTCAGCTTAGTAGTATTGTGGTATGTGGAATGAAATATCTCTACAGGTTATATTTGGATTGAGTTCATACTCTGAAACTCGAGCCTGAGTTGTTATACTCGAGTCTTGGATTTCAGGGCGTGACAGCTTGGTATTAGAGGGAATTTCGAGATCCTAGAGCCTAGGGTTATGGGTTAGGATTAGATTTAAGATGAATAATCCAGTCCTTTGTCGACACCAATCCTATTAAGTATTAACTTATGATTCTACTTGACTCGTAGATTTACCATGACGGGTCGCAGCGAGCAAAACGGGATGCCCTCCACCCCACCCGCTACTAACAATACGACGACGGCAATTCCTGGGTTGGCCGAACAAAACCAGCTGCTACAAGAAATGATGAAAGTATTGGGGACGGTGGTCAGCGTAATTGGGCTTCAGAATCACCAGCAGAACCCGATGCCCCCTCCAACCACTCATGGGAATTCAGGTGGGTTACTGGAGAGATTCAAGCGGTTACGACCCCCCTCATTCAACGGATCTCCCGACTCGAATGAGGCTGAACACTGGCGCAACGAAATGGAGAAACTCTTTGATGGGATGGGATGCAAAGACGAGGAGAAAGTTACTTTAGCCACCTTTGTACTCGAAGGAGAAGCATATCACTGGTGGAAATCCATGGTGAGATCAGTTCCCCCAGGCACTGTATGGACCTGGGACTCCTTCTGCGACAAGTTTAATAAACAATACTTCCCAAAAACTATGCGGGATCAAAAGATAGTGGAATTCATGAGATTGGAACAGGGGAAGCTTTCCGTCAGACAGTATGAAGCCAAATTTACAGAGTTGGCAAGGTATGCCACTTCTATGGTACGAGAGGAAGAGGATAAGGCCCGAAAATTTGAGAACGGTCTCAAACCACCGATACGCAGCAGAGTGCGGGCCTTCGAACTGACGACTTACATGGAGGTCTTTAATAAGGCCTTGGTGGTGGAGAGAGACTTTGAGGAGTTTTGGAAGGATCGGGATCAGAAAAAGTCCGACACGGGGTCGAAAAACAAGGCGTCATCTTCTACACTACCCCAACATGCAGACAAGAGACAGCGAATGATGAGTAGTTCTGCACCCCCGCCTCCACCGAGCAGCAATCAATTTCAAGGGAGATGTTATAATTGTGGCGAAGTGGGTCACACGCGACCATCATGCCCTTTATTAGTCCAGGGACCATCTCGCCCGGTGTCCCAGACACGCGGACCACCATCACAATATGCACAGCCACAACATCGACCACATGTGCAACACCAGAGACCTCCACAATACTCCCAAAGGCCGCAACCAACACAACCTTTCTCTATTACGAGGCCTGGTCACCAACCACCAAGACAGCAAGCCCAAGGGCTAGTTTACGCAGTAGCCCCGCCAGCAGGGGAGCCTGAAACAGCACAGGAACATGAAGAAATGCCACCCGAAGAAGAACCAGTGCCTGAAGAAGCAGCAGCACAGTGCTACGCAGTCACAGATGCCCCACCTGAGCATAACACAAATGGGACAGTAGTCGAAGGTACGCTTTTTATATTCACGACACCTGTCAAAGCTTTGTTTGATACGGGGGCTACCCACTCATTTATTTCTGCATCCTTGGTCACTTCTTTGGAATTGGTTAGCGAGAATATGGATAGGAACCTAACTATTGCCACACCCATTGGTCGATCGGTGGTATTAGATCGTATATGTAAGGACTGTCCCATCTTGATAGGCGAGGCTTGCCTGCCAGCAAACCTAATCATCATGGATATGTCGGGATTCGAAATTATCTTAGGAATGGATTGGTTAGCCGCACATCACGCCACTTTAGACTGTTACGAAAAGACAGTGACTTTCTCCGCCCCGAATCAACCAATCATCACATTTCGTGGGGGCAAACATGTAGATTCAATAATAATCATGGCAGCACTATCCGAGACGGAGGATCAGGAAAACCATACCGAACAAATTCATATAGTTAACGAATTTCCTGACGTGTTCCAAGAAATCCCTGGATTACCCCCTCGGAGAGAAGTGGACTTTACCATCGAACTGGTACCAGGGACCGCCCCGATCTCTAGAGCAGCATACCGCATGGCCCCATTGAAATTAAGAGAGCTAAAGAAGCAGATACAAGAATTGCTGGACCAAGGATTTATAAGGCCCAGCACATCACCTTGGGGAGCTCCGGTACTATTTGTGAAGAAGAAGGACGGCTCGATGAGGCTATGCATTGACTATCGCCAGCTTAACAAGGCCACAATTAAAAATAAATACCCTTTGCCTCGTATCGATGACCTGTTCGATCAACTAAGGGGAGCTCAATACTTCTCCAAAATAGATTTGAGGTCCGGGTACCATCAGTTAAGAATCAAAGACCCAGACATACCAAAAACCGCCTTCAGGACACGTTATGGCCACTATGAATTCCTGGTTATGCCCTTCGGGCTCACGAATGCTCCGGCGGTGTTTATGGACTTAATGAATAGGGTGTTCAAGCCTTACCTCGATCAGTGCGTCATTGTTTTCATCGACGATATCCTCATCTACTCCAAGACTTATGAGGAACACGAGGAACACCTTAGGACTGTGTTACAGATTCTCAAGGATAACCAGCTCTATGCAAAACTCAAAAAGTGTGAGTTTTGGAAGAAGGAAGTAAAATTTCTGGGCCACGTGGTGTCGGAAAAGGGAATCTCAGTAGACCCGACAAAGATCGAAGCCGTGATTAACTGGGAACAACCCACAAATGCATCTGAGGTACGAAGTTTCTTGGGTTTAGCAGGCTATTACAGAAGGCTTATCGACGGGTTCTCTAAAATTGCAAGACCGTTAACCAGTCTAACGGGGAAGAGTAAGACTTTCATATGGGACGACAGTTGCGAATTAGCATTTGCGAGGCTTAAGAGACATTTGACGTCGGCACCGATATTAACGATCCCAGCGGAGGGAGAAAAATTTGTCGTCTACACGGATGCTTCTCACCAAGGGCTAGGATGTATTCTTACACAGAATGGAAGGGTGATCGCTTACGGCTCCAGGCAGTTGAAGAAACATGAGCAAAATTACCCTACTCACGATTTGGAGCTGGCCGCGGTTGTTTTCGCTCTGAAAATATGGAGACATTATTTATATGGAGAGCAATTTGAACTTTACACCGATCATAAGAGCCTGAAATATTTATTTGACCAAAAAGAGCTGAACATGCGGCAAAGAAGGTGGCTAGAATTCCTAAAAGACTATTACTTCGACATCTGTTACCATCCGGGCAAGGCAAATGTCGTGGCTGATGCCTTGAGTAGGAAGAAACAATTACTTGCCGCAACTCTCGCCATGCAGGAATGGAAATTGTTAGAAAATATCAAGGATTACGAGATCCAACAATGGGAAAATAGCACTATGGCCTTCCTTGGAAATTTGTCGATCCAGCCAACATTGGTAACCCGAATCATAGACGCCCAAAAGCAGGATACGTGGCTTCAGGATCAAATTTCAGTTGTAGCCGCTGATGCGGCAGTTGAATGGAAAGTGGGGACAGATGGAGCAATCAGGTATCGAGGAAGAGTGTGCGTGCCAGACGTAGACGAACTAAAGAAAGAAATTTTGGAGGAAGCCCATAGATCCAAGTTGACAATACATCCTGGAAGTACGAAGATGTATCGCGATGTTCGCAGAACATATTGGTGGAATAACATGAAGAAGGAGATTGCAAATTTTGTATCCAAGTGTTTCACCTGTCAACAGGTTAAAGCTGAACACCAGAGACCTTCTGGACTACTACAACCATTAGAAATCGCAGAATGGAAATGGGAACGTATATCCATGGATTTTGTTATGGGCCTGCCCAGGTCAGGGAGGAATCATGATGCTGTATGGGTGATTGTAGACAGGCTAACTAAGTCAGCTCACTTTCTACCAGTGCGAATGAATAACTCTTTAGAAGAACTGAGTAAGTTGTACATCAAGGAGATTGTGAGACTTCATGGGGTGCCTATTTCGATTGTTTCCGATCGTGACCCTAGATTTGTTTCTCGGTTCTGGAAGGGACTACAAGCGGCATTGGGAACTAAACTGGATTACAGTACCGCCTTTCATCCACAGACTGATGGCCAAACAGAAAGAGTGAATCAAATATTAGAAGATATGCTCAGGTGCTGTGTTATCGATTTCAAGGGTAATTGGGACGACCATCTTCCTCTGATAGAGTTTGCCTATAATAATAGTTACCAGTCGACTATTGGTATGGCACCGTTCGAAGCACTTTATGGTAGACCTTGTAGATCCCCCAGCTGTTGGACAGAGGTGGGTGAGAAAGCTTTATTAGGACCTGAACTTGTACAACAGACTTCTGAGAAGATTGCAATTATAAAGGAACGTATCCGTGTCGCCCAGAGCCGACAAAAGAGTTATGCAGATAACCGAAGGAAGGAATTAGAATTCTTAGTAGGCGATCATGTATTTTTGAAAGTTTCTCCAATGAAAGGAGTCATGCGATTTGGGAAGAAGGGAAAGTTAGCTCCAAGATACATTGGACCATTTGAAGTGTTAGCTAAAGTTGGCGTTGTGGCATACAGACTGGCCTTACCTCCTCAGTTATCGAGTATTCATAATGTTTTTCATGTTTCCATGTTGCGAAAGTATGAACGAGATGTCTCTCATGTCATCGACTGGCAGCCTTTAGAAATTCGAGAAGATACTACATACATTGAGAAGCCAGTTAAAATTTTAGACAAAAAGGAACAAGTACTTCGTACCAAGACGATTCCATTGGTAAAGGTGCTGTGGAGTAATCACGAAGTTGAAGAAGCTTCTTGGGAGCGTGAAGATGAAATTCGAGAGAAATACCCAGAATTATTTTGAGGTACGTTTAATTTCGAGGACGAAATTTTTCTTTTAGGAGGGTAGAATGTAATAACCCTGGTTTTCCATTTGTTGCGATGAATTAATTTAAGGGTTTAATTTAATAATTAAATAAACAAATAATTTATATAATGAATGAGTTAACAATGAACAATCCATGGGGATTATTGTATGATCTTTCATAAAAAAAAAAAAATAAAAAAAAAAAAAATAAAATAAAATAAAATAAAGTAAATAGGCTATTAATTAAACCCAAGTTATAAGACAATTTGTAGGAATCACGATTTCTAGTGATCGTTACCATACCAAACTCTATACAATAGTTCTAGGACACGATCCAACCATACATGTCAAATCTCAGCCTTCCGATCATCCTACAAGTGCCCTAATCAGAAATCAGGCCATAAGTGGGCCATCTAACTTCGGAACTGTTTCATTTTTGGCGTCATACCCTAAAATTTCGTGGCCTATCTGATGATTGGAGTGGATTCTTCATATACATCATGGTGGGACCCACGTGCGTCCCGTGCACCATCAACGCACGGTCAAACCGCGTTGACCGCGAATTGAAGAGGATTCTCTTCTTCTTCTTCGTTCGCTGTTGCAGTGGCGGGCGGACGCTGTTCGCTGGCTGCCTCCATGCCGTCCGATGATAACCGCTGTGGGTGGGCCCCACATGAAAGTGGTGTACGATGTGTGGATTGTACGTGCGCCGCACGTACAAGAGCCCCTGCTCCGTCCGTTTCCTTAACCGCTGAAACAGCGGACGCGGCTACAGCGTTCGCAGCAGAGGTGTCGCCCGACCCAACTGGCGATCCACGCCGTCCATCTGTGGACCCCACATCACACATCCAAACCGTCCATCTGATGTGTCTCGTCGACAATGGTATTCCTAGTGAGTTTCTGTTCCAACAGCCGCGTAACAGACTCTTTTCAACTCACCGTTCGAACCGTGAATTGGCAAGATCCGAGTCCGTACTTTGCATGGTCGACCATGATTGGTTTCGTTAGGATCGTGTGGACCCCACACACCCTTTAGACGGTTCCCATGTGGAGTAGGTAGCAAGAAAAGAGAGTCCAAGTTTCTCTTGGAAACGGAAGCTCAACCCGGTCGGTTGCACCGCGACCGTGTTTTCTCCGAACTCGGCTATAGAAGCCATCGTCGACTCCTTCTGCTTTTCATCACACGTCAGAGGGAGTGAGGGAGAGAGTGATCTGGTAGGAGGTGAGGGCCGTTCGGGTAGAGAGAGAGAGAGTGGGTGGCTGTGCTGCCGCTGTTGCTGCTGCTGCCGCTGCTGCCGCTGCTGCCGCTGTTGCTGCTGCTGCCGCCGTGCTGCTGTTGCTCCTCTTGCTGGGGCAGCAAGGAAGAAACAGGAGGAGAAGGAAAAGAGAAAGAAAAGAAGAAAGAGAAAGAAAGGAAGAAGGAAAAAGAAGAAAAAGAGAAGAAACGAGAGAGAGAGAGAGAGAGAGAGAGAGAGAGGAAGGTAGTTGCTGATGCTGTAAGGGCAGCACCAGTCAGTAAGAAACAAGAAAAGAAAAGAAAAGGAAGAAGAAGAAGAAAGGAAAAGAAAAGAAAAGAAGAAGAAAAGAAAAGAAAGGAAAAGAAGAAGAAATAAGGAACAAGAAGGAGAGAGAAAGAAGAGAGAAGAAGGATCTTCTAGATATTCAAACCAAGTCGACTCATTGAGCCAACTAGAACCTAGTTTGGGCTTGTGCGAAGCCGATAGTTCATCATACTGTGAGTGATTCTTCTAAAGAAATTTCCATTGATCTTTCCCTTACTAGCTTGTTTCCATCTTTCTTCAAATACCAATTGTCTTGTCGTTTTATGTTATGGATCTAAGGTAAGGATCCTTCTTTAGTTCTTTTTCTAATAAGGTTTAGGAATTTGATTTGTATTTGTGTATAGTACGCATCCTAGGTAAGGGATCCATCACTTGATTTTGTTCTAAGATCCATCCTCTAATTTCTTTTCCTCCTTATTAATGTTTTCTTCCCTCAAAATTTTCTGTACTAGTATCTCAGGGAAATTGTTAAGCAAACTCAACCTAGATTAGGTCGTGTACAAGACTTCTAGTTAGAATAACACTAGTAAGTATCGAAACACAAAGATTTTACATGTTATCCTTCTTTAGATTCAAGTTTACCATCAACTAGGGTTAGATGACGAATTACTTGGATAAGAGTAATGCATGCATGGTATGATTGGAATTTGGTTTTGATATGCATTGTATGCTTGAAGAGATGTTCTCACGATTCATGACATTCATATACATTCTTATACACAACGACAGAACAGGAGCATGGTTGATTTGACTCCTGGCGTGCATGGTTGATTTGCCGCCTCGCTGTACCGGTTAGGTGAGCATGGTTGATTTGCGACAGGTTCCTAATGTTCAGTGGCAGCGAGTTCTGGTCGTTTCACTTGTTGAGCATGGTTGATTTGCTCGGTTGGATCAGTGGTGCATGGTTGATTTGCCCACTGGCGTGCATGGTTGATTTGCCGCCTCGTTGTACCGGTTAGGTGAGCATGGTTGATTTGCGACAGGTTCCTAATGTTCAGTGGCAACGAGTTCCTAGACGTTTGTGCTCTTACACGTACCATAACATACATGACATCATGATAAACATGTTTCACTTCTAATAAGACATAAGATGTTTAGATCTTCATTATATTCTTGTATATGCTCACATAATCCTAGCTGTTAGTATTTCACGTCTAACGTTATATCAACTGGAATATTACTTATGATGAAAATGATCTCACTGGGCTTTAGCTCACCAAAATCACCACAGTTCCTGCAGGGTATCAAGAGGAAGGAGGAGCGGCTGAAGCAGAATATTTGGATGATTATTTTTATTAGAAGACTTATATTTGTTTAGGTGTTGAATTTATTTCCTTTAGTAGATGATTGAAAACAGATTTTAGTAGATTTGAGTATTTTGCAGAATGGGTGTAGTTGCTTGATTTAAACTTTTATTTGAGATTTAATTCATGATTAATAAAATACTTCAGCTTAGTAGTATTGTGGTATGTGGAATGAAATATCTCTACAGGTTATATTTGGATTGAGTTCATACTCTGAAACTCGAGCCTGAGTTGTTATACTCGAGTCTTGGATTTCAGGGCGTGACAGCGAGCCCCTCAGCCACCGCTCTAGCCTTTACTCAAACATTCGTGCCTGACCCGAACCCAGCCGCGAAAGGAAACAAAAAACCCCCTACATCTCCTCTGCACAGTCCCCCTCCTCCAGATTGCCCTAGGTTCCCACTAGCCGACCCGTAAACATTGAGTTTCACCACCATTCCTTTGGCTTGACCTAATACACGATCTGCAACGTGGGATGCTTCAGGACTATCAGGCTAATCCCTAGCTCTTGGAGTAATAGTCGGGGAAACTTTGGACCAGCAAGGTGATTAGAGAGGATGGGATAGAGGTGGGATAACCATCTTTTCAGCCTCAGAATCACCTTCACCCCACCCCCATTGTCCTCTTCATAACAGTTGTTGTTCCTTTGCAGCCACACCTCCCACACCACCAATAAAATGGAAGCAGGCCACCAAGTTGCACCCAACCCCCTTTAGAATCCTCCATACTCCATCGATACAACCGGTCCGCCATCTATTACTCCTCCATGCAAGAAATATATAAAAAAAAAGGGAGAAATATCTCCAAACCTTAGCGGCCAGCTCCCCTGCAATGAAAAGATGATCTTGTGATTCTTCGGAGGGGCTCCAATCTTCCCCACAACAAACACACTTGGATGCCAGCTGCATCCCTTTCCTCTTGGCATTATTGTCCACTAGAACCGCTCCCTTGAGGAGTTTCCACACCAACATGGAAATTTTCGGCGGAATCATGGCATGCCACACCCACTTCCTCGGACATGCTTTGCCCTGCAGCTCTTCAAATCCCTCAAGCTGATTTTGTTGAGAACTACCCCGATGGCTCGAGGGGCCAGAAACAACTGTCTTCTCCCTCTTGAGTATGTAGGCTTTCCTCTCTCAGGTGCTCCAACACCAAGTCCGTAAGGAACTGGGCCACAAAATCAGGATCCCGCGGCCCTTCAGGCTCCAAAACATCTTTCACCTTTACATTTTCAACTCCAGTGGAACTTGTGCGTCAGTTAACTCTCCTAACTCACTCACAACAGGTCCACTAATCAGCACACTAACAACACTCACAGTCTTGTGTAGGGTAAGGGCAAAGCATAAACTGACACCAAATCAGCTTCCGATGGTAGAGACTGTTTATCTTGACCCAAGTTAGACCCCTCAGACAAAATGATCACACGTCTCATGAACTAATGTTCACACAGTCATGGTCTAATAGAATACTAATATCCATGGACCATAACTCTCTAGGTCTATGACCATTACGTTGAATTTTAAGTTTCCAAAGACTATTAGAGTAAAGGAATCACTTCTTAATAAGACCTAATGAATATAAGATTAGAGCTCCCACTAAATCTAAAGGATGTAAAATGTCCAATCTAAAAGCCATGGTCACCACGATCGACCAACAGGTAAGATCTACCGTGATTAATGGATAATGCATGGATGGGTTTCAATGACACTAACTCTAACAACCATTCCTTCTATTGAGCCATGCACGCACCGACGGCTTTACTTCACGTGCTTTGACTGTTTGCCCTCCCTTACCCATGGATATATCAACAAATGAGAATGCGTGAGCTATTTTGACGAAAGTAAATTTCCAATTATTGCACGGAAAGAAAGTAGTAATGCGACTTCATGTAAAAGGAATCTTTTAATTAATTAATCGACAAGATGGGTTGGAACTTGATTTGCCTACCGACAGTGTCAATAGCGACTGGCCAATGGATGGTACTACGTGGGCCCCACCATGATTTATATGTTTTATTGATACCATTCATCCATTTTTTTTAAGATCATTTTAAGGCATGATACCAAAAATGAGGTTGATCAAAATCTCAAGCGGAACACAACAGGAGCAGTGTTGACTGAACACCCACCATTAAAAACTACTTGGAAGTAACAAAAGTTGATAATTGTGATTTTCCTTTTTCGAGGGCTTCGTGAACTAATCAACAGGTTGGATGGCAAACATACCTAACAGTGGGCCCTAAAAGGTTTTCAATGGTAAGCTTTCAGTTACCACTGTTTTCCTGTGGTGTGGTCCACTTGAGATCTGAATTTTCCGTAGTTTTGAGCTCATGTCGTAAAATAATGATCCAAAATAAATGGGCAAAGCTGGATAAAGCGCGTACATCATTGTGGGGCCGCAAAGAACCGTCCAGTCAGTGACCTCACTACTTACGCTGACAATCCCAATTTTGCAGCGTTGGACTTGCAAATGGGAGCGGATTACCTGTGACCCCGGGAACAGAGATATCTCTGTGCCCGAAGCTGTGTGGGTCCAATAGAGATGTCCGTGACCAATCTACTCCGTCCATCTATTTTGGAAGGCCGTGATGGGACAGGATTCTAAAATTCATGCAGATCCAAAACTCAGGTCGGTCATACCACGCCAAAAGGTAGGTATTGAGTGCTTAGCGGTTAAAAAAGTTCTCAATCATGATGATATTTTTTTTCTACATTTTACCTACGTGTTAATAATGCTATGAACGGTTTGGATGGAATATAAACATCGTGGTCAGCTCTAAGAAGGTTTCAACGGTCGACGTTGGTGTTCTCACTGTTTTGTTGGTGTGTCCCACCTGAGTTTTGGGTATGCCTGTTTTAGAACTCTATCTAATTTTTGTCTTTAAAAACAGGTGGACGTAGTGGATTTGTCACAGACATCTCTGTGGACCCCACACAGCCCCGGGCACAAAGATGTACCTGTGCCAGGGGTCACAGGCAATCCGCTCGGCTTTGGGGATCTCCTATCCACCGAGGTGGGTTGGATCCCTGGTTGTGGGCCCACTGTGATGTGTGTGACTACATCAATGCTGTCCATCTGTATTGAAAGCTCACTTTGGGGCATGAACTAAAAAATCCAAATCAAAAAATCCAAATCCGAGATAGACCGTGGTATAGGAACAGTGATGATTGACCATTAAAAACTTATTGTGGGCCACAAAAGCTTTGAATCAAGATGATACTTGTGTGATCTCTTCATTTATATGTTTGTGAACTTATGAACAGGTTTGACGGCAAATGAACATTGTGGTGCAATCCATGAAGTTTTTAATGGTGGGGATTCAATCACCACTTTTTCCTGTGGTGTGGTCCACCTAAGATTTGAGTCAGCTTCGTTTTTTGTAACATCCCTTAAAATGAGCGGTCAAAATGGTTGGACGGTGTGGATTTAAGGCACATACATCACTGTGAGCCCCACAGTCAGGGGTTCCACCCACCTAGATGGATCTAGGGTTTCACCTAATCCGCTCTCTGCAAATAACCAGTTTTGATTTGACCTTACATCCAAACCGTTGATGATGATGCCGTAATGTAATATGGACGGACCATGTACTATTAAGTTATTAAGAGAAAACACAGCACTCTCGTGTAAACTTAAACGGAAGGGTATAAAGATTGGAGGTGGTGGTGGGATCACCATTCAGGCTTTGTAAGGGGCAGCGTAGGAAAGCGATGGGGGGATCGCAGTCGTTGCTGCATCTGTAATAGACGTCGGAAGATCTACATCCGCGGCGGAAGAAGGCGTTTGCTTGCAAGGAATGGTAACACAGGAAGACGGGGAATGGCAGATCAAGGGTTTGGAAAAGAAAGCGGTGCACTCGTCAGGTGACCTCTGCTTAGGACGACCGAAAATGCAGTTCTTCCTATCATCAAGCACTCCCTTCTTTATGAGCTTCCTGCAAATGGGTCCCACCGATGTGAAGTAGTTATCTGAGAGAGACAGGTTCTGGAGGTTTCCCAGCTTGCACACCACCTCCGGTATCTGACCGTAGAGCTTGTTGCCCGCGAAATTAAGCTGCTCCACCTTCTTTAGGCATCCCAACGAGTCTGGTATGGGCCCCGTTAACTTGTTATAGCCCGCATCAAACACCGTTGCCTTCTTCAAGAAGCCAATCTCGTACGGTATACAACCGGATAACCGGTTGTTTAGGAAGAGAACTTCGAGGAGGGTGTTGGAGGCATGACGAATGCTGCGCGGGATGCTACCAGTGAATCGGTTGTTTGCAAGAGTGAGATATTTCACAGGAGATCTTCCAATGTTAGCCGGGATTTGCTGGGTGAAGCCGTTATTATTGATGAAGATGACCTCTACAAGCTTGAAATTCAAGAAGAGCTCGGGCGGGACCTGTCCGGAAAAAGAGTTGAACCGAAGGTCCAAGAAGGTGATGTTTTTTATGGCTAGGACTGTCATGGGGAACTGTCCTGACAAGAGGTTGTTGCTGACATCGAGCTCGTAGAAGAAGGGGAGATTGACAATGCTGGGGGGTATGGTGCCCTTGAATTTGTTGGAATTGGCGTGGAAGAATGCGAGGTCTTTGAGCCCTTCAATGAACTCGGCAACTGACGGTGCTCCAAGCTGGTAGCCATTGAAGTCAATGGCAGCTACCGTGCGGGCGCTCTTGTTGTTGGGTGGGGTGTCTGGTGCAATGTCACAGTAGAAGCCCTTGTACTTGGATTTGTCACGGCAGAGGTCAGGGCCAACCCACGTCTTGGTTATGCCCATGGGTCCTCCGTGATCGTTTTCCTGAACTTTCGGATAACCTTGTAAGAATTATAAAGCCTTCTGTTCAGGAAATCTGATGGTTTTGGGTTCCCTGGTTGGGGCTTTGGGGGAGGTGTTGGGGTTGGGGATGGGGATGGAGATGGAGGCAGTGGAGGAGGTGCTGGGGTTGGGGATGGAGATGGAGGCAGTGGGGGAGGTGTTGAGGATGGAGATGGAGGCAGTGGGAATGGAGGTGGGGGCGCATTTTGAGGCGGCGGGGATTTTGGACGGGGAAATGGGGGTACAGCTGGTGGCAGAGCAGGCGGCGGGGGATATGGGGGTTCAGCTGGCGGCAGAGCAGGCGGCGGGAGATTAGGGGTTTCAGCTGGTGGCATAGAAAACGGGGGTTCAGCTGGCGGCAGACCAGGCGGCGGGAGATTAGGGGTTTCAGCTGGTGGCATGGAAAACGGGGGTTCAGCTGGCGGCAGTGCAGGCGGCGGGAGATTAGGCGTTTCAGCTGGTGGCATGGAAAACGGGGGTTCAGCTGGCAACAGGGGTTCAGTTGGTGGCAGGAAAGACGGGGGTTCAACTGGCCGCATGGCTGCTGGTGGGGGATACGGGGGTTCAGTTGGCCGCAGGGAAACCGGGGTTTCAGCTGGTGGCAGGGCAGGCACAAGGAGAGGACTGCTTCCACCTCCGCCAACTTCCAGCATTTCTCTGCTAGTTGTTTGGATTAAGTTAGCAAGCAGAAGAGAGAAGGAGAGTAGCAGGAATTTGGTTACCATTTCTACTTGTTCTAGATGAACGAGAAAAGAAGGAATTTATATAGGAAAATAAAGTATAGAAACATGAGAATCCATGCAAAAGAAATGAAATAAAATGATGCTTGGGGAGATTTACATAAACAGGAATAGGAGAAAATAGATGGTTATGGTAGTAACGTTAAAAGTGAATAGAGGGAACGGGGTCACGATCAAACAAGGAAGGACGCCCATGGACACTTTGGGCTCCTAGTCCTAGTCCGTTTTCTCCCTCTTGTTGCTTGTCTCTCGGTTCTCCGGAGCAGCTCATTTCTATTGTCATGCTATGCTTATTGTCATTTTACCGAAATGCAGGATTATATACGTATCAAAGGGGTGTTGGATAATGTACGTGCCACAGCATACACAGTTGAACTTGATCAAAACCGTTGATCTGAAGGGCCCCATTGAGATATTAAATGTGTTGAAATATACAGACCTTTTGATTGTTAACGTTGCTGTGTGTTTTGTAGTTAGCTAGATATTTAGGCCGTTTGGATTGTAAGTTACTTAAGATAAGCTATTTATCATATAAGTAACTTATCTTGGTTTCTACTTAATTAGCAAATAAGTATGTTTGGTAAATAACATGCTTATCAACCAAAAAGTAGAATAGCATGTTTGTTTCCAACATCATTCCTCAAGTATGTTTGGTCCCTACACATCCACCATCCATCATTTGGGGCCAACCTTTGGTGTGGATTGTTCATTGTGTGGGCCCCACCTTTGATGTGGGCAGTAAATCATGGGGGGCCACCTTGGATGTGGGCCATTTGCACTATTCTTTATGTAGGGCCCACCTTTGATGTTGGTCATCCATCAAGTGGGCCCACAATCAATATCCACTGCCCATCAAGTGGAGCCACCTTTAATGTGGATCGTCGCAAATGTGGGCCATCCATCATGCAGGCCCCCCTTAGATATGGGCCACTCATCATTAGGGCCGACCAATGGTGGGTGTCAATGACCATTGTTTCCTGAGGTGCGGTCTTTTAGAGATTGGATTCCGTTTTATTGATGGGATGGACCAACAAGGGTGGACGGTGTGGATTTCATGTGCACAGCATGTGGCCCACTGGGTAGTGGGCCACTCAAAACTAGTTGGAAAAACAGATGAACGGCATGTGTAAAACACATCACGCTAGGCCCAGGGAGGTTTCAACGGTGTCATCATTATCATTGTTGCTTCCTTAGTTCCTTATGTGGGATCGACCTGAGGTTTAGATCTGCCTCACATGCTAGCCCCTCTCACATCCAAACCAGATGGACGGCGCGGATCATATATATCACAATGGGCCCAGAAAGTTGGATGGTCAATGTGGGCTGGGAGGTTGCCACAAAAATCAACACTTTTACATCTATGGCCGAGCACCTCTTGTGTTATTCGGTGGTGCAAAAGTTGAAAAGCAAAATAAAAACGCTGAAATACTTAACTGATTTTCGACAAATAAGTAATGATCATTATTTATTAACCAAACTAACTTATCTCAAATAAGTTACTTAACTACTGCCATCAGCAAAAAAAAGCAACTTATTTGGTGGTATCCAAACGGGCCCTTAGAGAACACGAATATGAGGTCTAGCATGTTTGAATCTAATAGATTTTTTGAAGCGTCCATATCTGGTTTGGATCACAGGAGCACGACACCATCTCTAGAGAAACCTACATATCCACTTAGGGGTCGTTTGGAACCCATGGATTTGGGGGGAATTTGAGGGGATTTGAATGGGATTTTAAATTCCCTATCCGTTTTGGCACCATAAAGTAACCGGGATTTCAAATCCCCTCAAAGAGAGGGTTTGAAATCTAAGGTAAAAGTTATGATTACATCTAAAATCCTTTCATGAGTCGCATGTATAACACGTGTGTCACTAGGCTACTAATCTATTTTGTACATGACCTGCTAATGATATCCCAAAACAATCAGATTATCAACTACATCACTAAAATTAGTCAATAGAATGATTTGCGCACTCTAAACATTGTCCATGTAAATCAACGGTTATCAACTACATCACTAAAATTACTTCAATAGGATGGTCTCTGGAGTCCAACCATTGTCCATGTAAATCAACAATTAAAAATCATTGGTTAGTCACTTAATTGTAATCCTATACTTGTGGCTCATCTAAGACTTGGAATTTCATCATTTTTTGCCAAAGTATATATTTCAACAGGCTTATTACAATCATTGTGTCAAACATTACATAGTTGCACTAATCAGGGATATTAAAGTTGATTCATTGTTTGATTCATAAGGTCATACAATCATTGTTTGATACATAAGGTCATACAATCATTGTTTTACCTGCTGTTTGAGCTGTTTTGATTACAGCAGCTTCCACCTCTTTAATTAGTCTAACTTATCATGCTTTTCATGGAGTTCTAAGACTAATGATGATGACTAAGGGTATACCTAGTTGGTGCAAGTCATCTAAGAGGTTAAGGGTTAGGTTTTGGTCAAGGTTAAGGCACACCAAGGCATCACTTTTACCTGTTTCTTCTTCCTTGATGCAGTAGGGCCACTTGAGTCTTCGGTCTTCGTCTTCATTAAGCTCAACCGACACTAGACCTACTGACCTAAGTGATTGACAAACAAGGTGCACTAGTATGTCACAGAAAAGTGCACTAACACGTGGCCCCAAGGAGTTTCTAACTATAGCGTCAATTTCTACTATTTCTTGTGGTGTGGTCCATTTGAGCTTTGGATTTGTCTTGTTTTTGGGCCGATATCATATAATAATCTGAAAAATTATATAGAAAGTGTAGATCTGAGAAAAACATCATTGTGCGGCCATGAAAATTTCATACGCAGTTGCTTCGCTGTGTGGTGCATCATGAAAATTCCAGGGAGAGAAGAAAATGGGAAATGTTAGACATGTGCAACTTTCAATGGGCCCCATCACAATGTATGTATCAGATCCACATTGTCCATCCATTTTCCATACCTTTTAGGGCATGCTACAAAAAATGAGGCAAATCCAAGGCTTAAGTGGGCCACACTACGGATAACAATGGGAATTGGATGCCTACAGTTGAAAATTTCTTAGGGCCACATAAGGCTTTGATCATCCAGGTTTGTGTGACCTTATGAAGACCTAAGATGACAAATAAACCTCATAGTGGACCCTAGGAAGTTTTCAATGGTAGTCATTTAATCCTCGCTGTTTTTGGTGGTGTGGTCCACTTGAGCTTTGGATGTGGCTCATTTTTGGACTTATGCTCTAGAATGATATGAAAAAAATGATGAACAGTGTGATTTCCATGATGTGACCTAGAGGAGTTTCATATGTTAAAAGTTGGGTTGTGTAACATGTAATCTATGGGTGTCTGTAACAATCAAATTTTGAATATGGACGGAACGACGTCCCGACCCAAAATAGTTCAAAATTCGAGCTGAGACTAACCACAGGCCCATCTCGTTGACATCCCTAATGTAATCAAAGAGAGAAATTTGGCGAGTTTTATGAGCTCATGTTATTGGCCATAACGTTGACCAATAAGAAGCAATGCCATTGAATTTTCATGTCCCTTCAACATAGATGATTCGAATTCACTAATAATATGCTTGCTTCGATGCCATGGACAAATTGAGCATGACTTGGCTGCGACCCTGGAATCGGGTGATGTGGGTGAGACACTGATACTAGGGCATGTTGCTCCCAAGTAAATTCAACTAGGCCACTAGTGTGGGTGAGGACCTGGATTAAATATTCATGTGTGAGTATGATGAGCCGACGTTCCAGTGTCTGCCTAACTCAAAGTTAATTGAATTGTTGGTTTCCACTTCACAGAGATAAATATATTGTAATCTGGACACTGGATTCAAAGTCCTCTTGGCCGCCTGTATTGCACTCCATTCAGGTGATTTGTGAAAGGTTAGGAGGTTAAACCTTCCGGATGAGTTCTTTTTACCTTGTGATAATAGACATAAATTTATGGCCTTAAGGACTTTTTCTTTTAGCATGATTCGCTACCAAAGTTCAACTGTAAAAAGTAATGAGGAAAGAAGATATATAAGCCGAAAGTTTTTTTTTTTCTATTAATGATTTTTAGAATAATGACATTCACGATCGGCTTGGAGAATGATGATCTGTTCATTACCCAATTGGCACTAACCTTTGTAGTGGGACAGTCTTGAAGTGCAGGATGGACATCTGTTCATCGCTCAATCGGAATCGAGCGTCGTGGTGAGACGACCGATGGAGAGCGGATCTTCAAAAATCTGTTCGTTACTCGATCAGAATCGAGCTTCGTGGTGAGATGACCAGTGAGGTGACAACTTGTTCGTGGTCTTGATCGAAACCAAACACTTGGCGAGATGGTTATGGATCGACTATCCATTCATCGTCTAGTGTGGACCAGACTTCGTGGCGAGATGGTCGGCGAAATCACCTAATATGTAGTAGAAAAGTCCCAAGGCCTTCTTTTCGAAACTGAGTGATCTTCCTTACGCTCTAACGAGATGTCATGGACGAAGGGTGGAAGCTAAACTAAGGACAAAAAACTAGGAGGTGGAGCATGTTATGAGAAGTGATGGGGCTAAACTAAAATAAATAAATAAAAAGATAAATGTCCATGACGAACAAAAAAATAAAGCTTGGCTTGATTGTATTAGCGTGATGCTTGGAGCAATTCGTGGAGTGCTATTTATAATGGCTTCTGGGAGGCGGTGGCCTTGATTCTTTCACATCAGGGTAACCTATTGTGTATAGCCATATATACAAGAGAGAGACTTTTGCTTCTTCAGATCGTGCACTGGATGAAGTTATTTGTCCCTGAACTCTCACATTGAAAAGTTGTTGGGGTCCTCACGTCACTTTGACTTTGTAATGTGTATGGAGTTACTTCTATAAGGCTTAAGAATTTAATGTTAGATGGAGATCTTTTTTAATAAGATATTATCATTTAATGGAGAGAGAGAGAGAGAGAGAGAGAGAGAGAGAGTAAATTAGTTTAATGAGACTCTTGCTTTTTGCAGAGAGTACTTTTGATAGGAGTATAACATTTAATGCTCTCATGTTTACGCCTCTAACTCTTTTTAAAGTCATTTACACCACATGTGGCATGACTGTCACGTAGCGTCTTCTAAATCGTTTGATCTATGCCGATGCGTAGTGGCATCTCATTGGTTCACGTAAGTGTGCCAAAAAAATGGGCATAAACATGGCCCACCTTGAAGCATGTATTGTATATCTACACTGTCCATCTATTTTTCTAGCTTATTTTTGGACATGGTCCAAGAAATGAAGTAAATAAAAGTTTGAAGTGGACCACACCACAAGAAACAGTAGTCATTAAACACCCATACAATTACAAACTTCCTAGCATCCACTATAATGTTTACTGACCATCCAACCTGTTGATAAGGTCACATGGACTTGGATGAAAGGAAAAACAAATATCAGCTTGATCCAAAACTTTTTTCACCCACAAAATGTTTTGAATGGTTAACAACCACTATTTCCTATGGTGTGGTCTACCTGAAATTTGTGTCTGCTTCAGGTTTGGGACCATGACCGAAAATAAGGTAAAAAAATAGATGAACAATGTGGATATACACCGCATACATAAAGGTGGGGTCCTGTACGGTTAGGATCTCACCCCACATTGCTGGTCACGGGTTAGCCAGTCGCACCCCTAAGGTTAGGGTCTCACCCCACATTGCTGGTCACGGGTAGCTGCCAGTCGCACTCATATTTCTTTCGGATGATCTGGACCCGATTGACTTTTCTCGGGCTATTAATTATCGGAAACTCATGCTGCGGATGTGTTGCTTTGATGCCATAGACGGATTGCCTAGTGACAGTGCCAATAGCCATGTAGCTGCTGAACAGTGCTATTTGAGCCCCACCATGATGTATGTGTTTTATCCACGCGGTCCATCCATTTTGGACAATAATTTTAGAGAACCAACCCAAAAATCAGGCCTATTAAATCTTAGGTGGATCACACCACAATGAAGCAGTGGTGATTGAATGCCCACCATTAAAAAGTTTCTAAGGCCCACTGTAATGTTTATTTTCCATCCAACCTGTTGCAAAGTCACATAAACTTGGATGAGAGGAAAACACAAATATCAGCCTAATCCAAAACTTTTGTGGACATCAAGAAGTTTTTAATGATGGGTGGTCAATCACCACTGCTTCATGTGGTGCGGTCGACCTGAGATTTAGATTTGGGTCGTTTTTGGGATCATGCACTAAAATGAGCTCAAAAAATGGATGGACGGTGTGGATGAATTATATACATTATAGTGGGCCCAAGAGCACTGATCAGTACCCACTTCCGAGTCCATCACGTTGTTCTGATTTTCATCTTAAAACAAGTGGCCCCATGGTTTATTGATTTTCATCTTAAAACAAGTCGGTCCCATGGTTTAATGATCCATACTGCTGTTTTGATGCCACCCACTCTAGATAGAAAAATTAAGTTGCAACAATTTTTAGATAAGATTAGAAAAATGGGCCCTTGTTGGGCTGGCGTGATCCATTGCGTATTTTTCTTCATAATTGTATTTTATTTTTCAGGCCAAAAGATATGAAGGGCTCGTGTTTAATTTTTGGGTCATGATTATTCCATCGTCCATCATCAACTTGTGCAAATCAGAAACCCAAGGATACTCTTACAGAAGATTATCTTCAGTTGGTCGTAGTCTGTTTGAGGACCATATAGGAACAATATCCATTGCCTTCTCCTTCTATCTCTTTCGCTTATCTATTCATTTCTTTTCTTATTTATGCCATCTTTGCCTTTTAAGCTTGAAATTCCGGTGGGGATATTGTGGGAGCCCGGATCATTTTATGAGGTATGGTGCACCATTTATATCTTCTGGCATAAAAAAAAAGTCATGCATTTAACACCTCAGGTAGGCCATAAAATGTCAAAATAAATGAATAGCAAGTAACCGCCAATTTACTTTTTAAGTTGTGACCCAAGCAGTAAAATTGTCCTATTTTTTAGTCAAAAGATGATCTTGATAACTTCACACAGAGCTCAGATCTCACACATGTATTTCATATTTATACAGTTGCATGCATGTGCATGAGTAGGGCTTACTCTGCACGCGTGTAGAATTAGCATATCTCTTAAAACTTTATTTGTACTAGTAGGGTAGGTCATTATTCCTCAAGAGAGAGACCGTCACCGTTTGTCAACAAGAAGATGGATGACTTCCTCAGCAAGTTCAAGATCCAACGTCATCGATCAAGCCCCTACCGTCCTCAGATGAATGGTGGGGTAGAAGCCGCAAACAAGACAATCGTCAGGATACTCGAGAAGATGGTCGTGACATATCGAGATTGGTCAGATATGCTCCCATATGCACTTTGGGCCTATCGAACGTTTGTACGGTCTGCTACGGGTGTTACTCCTTTCGAGCTTACCTATGGAATGGAGGCAGTTCTACCAGTCAAAGTGGAAATACCATCACTACGAGTGTTATTAGAAAGCGGAATTGAAGAAGGAGAATGGCAACGGGCCAGATTCGATCAGTTGCAGCTAGCAGATGAAAAGCGCATGCGTGCACTAAGTCATTCACAGTGTTATCAGAAAAGGATCGCTCGGGCTTACAACAAGAGAGTCCGAAAAAGAAGTTTCAAGGTAGGCGACATGGTCATGAAGAAGATTCTACCGTCGCACCTTCCAGATCCCAGAGGAAAGTTCAAACCCTCATGGGACGGGCCACTGATCGTCAGAGAAGTACTTCCTGGAGGCGCCCTCAGACTCACCAGCATGAGAGGGGTGGATCTTCCTGAGCCAACCAATGCCGACAACGTGAAGATCTTTCACGGGTAAGTTATTTTGACCTTATCAAAGGTTACTTTAATAGAGCTGAGACCAAATACCTGGGACGTGGTGAAAACCCGAAAGGGCGCCACGGGCAAAAATGACGGGAAAAAGCCGGCTGTGGTGAAAACTCGAAAGAGCGCTGCAGGCAAAAATGGCTCAAGAAGAAAAAGAAAAATAAAAAATAAAAGTGCAGGTACCAAGAAGTCAGACGGTCCAGATCGGTTCAAGCAATTATAGTTCAAGAACAAGAAGAAGTGCAGTCAGGAACGAAGAGCTCTACAAGTTCTGACAATCTCAGGAAGCAAGAGTTTCCATTGCCTACATCTCTAGGGAACCAAAGGATCAAGCAAGTCAAATCTCGAGACATCAGTCAAATCATTGACCGAGCCCCAGTTCTGATTCCTATATCCCGACACAAAGTCCAGAAACACTCGCAAGACAACTCATGGCACAGTAGATTTTCAAACAGTTTTCTCTTTTTTAATTAGATGCATCATATTTCTTTTACACATATCATATCATCTTTTTCAAAAAATATAAAAAAATACATCATCATCAATCATACATGCAAAAAAGAATGTGCAGGTGGCCAACACAATCAATCTCTACCCTCCTCCTCGGCCACATCAGGTGAGTCCTCTGACTCATAAAAAGATAGTCTCGCTCTCAACCTGCTCACCTCCATACGCAGGTAATGCACCTCATCGCGCTTAAGGGTACGGATCGCTGTCTCCTCATCAATCAACCTCTGATCGGCAGCCAATCTCCTCAACATCATCTCACAATGATACCGAAGTGCAGAGATCTCAGACAGCAGATGGCCATGAGTGGCCAAAAGGAAGCAAGGATCAATGAATGGGCGCTCCTCAAAAGGTTCATATGAACTAGATGAAGAGCCAGCATCTCCAAGGATATCCTGCTCATCCTCATCAGCAGTCTGGTGCCAGCAAGGGATACGTCGGTACAAAGACTGCTCAGCAACCCAGTACTGATACGGGGCGGTCGCCATCGAAAAAGTCCGCAGCTCAAAACCCAGCAAATCAGCAGTCAAGTGACTCGCCCAGGAACAATCAATCCGGGTCCTGAAGTCAGAGGACCTAGAGGGAAGTGCTCGACGCCCGATACCCGTGAAAGCAAAAAGAGGAACATCCTGCTCATATCCAAACTGCCGTAGGAACCAGATGGGATGGTAAGAAAAGTAGGATCAAAAGCCTACCAACATCAGAGGATGGCGGTGTGCATCGCAAAGCACTGGAGGAAGTGAAAGCCAAGATGACTCCCAACGAACGTTCCAGTCACGAAGTTCAGCAAACATCCTGCGATATAAGGGCTCGCTCATCCTAGCTGTATGAGGAAGAAACTCCATAATGTGTCGCATAAGGTCTGGGCGACGAGTGTCAGGAAAAGGTACAGGAATAGTCAGCGAAAGACGCTCCCATAGCCAGACCTGATCACAAAAAAGGAAAAGAAGTTCAGCTAAAGCAAAGCAATCCCTAACAAAGCAAGAAGAAAAAGGGTGCAGAAAAGATACCTGAAGAAAGGCACAACAGCCGCGAAAAACACGAGTGCGGCCCAGGGCGCAGTCGGTCAGCCCATTAAACAGCTCGGCCAAGATAAGAGAAATGATCCCCTGCCGTCGGATAGCTCGACTCATCACCTCAAAAAGCAAAGGAGTCTGGGATCTGCGTCATCCTGAGAACAGCACCTCAGCAATCAAGCAGAACATCAGTGCGTTCCGAGCAAAGGTAGAACCAGCCGCGCTCCGAGGACCCGAAAAAAGATCATATAGTAAGTCCAAGGAAAACACCACAGCATCCTGGCCATCGGCTGCAGGCCGAACAAGATAGGGGATCCCGAACCAGTTCTGTGGTGTAGCAGTCTTCGGCGACGTCTTCGGCGAAAAATACTGAGAATAATCCCAGGGTAGACCAGTCAAGCGAGCAAGCTCCTCCAAAGAAGGTCCCATCTCCATATCGTTGAACACAAACAAGTTCAACGAAGGGACCAGTCAATCAAGGCAGCTCCGAGCATCCTCCAGTCAATATCAACTCTGGCCATATGGATCAGACTGCCGAAGCCATAGGACTCTAACTCCGGAATCTCATAAGCTGACAAACTGTCAAGCCAAGCAAGCAGTCGAGGCGAGCAAGAAGAACGAGGAAGCAGCTGACAAGTCCTCACTGGTACCCCCTCCAGCACAAAAGGCCCAGAAATCAATGACGACTCATCAAGGATCGGAAGGTCAATGGGCGAAGGAGAAGGAAAAGCTGGAACCTCTGCAGACTCGACAGCCCCTGACCTGCCCTCAGTAACGGCTATGTCTGATATAGTCACATCACTATCTGAAACTGTCATAACCTCAGCCGCATGGGAAGACTCGCCCACCTCATGAACAGAGTGCGCAAAAGACCGACGATCAGGAGAAAGACGATACTCCCCATCAAAAGGGCTACCAGTGAAGATCACACCGCACATCGTGACATCCTGGCTAATCTGACTGTCGAAGAATACATCTGAACCATCAAAAAGGGTCCCGGCAGCCCCGATCGAAGAATCAACGGTCAGATCTGGACCTGCGGCCCCCTCCAACAAGAAATCATGAATCCAATCATCATCCTGGCCGATCAAAGGGATCATCGAGGCATCCACACCGTCCATCATCAGGGGGACATCATCAATAATCACATCAAGTCCACCCAAAGAAGTATACCGCATATCCTGACCCTCATCCAGAGCATCCAAACCGTTAAAGGTACCATCTGAACCATCCATCCCATCCAAGCATGAGATCAGCCCATCAATGTTCATCCTGGTCCCATCACCTCCATCAATCACATCATCCATGGGGCCCACACTCAAGGGATGCATAACTTCACCTATGTCCCATCCCATCATCCTATCTATACCATCCATTCCTCCCATAATGAGGGGCCCACTCAAATCAGAAAATCCAGCCATCCCACCATTAATGGAGCCATTCAAAGCTCCACCAACCACCATCCCTAGCCTCTCATCAATGCTTCCATTCAATACACCATCTACACACCCTCCCTTAAAGGAATCCCTCCATCATTAAAGCCCTCACCAAGTGTTGGAGTGTGGGACCCACCATGGACAGCCCCCACAGCCCATAAATCCCCCCCATCCATTGCCCAAGAAAGGACAAAATGGGAAGAGGACAAGATAAAAAGAAAAGACAAGGGGAAGAGAAGATTCATGGCTGAATCGAAAAAACAGGCACAGAGTATGTGGGGGATAGGAAAAAGGAACAGCAGAGGATGTCCGAACCAGGGCCAGCCCAGGCCGCTCAAGAGGTGAGCCTTGGGCGGCCTGCCCTGGGCCGCCCGTACGAACGCAGATTTCCTCTCTCCGCGGGATTGGCTCCAGGGTTCTTGGTAGGTGAGGCTGACAGTCCACGTCAGCAGATGGCGCTCCGTGGGCCGCCCAAGGCTCCGGTCCACTCCAAATTTCAACTGAAGATGATCAAGATCATACAAAAGGTGCCCCACTAGTCCAATCAAGAAGCAATGTGGCCGGAATATGGCTGATCAAGCCAAAGAAGGGAAAAAAGTGATCAAGTGGGGGCCACAAGCAATCCAAGCCATTCAAAGACTAGATCGTCATGGTCTAAGCCATTGAAGAACCTACGTGAGCCGCCAAACAACAAGATCAAAGGTTTGATCATCACAAGAAGGGCCAGAATCCAAGATCTAATCATCAAGTGGGCCCACAAAACCAAATCAAGCGATCTAAGACGTTTAAGTCATCATCCACACCATGAGAAGCCTTCTTAGCCTCACAAGTCATTAGAAGAGTTGCCCCAAAGTAAAGCCAAGGCCTCAAGTGGGCCCACAGGGCCAAATCCATCAATCTGAACCATTCAAGGGCCAAATCATCAAGATCCAAACCATTGGAAAGCTTACACAAGTCATGGAGTGGCAAGATCAAAAGTCCAATCATCAAAAGAAGGGCTAGAATCCAAGATCCAATCATCAAGCGGGCCCGCAGGGCCTAAACAAGCGATCTGAACCGTTCAAGTCATTGTCCATGCAGTTGAGGAATCACAAATCATCAAGGAACAAGTCATAAGTCAAAGCATCCAGATATCATCAAGAAATTTGAGACAAAACAAAGACTATATATATTCATTCAAAAGAGCTTGATACAAAGATAAAGGCAAAAGTACAAGGCCATACAAAGCAGAGCCAGCTACAAGTCACCAACATAATCATCATCGTCCCTCCTCGCGTCCTGCTCCCGACGATAAAGATCCATCAAAGGAGCTGTCACTGATCCTCCAGCATATCTGCGACGGCCACCTGGAACATAAAGCGAAGGAAGCAGAGGCCCCTGGCCAAATAGCAGTACCACTCGTCATAATCACGATCCGGGATCGTGAAATGAAAGCCGGGCTGACCCACCAGAGCCTCAACTCTCTCATCAACTGGCATCCGAGTAGCTGGAGGAGGAGCAGAACAGGGGACCCGTGCCACCCCAGTGACTTGCCGAAGCAACCTCTCCCCCAAGTACCACTAAAAAGATTCAGCGTCCGAAAGCATGATACGGAGACATGAAGCATCGTATGCCTCCACACGCTGGGGGGTGTAATAGAGGGGGAAACTGGCATACGGCATCCGAGCAAGCTACGGCAAAGGAAACCACCACGATCAATTACAAGTACAGCACAAGGATAAAGACAAGCAAGAATACTTACATCCTCAATTGTCAGCCCGTCTATATCAGCACGCCAATTGTCCCCGGGAACTCGGGAGTTCCGCTGACGATTCTGTTGATGCCAGTACATGTGGCGATACTGAGAGGGTTCAATGTCATCTCGCATCCTCGGCGCAAGATGCGGAAAATGGTCATAAAAGCAGGTCTGGACAAAAGCACATCTAATGATCAGAGAGAGAAAGAAGGCAAATGACTCCAAGGAAGATGAAAGAAGAGGTACCTCAACGACAGGCCAGAAGCCTGTGAAGGACCGGCTATGCCGACAGGTCTTGTCCAGACCTTGAAAGAGACGGGTTAGGATAGCCCCATTTCAGTTATAGGGGTGATGAAGATCCTCGACTAAACGAAGAAATTTGGGATCAACTCTCTCATTCGCATGGCAAAAAAGAAAGGATCCAAAAGCATAAGTGATCATGGCCCGCGCCTTGTGGAGGGCCTCTCGCTCGGTGGTAGGGACGACGGAAGTAAAATTGTTGTAAAACCATCGCATCTTCACTTGATGGCCTTGGAATTTACCCTCAGGAGGGACGTCACCGACAAGCCGTAGCCAATCAATAGAAGAAAGGGGAGCTAGAGAGCTAACTTGAGGGACAATTGCCCCATGAAACGGGAAACCTATCTGCATGTAAATATCCAAAGGGGTTATTCCCCACTCCCCACAAGGGAGCTGAAAGGTGTGGGTCTCATCCCGCCACCTCTCACAAAGGGCCGCAAGCATCATACGGTTAGCGTCGTTATTATGGAAGCATAGGGTGAGGAGGCCAGCAAAAGGAGTACCATCTAGTACTCGCTCAAGCAAGGGCTGTGGCTCCTTCATCCAATTGTCCCAGCGATCCCTGGTACCTCGACCCTTGATAGCAGGAAGAGGTTGATGCTCCATAGCTAGGGAACACATGTGGTCCCCTCGGCGGACAATGAAAGCAGGATCATCCTTGTAACCACTCGGTGACCTCTGGTGCCATCCGCCATTGAATCCTACAAGCTTGGCAAGGTAAGTCCCTATCCCTTACCCATTAAAATCCAAATTATCATCCAGAAAACCCCATGGAATTGGACTCATATCCAAATGCAAATCTAAAGTCCAACTCCATGTGTCACTTAGGATGTGTGTTGAGCCCATTGGAAAAAGTAAGGCCCACCTTAAAGAAGGTTGCATGGCATGCCTTAGGCGAGAAAAGTCTATCATCCAAGAACACATTTTGGACAACACATGCACTCAAGTGCCATGAGATCAACAAAGGATGAGAATCCTACTTCACATGAGAAGTTCCTCTTCAAAGTCCACATGTGGCCAAGGATGGACCCACTTTTATGCCAAGGTCATGATTCTCACTTAGGATGTCTCCATCTTTTTACACATATGCATGGACAAGTGGGGGATAGAAAGGAAACGGGCCCCCAAGAGCAACCCAAATGCCTCATCTCAATGGATTGGAGAGAGCACATAGCCCACTTTGGAGAATATGAGAACCCATTCATGGGTTAACCATGGGCAACCTTATGTGCCTCATCTTGATGAAAGTTTAGACCATGAGAATACAACAAGGAGGTCTACCCACAAACATATGAATCAAAGAAGCTAAGGGTAGAAAGTTGATGCACATAGCCCACATGAAGAATCAAAGTTGAAAATGCCCATGAAAAGGCAAGTTTTGGCAACTTATGTGCACCAACTTGTTCACCAAAAAGGGAGACCATTTGAGTATAAAAGAGCATGGCTTGATGAGTCACCCAACCATCATGAAAATGGATAAGAATGGTACACATAGCCCACTTGAAGATCAAAATCCAAAATGTCCCAAGGCATGGGACAAAAATGGGTAACTTATGGGTATCATTCTTTCCCACAAATGGAAAGAAAAATCACTCATACTTGAGAATGATGGTGGATGACCCACCAAGTCCCCAAAGAAAAGATCAAGGAGCCATGGTTGTATGGATAGCTCACTTGAGAATCATCCATTTGAGGTTGATAACATCTAAGGGAAACTCTTGAGAACCACATTCCTACCACAAGGAAAACCATTTGAACTTAGTGAGATTGTGGGAACAACTCACTCATGAGACTTGTAGATGGTCAAGTAACTCAAGTCCTCCATCCATCAAGAGAGAAAGCATGAAAAGAAAAACCCCACATGAAGAAAGTGTAGTGGGGCACACATGGTTCAAAGAAGTACCCAAGTTTCAATGAAGGCCCAAAAGCCCATCCACATGAAAAACTTCAAGGAGTCCACTACACTTTGTACAAGGATGTACATCATAATCAAGAAATAGTGGAAGACTTAGGCTACTTGTCCATATAAGCCCAACTAGGAAAACTAGCCCATTTGAGATCCAAATGTAAAAGAGGCTAGTCACCTTGGTCCATACACATGTAAAGAAAGATGGGGTCACCCAAAGTGAGCCCCATGAGCCCAAAACTTGAGATGGGCCCTACCATGCCCATGGGCCCAAATCTTGAAAAGAAGATGGAAAAGAAAAGAAAGTTCCAAAGAAAATAGCAAAGGCAAGAAAGCATGAGGAAGCCCAAAATGAAGCATTGGGCCCATCAAATACACCAAGGGCCATGACTTCACTTTGAACCCATTTGATACACATGAAAAGAGGCCCAACTCCCATGAAAAAGATAGAGTATTTTGCCATGCACACTTGATGACATGGCAAAATCACTCTTTACATGCACATGAAGGGAGTGTGAAAAAAAAATGAAAAAGTGGAGAGCTTGCAATGTCTTTCTCCAAGCACCACCTTTGAAAGACTTGAGATCTAAGAAAAGATCAAGAATGCTTGGGCCCACCTTCACACCCCTTTGAATAGCTACATGAAAAAGAAAAAGGATCATGAGAAGAGACAATGAAGATGGAAAAGGACAAGAAAGAGAAAGGAAGTGGTGCATACCTTTACCACTCACCAAAGAAGGACCACCTTGCTGTCCCAAGACTTCTCTAAGGCCCACCACTTGAAAAGAGCAAAGGACCACCAAAGAAGAGAGAGGAAACTTGAAAAAGAGAGAGTATGAGAGAGAGAAGAGAGAGATTGCACGTTTGAGGGGGCAAGGGTGCCCCATGTTATATAGAAAAGGGGAGAGCACCCTTTTACCCAGCATACTGAAGAGACCAGGAGGCAGAGACCGGTCGGGCGGCCCATGGGAGGCCGTCCTAGCCCCTACCTACATGAAACGACATCCCTCCTCCTCTCCTTGGGAAGAACTCCTCCTTGGGAAGGGTGGTTGCAAGTGAATCTTATACCTTCATGTAAGAATGAAGTGATGGAAGAGAATGGTGAAAAAAAAAAGGAAAGAAATCTCACCAAAATCTCATCTCATGAGAAATGGGTGAGAAATTGGGTGGATGATGTGGAAAAGTTCCATGAGATTTTCAAGAAAAAGAAAGAAAGAAGAATTTGACTTGGTCAAACAATGATCTCAACCATCCAAAGGCATGACCAGATGATCCAAACCGTTCCAAGAAGAATCCCAAGAATCTCCGCCCTTGATTACTGTTTACTTGTATAGATTTTGGGTCCGAAGACCTTAAACTACGTCGGGATCAAGATCCCGAGGGACCTTTTAATAAAAACCGGCATCAGCCTGAATTGAATCAAGATCCGCTGACACCGGACATTTTCCCAAAAAAACAAAATATATATATATATATACTACCAGCCCCTCTTTTAAAATTCAGTGGTCCGAAGACCTTAAACTACGTCGGGATCAAAATCCCGAGGGATTTTCAATAAAAGCCGACATCGGTTTGGATCGAATCAAGACCTAACGATCTCGGACATTTTCAGAAAAGCAAAAAAATATATCTGCCTCTTTTAAAGTTTTTAGTCCGAAGACCTTAAACTACGTCGGGATTGACATCCCGAGAGATTTTCAATAAAAACCGGCATCAGTCTGGATTGTCCATCCGCTGACACCGGACATTTTTCCAAAAACAAAAAAAACATGTTTGCCCCTCTTTTGTACAGTTTCATGGTCCGAAGACCTTAAACTACACTGGGATTAATTTCTCGGGGGACCTTTCTCGCTTTTAACTAAAAACCGGCATCGGCCTCGACCGTTGGGATCATGGTTCGATAACCCGGATCATTTCAAAAATACCAAAAATATTTTAAAGCTTTCCATAAAAACCAGTATCAATCTTGATCACCCGAGTTGAAATCTGGAACCTTTTCAAAACAAAAAAATATATATATAGATACAATATAAAATAAAAAAAAATTTCACCACTAGTTTCAAACGCACCAATTTACCCCCAGCGGTCCGAAGACCGTAAACTACACTGGGATTAACTTCTCGGGGGCTTTCTTTCCTAACCTGTTCCAGGCATGGCTGACACTTGATCGTACGGGTGTCTGAAATCTCTTAAACAGGTAAGGGCTGTGGCGGGCAGAACTCCGCAATCCTGTTTGTGTTGAACGCACCGTGATAGACAACCTTGATTTGGAAGTCGCTGTTGAAGCTGACGGATGTTCCCTGTTCCTAGAACTCATGAAGGGGATTAAGGCTGTTGGGAGGTGGAGCTCACCCTCACAGAATTGTGAGCAACGTAAGACCCCAAACTGGATTGACTAAGGGAAATGTGAGGATGTGGCTCATTTTGTGGCCGAAGGAGTCCGTCGGACTATACGTGGTCTATGTGCATTGCACATGAGGAACAGGCAACTTTGTGGGTGTGTTGACTGAAAACCCTCAAAATCCCCTCATCCGAAGATGTAAAACTACGGCACTTAACTGTGTGAGACCCGTCTTGCTCGCTGACGTAAAATGGATTGGGTGCCTTACCAGTAGTAGAAGCTGGAAGTGGATGGAAATTCCACATCTTTTCCCTGCATTTCAGAAAAATCACAAAATACAAAAACATTGCAAAATCACCTCTTCAAAAATCACAAAAATATTTCCCTTGCTTTCAATCAAAATATTGTCAAAAATCACAAAAATATTTCTCTTGCTTTCAAAGAAAATATCCTCAAAAATACAAAAATATTTACTGTGTTTTCAATAAACCGATCTCTATCCTGACTACTCAGGTAAAAGATCCGGACCCAAATACTTACAAAAATCACAAAAATTAGCATCCCCAGCACTCCAAATCAGGAGTCTAGAACTCCGCTCACTTCACAGTATGGGATGACGGATCCAATCGCCCGCAAATTGGAATCTTGACCAAAACGGGCAACCAAACACCATCTCAACCACATGTATGCCCAGAAGAACATCTTGAAGTCAAATGATATCCTCGTACATTCTCATTAGCAAAGAAACAGCATCTTGGGACGATGGACCTGATCGACCACGGGTCGGGATCTTGACCAACCCGCTGACCAAACATCCGCATTAAAAAGAAAAATCCCCAAGGGAATACAACCCTGCAAGCAATAAGCTCAAAATTCTCTGCATCTCCAGCAAAAGTAAAATCATCAAATGAAAAGAGAATGAAGCAAGCCATGCATTCATCATGCATCTCCATGCATCAGCATCCATCGCATCAATCATCATGTTTACCTGCTTTCAAAATAAAAGTCGGTTAGCTAAAGACCCCACAGGCATCCCTAGTGGAGGCACATGCAAACCAGATTTTCATTTCAAAAAGACAAAAAAATATTTCTATTCGCAAATAAAATCCCCACGGAGTATCACTCCCCAGAGTGGGTATCTTTTCAAAAATCCAAAAATATTTTCCCAGTAGAGCGTTCTGCCTCCAACACGCTGGGAGATCTTCCATATCTCTGGGTAGGAGCCGACGCAAAAATCAAATAAGATCCGATGTCTCGCGGTTTCCCCGGAGACCATCGGATCCAATGCACTCAAAGTATGATCGAACTGAACTCCAGTGTCAGTGCGGTCGTGCCACATGCCAAGATACAAAAAAGATGAAAGCCAAAAAGCTCGGTCATAGAAACCATTTGAACAGGTGGAAACGATGAATTGTAACCCAAGTATCAAAATCAGCAGATTGGGTGGAAAGAGTTCACCCGCACATACCTAGGCGTGGATGCCTGAAGTACCTTGACTGAGTCCAAGTCGGCGTAGTAGAATCTCGTAAGACTATCTGACGCAGGGCGTCTAACCACTTTGACAGTCAAGCGAAACAAGTACTCCTGGAGTGATCTGGGAAAACATCAAACATCACACAAACAGTCTCAGGGTCAGCATCCTCGTAAGACTGTCGACGCAGAGGCTCTGCTGTACCTTTCCGATGTTAGTACCGATCGGGAATGAAAAAGTTGCGATTGGGTACCCAGGTTGCAGCAAACTGCAGGGACAATCGCAACGTTTTCTCCAAACTCTTGCGGTATGTGCGAGTTATCAATTTCCAGACAATCACTGACTCAGATACAAAGGACAACAAAGATTCCAGACCACAATCAAGGAAAGAATGAATTGCAAACTAAGCATCGAAACCAGCAGATCGGGTGGAAAAGCCCACCCGCACATACCTAGGCGTGGATGCCTGAAGTACCTTGACTGAGTCCAAGTCGGCATAGTAGAATCCCGTAAGACTATCTGACGCAGGGCGTATAACCACTTTGACAGTCAAGCGAAACAAGTACTCCTGGAGTGATCTGGGAAAACATCAAACATCACACAAACAGTCTCAGGGTCAGCATCCTCGTAAGACTGTCGACGCAGAGGCTCTGCTGTTGTTCACTTCCCCAAGTGTAGGGTTGCGATGTAGTAATAAACTCGGTAATACCGAGGTCGATCCACAGGGACTTATGTAGGATGTCACAAACTCATCCACAAGTTTCTATTGAAGCTAACAATCAAAGTTTGAATAAAATGTGTGTGATTAACAGTTTAAGCTAAATTGAATACAAACAATTATAAGAAGGCACTAGGGGTTCGAGGATCCACTTGTAGCAATCCTCGATGTTCAATCCGCTGTGGTTTCCCATTCTCTCAACTAGAATCACCAGTCAGGTCTATCTAGTCGGATGATAGAACTGTTAAACCAGAAGTCTGTAATATGTAAGTTCTGTGCATAAAGTTCACTCAACTCTAGGCTGATCTGAGCATGCTCATTGCATAGGTCATTCACCTTTTCTATAGGTCCAATTCCCAATCATAACCATCCTCAAGTCTTCTCACAAGACAAGGCTAGATCATGATTTGAACTGGATTCAAATTATATGCACAGTCCATACATATTCCAGATAATCAACCAAAACTAGAACTTTGGCATGAAGCCCCTTTATGAAGAGCTTGGTACTAGAGCGCACTCCAATTCCTCGGATCATACAGGTCTAGACCATTGCAAACAAATTAAGAAGATAAGTAATTCATCCAAACATCCATGAGTCATCACAAGACTAAGAGAAACTACTTAAAAACTTGTATAAACTTCAAACCTTAGTTCATAATCATGAATTCCAAACTGAAAACCACTTAACTACGAATTAAAACATCTTGGATTCACTACAAGCTTCACCTCTTAGCCCTAGCTAAGAGGTTTAGCTGCTCATGATCCAAGGAAACATGAAACAACTACAAAAAGCATGAAAACAGCAAAGCAAACCAAAAGGAGTTGTGAAACTCCAATCTTCACTGCCACAGCCTCCAACCTCGCTTGAGCCCTCCTCGGATACCCCAGGAACAATCCCTAGGTGGCTTTTTTATAGTTTGGAGGTTCCCCAACTCCGGAAGAATCGAGAAAGTGCGTAGCACTTACGCAGCGCAGAGAAAATCGGACGTTACTTAGGAGTTTCTAAGTCAGTACACCTGGCCAACCAGTCACGACCGGTCGGCCTCAATACACGTTTGATCCAGCAAGTACCTCCGACCGGTCATGACCGGTCGGAGCTATTCATCCTTGGTCCAGCAACCCAGTCCGACCGGTCATGACCGGTCGGACATCTTCAAAAGATCTCCAGCAGTTGTAGCCGACCGGTCAAGACTGGTCGGTCACCTTTGTGCGTCCTTTAGTGTCATGGCTGACCGGTCGCTGACCGGTCTGGCTTCCTTAGCCGACCGGTCATGACCGGTCGGCAGTCCTTCAAGCTTCTTTTCTTCTTTCTCTTTTCTTTCCTTGCTTCTTGCTTTCACTTTCTCTCTTCTTTTCTTCTTCGATCATCAAATATTATTCATTAGAATGATGCCAAATGAGCTCTTTATGTCTTCAATTGAGTAGAATCCACCCTCAATCCTGTAATCACAAAACGTGCATTGAATTAGCTTACAAACCATACAAACCTTGCACAATTAGTGATGAATTGGGGTTAGAATATGCACAATTAAGAGCTCAACACACCCCCCAACCAGCATTTTGCTAGTCCCGAGCAAAACATGCGTGAAACTAATTCCATCCTTTAAAACTCAACTCTCTTTCAGAAACCATCCTTCTATACATTCCAAGGTTCATAAGCTTAAGATTCAGAAACATTAGGCAACAGAGGTTGAAACCGTAAACTCTCAAAACATAATAAGCATTCATATGAAATTCCCGCTGATTGGTTGATAAATAGAAAGATTTGAACAAGTTTAACCTAGTGTGGGTAGTGAAAATTCATCTCACGAGTTTCTAGGATTATCTTCTTCATAGATCAGGTAGACTATAGAACTCAAGGTACATAGAGCCACATCAGGTCCATGATAGGAATTTGCTTTACCGTCCTTCCGACGACTTTCACACTACGTCCCATTTCCGGCTTTGGTTACGGGTAGACCATCCCCCGGTTGGTAGTAGGTAGCCCTAATCGGAATTTCCACCGTTTTTCACATTCCCAATTTCATCCTTCCTTTTCCTTTTTCTTTTAAATTAGATAGGATTTTTAAAAATCCATATCTTTCATTATTTTCCCATGGACAAGGATGGACAAAGTACCCCGGCCTGATTTCTCAATACCTTAATTCAAAGTCTAGCTAATCCATAAGTCACATAATCCCTTCAACTCATGAAAATCGTGTAATGTGAACTAGGTGTAAAAGTGTTCAGATTTGCTATCAATCACAAAAATAGGGGAGTTCACATATAAAACCATTATGCTATGAGAGATTGCAGACATCCAGCCCCATACACTTCATATCTCCTCCTCTTATGCTCATATCAACTCGAATGCATAAAACCGGTGTTTTCCAAAAAGGTTTCGAATTTTTGAAAAATCGAAAAAAAATTTCCACATGATTGCTTGAAATGTTGCAAATCGCTGAATTCATCCAAGAGATCCTACACCCCCCAACCAAATCTTGCATTGTCCTCAATGTAAAAGATGTGCAATGAGCAAAACATGAGAGCAATTTGAAAATAAAAGGGAGTGAGGAATGATAGTACCTGAGAGAGTGAAAAGTGAAGATCTTCCTCCTTCTAACAAACCTATGAAAACGAAAACAAAAGCAGCAAAATCCTAATCCTAACTACTCTATACCTCCATCAGACTAGGAGATCAATCATCCTGATACACAGGATCATTCAGAGGTATGGACATACCTTCTGAAGGGAAGTTCTCAAAGAACGGCTTTAATCGCTGCCCATTTGCTTTAAAAATGTCGCCGTTCCTTGGATTTAATAGCTCAACAGTCCCATATGGATAGACAGTTTGCACAATGTAGGGACCGGTCCACCGAGATCTCAATTTTCCCGGAAATAGATGTAAGCGAGAATTATACATGAGGACTTTTTGATTTATCGTGAATGTCTTGCGAAGAATATTCTTATCATGGAATATCTTCGTCTTGTCCTTGTAAATTCTTGCATTCTCATAAGCTTCATTACGAATTTCTGCAAGTTCATTCAATTGTAGTTTGCGTAACGAGCTTGCCTTGTCAGGATTGAAATTTATCTTCTTAATAGCCCAATACGCCTTATGTTCCAACTCCACAGGCAAGTGACAAGCCTTCCCATAGACAAGTCTATAGGGAGACATTCCAATAGGAGTTTTAAAGGCAGTACGGTAAGCCCAAAGCGCATCGGTAAGTCGAAGTGACCAATCCTTGCGATCAGGATGCACCGTTTTCTCTAAAATGTGTTTAATCTCTCTATTGGATATCTCAGCTTGTCCACTAGTTTGTGGGTGATAGGGAGTGCTCACTTTGTGCGTTACGCCATATTTCTTCATTAATGCTTCAAAAGGGCGATTGCAAAAGTGAGACCCTCCATCACTTATGATGACTCGAGGCGTTCCAAACCGGGAAAGAATGTTTTCTTTTAAGAATCGAATGACCGTTTTATGGTCATTATTCCGGCAAGGGATGGCCTCGACCCATTTGGAAACATAATCAACGGCAAGCAAGATGTATAAGTTTCCAAAAGAAGATGGGAATGGGCCCATGAAATCGATGCCCCAACAATCAAAAATTTCGATAATTAAGATGGGATTGAGTGGCATCATATTTCTACGGGAGATTCCTCCTAATTTCTGACAAGGTTCGCAAGCTTTGCAAAACTCATGTGTGTCTTTGAACATGGTGGGCCAATAAAACCCACATTGCAGAATTTTCGCTGTGGTCTTTTTAGCCGAAAAATGGCCACCACATGCTTGAGAATGACAGAAGGAGATGATACTTTGTTGCTCATCATTTGGGACACATCTCCTTATGATTTGATCGGGACAATACTTGAACAGGTATGGGTCGTCCCATAGAAATTTCCGTACCTCTGAGAAGAATCTATCCTTATCTTGCTTTTTCCAATATGTAGGAATTGTACCTGTAGCAAGATAATTAGCAATGTCCGCATACCATGGCAATTGGGAAACAGCAAAAAGTTGTTCATCAGGGAACATGTCATTGATTGCAGTCGTTTCAGGGGAATCAGTGAGGACAAGTCGAGAGAGGTGGTCAGCTACTACATTCTCTACTCCTTTCTTATCACGTATTTCTAAGTCGAATTCTTGGAGTAGGAGGATCCATCTTAATAACCGTGGTTTAGCATCCTTCTTAGAGAGAAGATACTTAAGCGCGGCATGATCAGTGAATACAATGATCTTGGATCCAATCAAGTAGGATCTGAACTTCTCCAAGGCAAAAACTATGGCTAAAAGTTCCTTTTCAGTAGTGGTGTAGTTTGCCTGGGCTGAGTTTAGGGTTCTACTTGCATAGTAGATAACACATGGCTTTTTATCTTTTCTTTGGCCTAACACGGCCCCAATAGCATAGTCGCTAGCATCGCACATAATCTCAAAAGGAAGGCTCCAATCAGGTGGTTGCATTATTGGGGCGCATGTCAACATGCCTTTAAGGGTGGTAAAGGCCTTTTGACATTCTTCACTCCACTCAAATGAATTTTCCTTTTGAAGTAGGTTACATAAAGGACGAGAAAGTGAACTGAAATCCTTTATGAACCGTCTATAAAATCCTGCGTGTCCTAAAAAGGACCGTATATCTCGTATGCTTTTGGGTGGTGGAAGGTTAGAGATAAGGTCAATTTTCGCCTTGTCCACCTCAATTCCATTTTGTGAAACGATGTGACCAAGTACAATTCCCTTTTTAACCATGAAGTGACACTTTTCCCAATTGAGCACAAGGTTCTTCTCTTCACATCTTTTTAGCACAGATTTCAAGTGCTCAAGGCACTCATCAAAGCTACAACCGAATACGGAAAAATCATCCATGAAGACTTCGAGAATTGTCCCCACCATGTCAGAAAAGATGCTCATCATACAACGCTGAAAGGTGGCAGGGGCATTACATAGTCCAAACGGCATCCGTCGATAGGCGAAAGTGCCGAATGGACATGTGAATGTAGTCTTTTCTTGGTCTTCACGGGCAATTTCTATTTGGTTGTACCCTGAATAGCCATCAAGGAAGCAAAAGTGGGAATGACCCGCCAACCGTTCTAAAATCTGATCAACAAATGGTAGGGGGAAGTGGTCTTTCCTTGTGACAGTGTTTAGCTTCCTGTAGTCAATGCACATTCTCCAACCGGTAGTGACTCTAGTTGGTACGAGTTCATTATTGGCATTGGCTACGATGGTTATTCCGGATTTCTTAGGCACCACTTGAGTTGGGCTCACCCATTGGCTATCAGATATTGGGTAAATGATACCTACATCCAATAGTTTCACCACTTCGGCCTTAACCACATCCTTCATATTTGGATTTAGTCGTCTTTGTGGTTGCCGGGATGTCTTTGCATTTTCCTCAAGGTGTATGCAGTGAGTGCAAATAGTGGGTCTATGCCTTTGAGATCCGCAATTGTCCATCCGATGGCACTCTTGTGCTCTAATAGAGTGGCTATTAGCCTACTCTCTTGTTCCTCATCCAAGTGGGAAGAAATCACCACTGGATATGTCTCATCTCGACCTAAATAAACATATTTTAGCTCACTTGGCAATGGTTTTAGATCGAGTTTTGGTGCCTTAATGTTGGATGGGAGGGCCTTGTTCTCATTTATAGGCAAAGGTTCAATTGGGGTCCTCCATCTTTTATTTTCACGCATCATCATCACATCTAGAATGGCATCCATCTCTTGTGTTGTATCATCAGTCATATCATGGAGATGGGCCACACATGCCTCCAAAGGGTCGGAAAGTAGTGACAAGGGGATTGAATCTTCCACGAATGATTCGATCATGTTTAATTCGTGGATATCATCATCAACTTCCCGCGGTTGTTTGCATAACTCAAATATGTTAAGCTCAAGGGTCATATTTCCGAAGGACATTTGTACAAGTCCGTTTCTACAATTGATAATGGCGTTTGAGGTAGCTAGAAACGGTCGTCCAAGTATGACGGGAATTTGAGTACCGGTGCCTATCACAGGATGTGTGTCCAAGACAATAAAATCTACTGGGTAGTAGAATTTATCAACTTGGACTAGAACATCCTCTACCATTCCTCTCGGTATCCGGATGGATCTATCAGCAAGTTGGAGTGTGGTTTTGGTGGGTTTCAATTCACCTAACCCAAGTTGTTCATAGACCGAGTATGGAATGAGATTCACACTTGCCCCCAAGTCGAGTAGGGCTTGTTTAATCTGGTAGTCTCCTATGACGCATGATATGGTTGGACTACCCGGATCTTTGTATTTTTGGGGCACCTCTTGTTTGATGATGGCACTCAAATTCTCAGCCAAAAGCACTTTGTTGTGAACGTTATGTTTCCTTTTGATTGTACACAATTCCTTTAAAAATTTGGCATAAGATGGTATTTGTTTTATTGCATCCAACAGCGGAATGTTGATCTTCACCTGCTTGAAAACTTCCAGAATTTCCAGATTTTTATCTAAAGGTTTAGGTGAAATCAACCTTTGTGGAAATGGGGCAACCGGCTTGTATTGTCTTTCCGGTTCTTTCTCTTGTGGAATATTGTTTGGGCTATCATCCTCTTTGGGAATTTTCGGATCCTTAGGCTTGGGAGCCTTCACCGGATTGGATTTATCAATTTCTTTCCCACTTCTCAAAGTGGTGATAGCTTGGACATGTTCCGTATGGTGGGAGGATGAGCTTGCATCTTGTATCTCATACTGAGTCCTTGGGTTAGGAAGAGTTTGAGCAGGAAGTGTGCCCTTCTCTCTACCACTCAGGTGAGCTTCAACTCTAGCCAGAGATGTTTTCAATTCATTAATGGCTTGGTTTGAATTTTGATTGAATTTCAATTGCTCTTGCATGAACCCATCTATTTTTAGAGAATTTGTCTTGTTATACTCATTCTGGACCGATACGAGTGCACCCAACATCTCTTCTAGTGATACTTTTGGAGTGTTGTTTGCATTTGCAGTGGGTCCATTCCTCCAACTGAAGTTAGGATGGTTCTTCCAATTAGGATTATACGTGTTTGGGTTTGGAGCACCATATTGCTGCTGATAACTGTTTATGGCATTTGTTTGTTCTTGTAAGATGCTTTGGACTGCTGAAATTGTGGGACAATCTGGTGTAGCATGTTGATTTCCAGCACAAATTCCACAAACAGTTTCAACCTCAGTGGAGTTAATTGTTTCTCCTTTCCTTAATTCCATGGCTTCGACCTTTCTTGTAAGGCTAGCCAACCGTGCACTTATGCTATCTTCTTCTGATAAGACATACATTCCTCCCTTTTCCTTTTGTTGGCCAATCTTGGAATTTGTTGGTTTAGATGTGTCCCAAGATTGTGCACTTTCAGCCAATTCTTCCAGATAATCCCATGCTTCATCAGCTTCCTTATTCATGAACTCCCCATTACACATCATCTCTATAAATTGGGGCATGGATGGAATCAGTCCTTCATAGAAAAAACTTATAATCCGCCAATTTTCATAGCCATGATGTGGGCATGCGTTTAATAGGTCCTTGAATCTCTCCCAACATTGGGAAAAGGTTTCATCCTCCTTTTGGGCAAAGTTCATGATAAGGCGCTTAAGCATGTTTGTTTTGTGAGTAGGGAAGAATTTTTTTATAAATTCTCTGTGCATATCATTCCATGACCCAATTGATCTTGGCCTCAATGCATAAAGCCAACCCTTGGCTTTATCCTTAAGAGTAAAAGGGAAGAATTTAAGTCTTACTACATCTTCAGTCACATTTGCAAAGTGCATGGTGGTGATTACCTCATCAAACTCCCTAAGGTGTTGATAGGCACTTTCACTGTCTAAACCATGGAATTTAGGGAGAAGATTGATCACTCCCGGTTTCAAATCAACATTCCCTGCATTTGGTGGAAATACTATGCATGAGGGAGTGCTCGTTCTTGCAGGTTGCAAGAAATCACGTAAAGTCCTAGGTCGGGGAACATTCTCAACCACATTCTCCCCTGTTTCGGTTTGATTTTGAACCGGGTTAGGTTGATTTGTAGCCATACTTTCAGATAAAATTGGAGAATCTAGATGTCTCCTAACACGTGGCTCTCTATCAATGCCTTCTACTATCCCCCCTTCACTTATGAGTCGGTTATTGGAATCCCGAGCCCAATGTGGCATGCAAAATCAAAAATAAGAAACAAAAAGGAAAAAGAATTCTTCCTTCTTTTTCTTTACTCTTCTCTAAGACCGAAGCACAAGGTGTCTTGCATGGCTAGGCCAGAAACAAAGATAGAGACCGATTTCTCGTGGTCAATAGGGGTTCAGAGAACACCCCACCCACTCTTTGAATCTTTTGAGAAAAGGTGCAGAAAAAGGAGAAAGAGGAGTAGAGATGAGAAAGAAATCCCTGAGCACAAGGTGATCCAAGACGGCAGAGCCGACCAATAGGAATCCAGGTGGCAAAAAGGCCGACCTTTCAGAGATCCAAAAGGAGTCTCCACCCACTCTACGAGAGATGTATAAAATAAGAATGACTAGGAGAAGGAGAAGAGTAAGGTTTTAGAAGGATAGCACCTGAATTGCACTTGAAATCCTTGACTCTTCTTCGGCTTCCTAAAAATCCCTGAAAAGAAAAATCAAATAAATAAACTAAGTTAGTCTAAAAATAAAAAAATCCTAAATAGATACTAATTTCAGAAATTTGAGAAAACCGTCAAAAATCCCCGGCAACGGCGCCAAAAACTTGTTCACTTCCCCAAGTGTAGGGTTGCGATGTAGTAATAAACTCGGTAATACCGAGGTCGATCCACAGGGACTTATGTAGGATGTCACAAACTCATCCACAAGTTTCTATTGAAGCTAACAATCAAAGTTTGAATAAAATGTGTGTGATTAACAGTTTAAGCTAAATTGAATATAAACAATTATAAGAAGGCACTAGGGGTTCGAGGATCCACTTGTAGCAATCCTCGATGTTCAATCCGCTGTGGTTTCCCATTCTCTCAACTAGAATCACCAGTCAGGTCTATCTAGTCGGATGATAGAACTGTTAAACCAAAAGTCTGTAATATGTAAGTTCTGTGCATAAAGTTCACTCAACTCTAGGCTGATCTGAGCATGCTCATTGCATAGGTCATTCACCTTTTCTATAGGTCCAATTCCCAATCATAACCATCCTCAAGTCTTCTCACAAGACAAGGCTAGATCATGATTTGAACTGGATTCAAATTATATGCACAGTCCATACATATTCCAGATAATCAACCAAAACTAGAACTTTGGCATGAAGCCCCTTTATGAAGAGCTTGGTACTAGAGCGCACTCCAATTCCTCGGATCATACAGGTCTAGACCATTGCAAACAAATTAAGAAGATAAGTAATTCATCCAAACATCCATGAGTCATCACAAGACTAAGAGAAACTACTTAAAAACTTGTATAAACTTCAAACCTTAGTTCATAATCATGAATTCCAAACTGAAAACCACTTAACTACGAATTAAAACATCTTGGATTCACTACAAGCTTCACCTCTTAGCCCTAGCTAAGAGGTTTAGCTGCTCATGATCCAAGGAAACATGAAACAACTAAAAAAAGCATGAAAACAGCAAAGCAAACCAAAAGGAGTTGTGAAACTCCAATCTTCACTGCCACAGCCTCCAACCTTGCTTGAGCCCTCCTCGGATACCCCAGGAACAATCCCTAGGTGGCTTTTTTATAGTTTGGAGGTTCCCCAACTCCGGAAGAATCGAGAAAGTGCGTAGCACTTACGCAGCGCAGAGAAAATCGGACGTTACTTAGGAGTTTCTAAGTCAGTACACCTGGCCGACCGGTCACGACCGGTCGGCCTCAATACACGTTCGATCCAGCAAGTACCTCCGACCGGTCATGACCGGTCGGAGCTATTCATCCTTGGTCCAGCAACCCAGTCCGACCGGTCATGACCGGTCGGACATCTTCAAAAGATCTCCAGCAGTTGTAGCCGACCGGTCAAGACCGGTCGGTCACCTTTGTGCGTCCTTTAGTGTCATGGCTGACCGGTCGCTGACCGGTCTGGCTTCCTTAGCCGACCGGTCATGACCGGTCGGCAGTCCTTCAAGCTTCTTTTCTTCTTTCTCTTTTCTTTCCTTGCTTCTTGCTTTCACTTTCTCTCTTCTTTTCTTCTTCGATCATCAAATATTATTCATTAGAATGATGCCAAATGAGCTCTTTATGTCTTCAATTGAGTAGAGTCCACCCTCAATCCTGTAATCACAAAACGTGCATTGAATTAGCTTACAAACCATACAAACCTTGCACAATTAGTGATGAATTGGGGTTAGAATATGCACAATTAAGAGCTCAACAGCTGTACCTTTCCGATGTTAGTACCGATCGGGAATGGAAAGGTTGCGATTGGGTACCCAGGTTGCAGCAAACTACAGGGACAATCGCAACGTTTTCTCCAAACTCTCGTGGTATGTGCGAGTTATCAATTTCCAGACAATCACTGACTCAGATACAAAGGACAACAAAGATTCCAGACCACAATCAAGGAAAGAATGAATTGCAAACTAAGCATCGAAACCAGCAGATCGGGTGGAAAAGCCCACCCGCACATACCTAGGCGTGGATGCCTGAAGTACCTTGACTGAGTCCAAGTCGGCGTAGTAGAATCCCGTAAGACTATCTGACGCAGGGCGTCTAACCACTTTGACAGTCAAGCAAAACAAGTACTCCTGGAGTGATCTGGGAAAACATCAAACATCATACAATCAATCACAGGGTCAGTAACCTCGTAAGACTGTCGACGCAGAGGCTCTGCTGTACCTTTCCGATGTTAGTACCGGTTGGGAATGGAAGGGTTGCGATTGGGTACCCAGGTTGCAGCAAACTGCAGGGACAATCGCAACGTTTTCTCCAAACTCCCGCGGTATGTGCGAGTGATCTGTTTCCAAACGATCAACTGACACAGATGCAAAGGCAAGCAAAGATTTCAGAACATGATCCATGAATGACCGGGTCAGAAGTGGGGTGTCCACTCGCTTTGGCATTCGGTTGCACGCAACCTCTGCCAAAGAGGGGCATCTGTAGACACCCCACCTTCGGCTACACTGTTGGTAGAGATAGCTGGTTGAATGGAGGACCATACCCCCAAATCCCAAGTCCAAACTCAGCCAAACTCACCCTTGTAAGCCCCATTCCATAGCCCAGTTCAAGCCTGAACCCAGTCAACCCAGTCCTAAACACCACCCTGAAAAACCCCCCATAAAAAAAGGCCAGTCAAAAAATCCCAAAAAAAGTCAAACTCACTGAGTCAACTCGCTGAGTTAACCCGCTGAGTCAACCCGTCGAGTCAACCCGTCGAGTCAAAACACCGAGTCAACCCGTCGAGTCAACCCGTCGAGTCAAATCACCGAGTCGACCCGCTGAGTCAACTCACTGAGTCGACCAGCGAGTCCAACAGCAGCCCCGAGGGAGCGACCGTACTCGCTGGAAACCGAGGAGCGGCCGTACGGGCGGCCCATGGCAGGCCGCCCGGAAAAAATTACGAGAGTGCCTCTCTCTGCTGCTATAAATACCCCCCTCCCCTTCTCATTTCAACAATCCATTCGAAGTCCAGCCAGTCCGAGTGCGATCCGAGTCCCCTTTCCCCTTTAGCCCATTTTTCCACCAAGGAGAGCCCGAGTGAGGAGAGTCTAGCCCTGGTCCAGCCCAGCCTGACCACTGGTCCAAGCCTCCCAAGCCATCCAAGTCTTGATCCAGCCACTCGAAGCCAACCCTTGCGACACCTCCGTCCACTCAGCTACTCTTTTCCAGCATCATCTCATTTGCATCTGGCATAAGTGCAACATTTACTTTTCTTCCAACCCCCCTGCTTCACTGCAAACACTTTGATTATTCAAACACACCGCATGCATCTCGCATAAAGCACCTGTCAGTTCGAGCGTATGCTCTGGGCTTGCCCGTTGTTGGAACTTGCCCATCAGAAACTCTTACTGTTCAGACCTGCATTCACGTACATATCACTATAAGCACTTTGAATATTCAAGCACACAACATGCATCATCTCGCATAAAGCACCTGTCAGTTCGAGCGTATGGTCTGGGCTTGCTCGTTGTTGGAACCTGCCCATCAGAAACTCTTACTGTTCAGACCCGCATTCATGCATCATGTCATCCATGAGAATATACGAGGATTAAACTAAACTTTCAAGTATCCGATCGATTCTGTGAAGTAGAGACCGTACTTCGGTACGGGCAGTGTGTGGGGTGCTTAACCTCTTCCCACCCTGTAACTGTGATCCCTTACCTTGAATCTTTGGCCGCAGATCAACAGGAGTCATTTTAGAGGAAGGAATCTTCGGATTCCCTTCTCTAACGTTTCTACGGGGTCTAGCCGACTGTAGATTCGAAGTAACTGGCTAGTGGCGACTCTGGTCTTATATAAACTCATTTAAACATATCCAGCTTAACACGACAACCAAACAAAGCCCTCGAGAACGAGGCAAGCCAGTGGCACAAACGGCGATTTCGCACTCACGCATCCTCATCTCCTTCTTTTCCGAAAGGAAAGGGGAAGGGAGAAGAACGTCGTGTGGGAGCGCGGAAAAATCGGCGAGGGTCCACAGAGATGATCTAGGTTCTAGGGTGGCTAATCTCACACGAAAGGTCGAGGAGATGGAATTAAGGAAAGTGGATACAACCCAAAAAAGGAGGACTGTTGAAACTATTTGTGGTATTTGTGCTTCTAATGTGCATCAAACGCCGAATTGTCCAACAATTTATGCGTTTCGAGAACTTTTATATGAACAATCGAATGCTTTGAATAGTTATCAATGACCTTTTAGTACTCCAAATTCAAACACGAACAATTCTAGTTAGAGAAACAACCCTAACTTCAATTGGGTGAATGGAAATACGACTAACCAAAGTAATCCTCAAAGGGGGGCCCCAATGCAAATTCTTATGGCCCCACCTCAAAGTAATCCTCAAAGGGGGGCCCCAATGCAAATTCTTATGGCCCCACCTCAAAAGCCTATAGAGGATACATTGAAAGCATTCATGGAAGGTCAAGCTCAAATAAATCAATCCAACCATACGGTAATGCTTGAGCTTAAAAATTTGGTGGAGGAAATCAAGGCTCGTTTAAACGCAAGGGAAGGGATTCTTCCAGCCCAACCCATACCAAATCCGAAACCTCAATGCGAAATAAGCGTGCCTAGTTCCTCTAACCAGCACATGGAACATGCTAAGGCCATCACCACTCTTAGAAGTGGTAAAATTATTGAAAAATCTGACTCGGTGAAGGCCTCAACGCCTAATGATCTGGTATCTTCCAAAGAGGATGATGGACCTAGCATCGCCATGAATGAAAAAGAGCCATTGAAAGAATACAGGCCCGTTGCTCCATTCCCCCAACACTTGATTTCAGCCAAACCTCAAGATAAATATCAGGAATATTTGGAGGTTTTCAAGCAAGTCAAAATCAACATCCCATTGTTGGATGCAATTAAACAAATATCGTCATATGCTAAATTTTTAAAAGACCTTTGCACAATTAAAAGAAAAATACATGTACAAAAGAAGGCATTTTTGACAGAGAATGTAAGTGCCATTATCAACCATGGGATGCCCAAGAAATACAAAGATCCCGGTTGTCCAACAATATCATGCGGAATTGGAGATTACCGGGTGAAACATGCTTTACTTGATCTAGGGGCAAGTGTGAACTTAATTCCATTTTCGGTCTATGAACAATTGGGTTTAGGTGAATTAAAACCCACCAAAACCACATTACAACTTCCTGACCGATCGATTCGTATTCCGAGAGGGGTGATTGAGGACTTTCTTGTCCATGTTGATAAAGTGTACTACCCGGTGGACTTTATTGTTTTGGACACACAACCCATGGTTAATATTGGCCCTCAAATTCCTGTCATACTTGGCCGCCCATTCCTAGCTACATCAAACGCTATCATAAATTGTAGGAGTGGGGTCATACAAATGTCTTTTGGCAATATGACGATTGAGTTGAATGCTTTCAATATTAACAACCAACAAGAGGATGAGGATGAGGAGGTCCACGAAATAAACATGATCAATTCTATTGTGGAAAATGAGTCCCTCTCACCTTTTTACTTCTGTCACTTAGATGAAGATATGACTTACTCCCTTGATGAGAATGATGATATGATAAAGGATATGGTCACACTTTTCGAGTCGGTATCGGCATATGACGTTAGCCGAGAGAAGGATGTGGAAACAATACCTTTTTATGCTGAGAAATCAATTCATATTTCCACACCGTTGTGGATCATGCACACTGAACTCCACCAACCCTGGGATGATCCTTACTTGTAATATCAATGCCCAGGAAAATCTGAATGGAGACATATTTTTTCTGATAAATATGATGATGTCTCCTCTTATACATGTGGTGAAAACATTAAGGAACCCGCTGAAATTCCTTTTTGGGATTTTGAGTGGCTTATCTGGCTCAATCACACACATGTATATTGTAAAGCAGGATATTGGATGACGTTACTGCGAAACCTTTTGATCCATCTAATGATTCTGCTTGACTTTATGCTTTTGAATGAGTTGTTGGGATTAACCTCCTAGTCTGACGGAGGATGATTTTCTAGAATGCTTTCCTATTAGGATTTGCTTTGATCAGTTGATTTATTTGTGAAGTAATCCATCTCCAAAAGCTAATCTTGCCATGAAATATATGCTTCAGGTGATATCGCTCTTTCTCACTCTCTTTTTGTTTTGGGCATTGCTCTCATGTGTTGCATTCATTGTATACATTCTTACATTGAGGACAATGTAAAGTTTTGGTTAGGGGGTGAGAGAGATTCCTTAGATGAATCTGCTAGCTTTTGTGACATTTCGAGCAATGATGGAGAAATTTTTCGATTTTTCTAAAATTCAAAACTCTTTTTGAAAAACTTTGATTCTATGCATTTGAGATGATATAAGTATAAGAAGAGGTGATACGAAGTGAGGGATGTTGCAAGCTTTGAACTTCTCTTAATATAATGGTTTTATATGTGAATTCGCCTATTTTTATGATTGATAGAAAATTTGAACACCTTTTGCACCTAGTTCACATTACACGATTTTCATGATTTGAAAGGATTATGTGATTTGTGGATTACCTAGACTTTGATTTGAGGTGTTGAGAAACCAAGCCGGGGTACTTTGTCCATCCTTGTCCATGGGAAAATAACGAAAGATATGGATTTCTAAAAATCCTATCTAATGTAAAAGAAAAAGGAAAAGGAAGGATGAAATTGGGAATGATGGAAAATGGTGGAAAAATCCGATTAGGGCTACCTACTACCAACCAGGGGATGGTCTACCCGTAACCAAAGCCAGAAATGGGACGTAGTTTGAAAGCCGTCGGAAGGACGGTAAGGAAAATTCCTGTCATAGGCTTGTTGTTGCTCTACACACCTTGAGATCTATAGTTTAGTTGAACTATGAAGAAGATAATCCCGAAAACTCATGAGACGAACTTTCACTATGCACACTAGGTTGAATTTGTTCAAGTTCTTCTATTTATCAATCAATCAGCGGAAATTTCATATAAACACTTATTATGTTCTGAGAGTTTAAGGTTTCAACCTTTATCACCTAATTTCTCTGATTTTTACGCTTATGTGTCTTGGAATGTATAGAAGAATAGTTTCTAGAGGAGAGTTGGGTTTTGGAGAATGAAACTTGTTTCACGCATGTTTTGCTCGGGACTAACAAAATGCTAGTTGGGGGGTGTGAGAGAGATTCCTTAGATGAATCTGTTAGCTTTTATGACATTTCGAGCAATGATGGAGAAATTTTTCAATTTTTCTAAAATTCGAAACTCTTTTTGGAAAACTTTAATTCTATGCATTCGAGATGATATAAGTATAAGAAGAGGAGATACGAAGTGAGGGATGTTGCAAGCTTTGAATTTCCCTTAATATAATGGTTTTATATGTGAATTCACCTATTTTTATGATTGATAGAAAATTTGAACACCTTTTGCACCTAGTTCACATTACACGATTTTCATGATTTGAAAGGATTATGTGATTTGTGGATTACCTAGACTTTGATTTGAGGTGTTGAGAAACCAAGCCGGGGTACTTTGTCCATCCTTGTCCATGGGAAAATAACGAAAGATATGGATTTCTAAAAATCCTATCTAATGTAAAAGAAAAAGGAAAAGGAAGGATGAAATTGAGAATGATGGAAAATGGTGGAAAAATCCGATTAGGGCTACCTACTACCAACCGGGGGATGGTCTACCCGTAACCAAAGCCGGAAATGGGACATAGTGTGAAAGCCGTCGAAAGGACGGTAAGGCAAATTCCTGTCATAGGCTTGTTGTTTCTCTACACACCTTGAGATCTATAGTTTAGTTGATCTATGAAGAAGATAATCCCGGAAACTCATGCGATGAACTTTCACTATGCACACTAGGTTGAATTTGTTCAAGTTCTTCTATTTATCAATCAATCAGTGGGAATTTCATATAAACACTTATTATGTTATGAGAGTTTAAGGTTTCAACCTTTATCACCTAATTTCTCTGATTTTTACGCTTATGTGTCTTGGAATGTATAGAAGAATAGTTTCTAGATGAGAGTTGGGTTTTGGAGAATGAAACTTGTTTCACGCATGTTTTGCTCGGGACTAGCAAAATGCTGGTTGGGGGGTGTGTTGAGCTCTTAATTGTGCATATTCTAACCCCAATTCATCACTCATTATGCACGGTTTACATGTTTAAAGGACTACTCTAATGCATGAATTGTGATTGTAGGAACAAGATGGAGATTTCACTAATTCAAGGCTAAATAGACCACTTTATATACATTGAAGATCACAGAACCAAGTGCAAAAGGATGGAAGGAAGAAGTAAAGGAGAAAAGAAAAGAAAGCAGAAGAATGTACTGAAGACCGGTCGTACGACCGGTCGTTCAAAGCCCAAGACCGGTCGTCCGACCGGTCTGACTACACAACAGAAGATGCCACACTGTAAAACCTCACTGGACCAGTTGAGAGCGGTCGTACGACTGGTTTTGCATCACTCAGACCGGTCGTGGGACCGGTCGTGGTTCAACAGGAAAATGCAGAACTCGCTGGACACTTTCTCAGACAAGTCCGACCGGTCATGACCGGTCGGCCAAGCCACTCAGACCGGTCGTACGACCGGTCGGACATGCAAAACGGATAGTTTCTAAATCGGGCGCCGAAATTCTCAGCGCAAGTGCGTAATTCCTTGCGCAATCTGGAAGTTTCTTACGCAATGGACACCTCCAAGCTATAAAAGGACTTCTTCCCTTCATACTAGGGCATGCTAGGACGTGGGGATTGCTTGGGAGACGGATTCTACTTCAAATTTTTTTAGTTTTCTTCCTGTTTTAGTAGTTTTTATGTTTTTTAGGCTTCTAGTTCAAGGATGCTAGAGATGAACTAAAACCTCTTAGCTAGGGCTAAGAGGTGAAGCTTTTGATTCGTTTTTTATGGATTGATGCAACCTAGGTTTCCTTTTTATGATTTAATTGATGAATTTTAGTTAATGTGAGTTTGAATCAAGTATTAGTTGGGTTTTTTACTTTGATCTCTTGATGACTCCGGGCTCATGTGATTCTTAGTGATCCTAACTTAGTAATTTAACTTCTGAGCATTGTTTATGCTTGTGTAGTTCATTGATCTATCATCGACTCCGGGCATGGTAGACCCTTTGAATGCCTTGTGTACAATGGCCCGATCTTCATGTGGGAACTCATTCAACTAAGTTATTATCTTTTGTTATAATCTGAAATAGCCGTTTGTTGGTTGATTTTGATTTAATTGGAGTTCTAATCATTAGTTATAATCAAGTCTAGTGACAGGATTTGATGAAGGCTATGGTTATGAATCTCAACTAGATTGGAAAGAGGCTTGGCCTACACAATTGAGTGTGCCCAAGGCCTAAGCATTGTTGTGGGAATCAAATCAATGAATAAGCACTTGTTTTGGATAATTGCTGCTTAAACCGCTCTATATTCCGATCGGATAGAGATATGAATTCGATTTCGATTGAGTTATGAGAGACCTAGTTGTGTTGATGCATTGAAACTTGTCAAAAGTGGATCCTTGGCGCTCTAGTGCCTTTTTAGATTGATATTACCTTTCATAAATCACTATTTAAACTCAAATCACTATTTTTCAGCTTTAGTTCTTAATACGATCTTAATTGTTAGTTATTTTAAACAAATTCTGAGAATACCCGTTTATAAATCTTTGTGGGAACGATACTCGATCTTTTCGAATTATTACTACTTCGCAACCCTACACTTGGGGAGTGATCATAAGACCAGTTGATGTGCGTCCTGTCCAAGGCGGGATCCGTCACTTGAATGGCTAAGGGAATGAGTGCCTTCCAGTAAGTCACCCGTCCCAGCGGAGACGGTCACTAGCCCTGGTTGCAGTAAGTGGACACCGTGGAGTGTATTTCTGAAACTCATATCGTCTATAGAGACGAGTCATGACACTGAGATATACGACTCGGTCGAAACCCTGTTTGCACAAAGACCCCATGGAGTGCCCTCCAGTAAGTCACCCGTCCGAGCGGAGACGGACACTGGCCCTTGTTGCAGTAAGTGGACACCGTGGAGTGTATTTCTGAAAGTCATATCGTCCATAGAGATGCTTCATGACACTGAGATATACGACTCGGTCAAAATCCTGTTTGCACAAAGACCCCATGGAGTTCCCTCCAGTAAGTCACCCATCCCAGCGGAGACGGTCACTGGCCCTGGTTGCAGTAAGTGGACACCGTGGAGTGTATTTCTGAAACTCATATCGTCCATAGAGACGCGTCATGACACTGAGATATACGACTCGGTCGAAACCCTATTTGCACAAAGACCCCATGGAGTGCCCTCCAGTAAGTCACCCGTCCCAGCGGAGACGGTCACTGGCCGTGGTTGCAGTAAGTGGACACCATGGAGTGTATTTCTGAAAGTCATATCGTCCATAGAGATGCGTCATGACACTGAGATATACGACTCAGTCGAAACCCTGTTTGCACTAAGACCCCATGGAGTGCCTTCCAATAAGTCACCCGTCCCAGCGGAGACAGTCACTGGCCCTGGTTGCATTAAACGAAAATCGTGAAGTGTATCCCTGAAAGTCATATCGTCCATAGAGACGCGTCATGACCTTGAGATACACAACTTGGTTAAAATCCTGGTTGCTAGTCAACTAGGAACGCCCGAAGGAGTATGGGACTGACATCTAACTGGTCTTGACAATGACTTAGTCCATAATAAATCCTAGACTTGGTCTCGACGACCATGAATTCGAGACTATAATCCCGGACAATTTAAACTACTTGCTCGATCTATCCGAGCTTCATTCATTTAATATTCCATCTATTATATAACTGCAATTCATAGTGGAATCTTGTCGCTTTGTGCCGTGGTTTTCTCCCGTAAGGGTTTCCACGTAAAAAATCCATGTGTTGTCTATGCTGTGCTTTATTATATTTATGCTCTTTTAATGCTTTATTTAATTCATTTATGATACATGCATGCATTTACTTTTGCCTTTTAATCAAGGGTGATCATCCATTGATATAATTAAGGGTTCGTGACTAGTTCACAGCCCGGAATGTAAAAGATCTCGGAATCTCTAGAATAAAATTCACCTCGGGATGCTTTCTCGTGTATACTTTGTGATTGCTTATGATTGTCTATGAATGTCTCTATACTTAGAATTCCCCCAGAATAATGAAACACATGGAAAAAGATTGCTGACGAGCAGTTCGATTTTTCTAAGTTCTAACAATGGGTAACTGTGTTTGTGCTGTCTTTGGCTGGTGTGGGTGATGAGCCCTCCAATGGCCTTGAGCATTGAATCCTACATACTGAAGCTCATGGGCCAGGCATGGTATATGGGTAACTGTGCTTGTGCTGTCTTTGACCGGTATTGATCCTGATGGTCTTATCGTGAGTCTTGAGCACCGATGCTAGGTGACGAGCCTACCATCATTGATCTTAGGTGACAACCCATTACCATGCATATGACATTCTAGGGCATCGAGACCCTTACCGTTTGATTCATTATTCAGTTATGTTGGGTGACGGACCCAAATTGGGATTCTTGGAGCCAGGCATAGGACGCTTGGCCTGGCGGTGGGCCCCGGCCTGGTAGAGGGTACCCAGGCCTGGCATTGTCCAGTGTTCGGTAAGGCCACTGTCCAGTGTCCGACTTTCGTCGCTGTCCAGTGTTCGGTCGCGTTCCTATCGGTTGTGTTCCTGTTTAATAGACTCTTGATAAAATTGAGGTATTCTGGCTTCGCCAATACTGCTGATTGAATACGGGATTAAATAAATACTTGGTAAACATGTATGCATTACATTTTCACGTGCATTGGTCTGATGCTGCTGCTGGGTGGTAACCCCACCGTTTATTTTTTCGGAACATAACATTTGCATATCATGACTGCATGCATTATTCAACTAGAATAAGAACTTGATTGTAAGGTTATGCTATCTGTTGATGTTGGAGTGGTAGGTGTGAGAGCCCTACCATTTGTTATGCTTCACTACTTGTACTTGATTGTGTTGATGATATGTTTAACTTAGGGAATGGTAACACTGAGTATGCTTCACTTGATGCAGGAATTGCTGTCACTTGATGCATGAGATGCAGGACCTGTTAGCTTACTTATGTCATGCATTTTATTTTCTGCCTTGAATTGGACGTCTTGGGTCGATATTCTTGAAGACTTCATTGTACATGTATAAAATTGAGCCCTAGCTGAGTGGACTCCTTGATTGTGTGGATAATTGTATATATTTACACTTTGAATTCAAATTGAATTATACACTGTTTAGCTTAAATTTTTATTTATGAGTTGATGCCATCGATTTATGCCATTAAACTATACTTCCACAAAATACAGTCACCTCGGAAGAGTCGGGAGCCGCGGACTGCCTGACACTTAATTTTCGGGGCGTAACATGAACCGGGAGTGGAGTAGACAAGTAGTCGAACCACTATACATCCTTGTGTTTGTGATTATTCTTGAGCACATTTCTCTTCATGCATTGCGTTTAACTTGTTAATTATGAATGCTTAGTTATGATTGTATGCTAGGCACTTGATAGGCACATACACACACACATGATGTACTTTCACTCCTCATGTAGACTTGAGCTTTTGTTGATCCATCCTCTATAGTCTACATGTATTGAATAGACTACGTTGTTATTGCATATATCATTTACTAGTCTTTTAATTGGACCCACTTAGGCTTGGAAGCCGAAGTGTTAATTGCTTACGTAGTTTGATTTGCTAAATTTGTTAAGTAGGCGAAAAGTTTAAAAGGTCCTAATCACCCCCTCTTATAGGTTTAGCCATAATTCTAGTTGCTTTTTAAGCTTCCGCACGTGTATGCATAGGGTGTCGTGTTAGACTACCGAACACAATTTCAATTGGTATCAGAGAGGGTTGCTCTTCAAGGACTTAACTGTCTAGAGTAAGATCCGGTACCGGAGCACTAGCATAATGTCTAACCGAGATGGGAGTACCACCAACCGTCCACCTTTCTTTAACGGGTCCAACTATGCTTATTGGAAGGCTAGAATGAGGATTTTTCTCCAATCCATGGACCGTCTGGTGTGGCTTAGCACACAAACTGAATATACCTTGCCCATCGAGCAAGTGGAGGTTGATGGGAAATACATTGTCATTCCTAAAGATGATTCCAAATGGGATGACATAGAGAGAGCTCAATACATGGCAAATGCCAAAGCTCTCAATACGATTTGCTGTGCGGTTTCCCAAGATGAATTTCAGCGCATTCTCACATGCGCAACTACAAAAGAAGCGTGGGATATACTTGAGGTTACCCCGAGGGAACTAGCACAGTAAGACGCTCGAAGCTTCAGCTCTTAACCACCAAATTTGAAAACATTAGGATGGAAGAGACTGAAACCTTCATGGAGTTTTATACTAAATTATCAGATATTTGCAACTCCATGTTTTTCTTGGGTGATCGGGTTCCGGAAGGAAGGATTTGTAGAAAAATACTTAGGTCCCTCCTGGAAAGATTTGACACCAAGGTAGTAGCCTTAGAGGAGTGTAGAGACATAGATAACATGAAAGTAGAAGAACTCATAGGTTCTCTACAAACTCATGAACTATACTTTAAGGCCCCCTCTAGGAAGAAAAGCATCGCTCTCAAGTCCTCTCTCAAACATAAGAAATTTAAGAGTGAGTCGGAGGAAGATAGTGATGATGAGGATGATGAGGAAGAAAAATTGAACAAAAAATTCAAGAGATTCCTCAAATTTGATAGAGGGAGTAGCCGTGACAAGAAGGACAAGAAAGGTGAAAAACATAAAGGAAAATCATCCAAACCTTCATCCGTCCGTTGTTACGGTTGCAGTCGTCGTGGCCATATCGCCTCGGAATGTCTGGATGGACCTAAATCAAAAAGCAAAAAGGCAATGGCTGCCACTTGGGATGATGCGGAGGAGTCTGAATCCAAATCTGATGACTCCGCTAGTGATGGGAGCTAACATAAAAATCTAGTTCTTACGGCTTTCACCACTACCTCTCTTCCCGCTTATCTAAGAGGGGATCCCGACCGCTATCCCTTCTAGGAGTAGAAGGTGTTCCCAACCCCTCACAGCATGCTACATTTTATGAGGGTGTTGAGGAAATTAGTTACCCTTAGGCTTATCAAACTTAACATAGTTAGTGAGTGTTCACTCCCCAAGTGTAGGGTTGCGAAGTAGTAATAATTCGGAAAGACCGAGTATCGTTCTCACAGAGATTTATGTATGGGTATCTTCAGAATTTAACTAAAACAACTAATAATTAAAACTATATTAAGAACTAAAGCTGGAAAATGAGATTTGGGTTTAAACAGTAAATGAGTAAGGTAATTTCAATCTAAAAAGTCACTAGAGCGCCAAGGATCCACTCTTGATACGTTTCAACGCATCAACACAACTAGGTCTCTCGTAACTCAATCGGAATCGAATTCCTTCTTTATCCGATTGGAATATAGAGCGGTTCAATCACAATTATCTGGAACAAGTGCTTAATAACTGATTTGATTCCCACAACAACGCTCAGGCCTTGGGCACACTCAATTATATAGGCCAAGCCTCTTTCTAATCTAGTTGAGATTCATAACCATAGCCTACACCAAGTCCTGTCACTAGACCTGATTACAACTCATGGTTTGAACTCTATTTAAATCAAAATCAATCACTAAACACATATTATAGATCATACATAAAAGATAAGAATTTCAGTTGCATGAGTTCCCACATGAAAATCAGGCCATTGCATACAAGGCAATCAAAGCGTCTACCATGCCCGGAGTCGATGGTAGATCAATGCATTACACATGCATGACAATGCTCAAAAGCTAAGATACTATGCTTAGAATCACTAAGAATCACATGAGCCCGGAGTCATCAAGAGATCAAAGTAGAAACCAACATAGTACTTGAATCAAACTCAAATTGAACTAAAATTCATCAATTAAAACACAAAAGGAAACCTAAGTTGCATTAATCCATCAAAAACGAATCAAGAGCTTCCCCTCTTAGCCCTAGCTAAGAGGGTTTAGTTCATCTCTAACATCCTTGAACTAAAAGCCTCTAAAAACATAGAAAAACTACTAAAACAGGAAATCCGAAGTCGAATCCGTCTCCTCAGCAATCTCCACGTTCTCCCCCCTTTGGTATAAAGATATGAAGTCCTTTTATAGCTTGGAGAAGCCCAATACGCAAGAAGGATCCAGAAATTGCGTAAGCTTTCGCAATTGCGCAGAGATTTTCGGAGTTTCTGAAATAGAAAGTGATTGTCACGCATGGCCGACCGGTCTGGACCGGTCGGCCTTGAAAGTTCCCTTGTCCAGCAACCTTGTCCGACCGGTCATGACCGATCGGACATCTTCAGCAAGTCTCCAGCAGCTATGCCCGACCGGTCATGACCGGTCGGGCTTAGGCAGTCCGTCTGTTCTTTTGGTACAGCAGCAATGGCCGACCGGTCTTGACCGGTCAGCTGCCCTCCTTGATCAAATCAGCACTATGGCTGACCGGTCATGACCGGTCGGCGTGGGCATTCCATCAGCATGTGTGTGGCTGACCGGTCTTGACCGGTCAGCTTCCTTGGCCGACCGGTCAGCCGACCGGTCTGGCTCTCTTTCTTCTATATTTCTTTCTTTCTTTCTTTCTTTTCTCTTCTCTCCTTGCCTTGGCTTTCTTTTGTCTTCCTTCATGCTTGATCCTATGGTCTTCAATGCTTGAAAGAAGCCTCATTTAGCTTTCAAATGATGAACTCTCCATCTTGTTCCTACAATCACACATCATGTATTAATTTGGTCCTTTAAACATGTATATCATGCATAATGAGTGATGAATTGGGGTTAGAATATGCACAATTATGAGCTCAACACACCCCCCAACCAGCATTTTGCTAGTCCCGAGCAAAACATGCGTGAAAAAAGTTTCATTTTCCAAAACCCAACTCTTCTCTAGAAACTACTCTTGTATACATTCCAAAACACATAAGCGTAAAAATCAGAGAAATTCACTGAAAGAGATTGAAACCTTAAACTCTCAGAACATAACAAGTGTTTATATGAAATTCCCGCTGATTGATTGATAAATAGAAGAACTTGAACACATTCAACCTAGTGTGCATAGTGAAGGTTCATCTCATGAGTTTCCGGGATTATCTTCTTCATAAATCAACTAAACTATGGATCTCAAGGTATATAGAGCAACAACAAGCCTATGACAGGAATTTGCCTTACCTTCCTTCCGACGACTTTCACACTACGTCCCATTTCCGTCTTTGGTTACGGGTAGACCATCCCCCGGTTGGTAGTAGGTAGCCCTAATCGGAATTTCCACCATTTTTCTTTCCTTCCCGATTTCATCCTTTCGTTCCTTTTTCTTTTACATTAGATAGGATTTTTAGAAATCCATATCTTCCGTTATTTTTCCATGGACAATGATGGACAAAATACCCCGGCTTGGTTTCTCAGCACCTCTAAATCAAAGTCTAGCTAATCCACAAATTACATAAACCTTTCAAATCATGAAAATCGTGTAATGTGAACTAGATGCAAAAGGTGTTCAAATTTTCTATCAATCATAAAAATAGGTGAATTCACATATAAAACCATTATATTAAGAGAAATTCAAAGCTTACAACATCCCTCACGTCGTATCTCATCTTCTTATACTTATGCTATCTCGAATGCATAGAATCAAAGCCTTCCAAAAGAGTTTCGCATTTTTAGAAAAATCGAAAAATTTCTACATCTTTGCTCGACATGTCACAAAAGCTAGCAGATTCATCAATTAAGGAATCTCTCACCCCCCAACCAAAACTTTGCATTGTCCTCAATGTAATAAGATATGCAATATGTATGACATGAGAGCAATGACAGAAAATAAAGGAGAGTGAGAAAGAGAGATATCACCTGAAGCATATGGCAAGATTAGCTTTTGGAGATGGATTACTTCACAACTAAATCAACTATCAAAGCAAATCCTAATGGGAAAGCATTCTAACGAATCATCCTCCGTCAGACTAGGAGGTTAATCCCAACAACTCATCCAAAAGCATAAAGTCAAGCAGAATCATTAGATGAATCAAAAGATTTCGCAGTAAAGTCATCCAATATCCTGCTTTGCAATGTACATGTGTGTGAATGATGGAGATAAGCCACTCAAAATCCCAAAAAGGAATTTCAGCAGGTTCCTTAGTGTGTGCACCACATGTATCAGGGGAGACACCATCATATTTATCAGTAAAGATATGTCTCCAATCAGATTTTCCTGGGCAATGATATTGCAAGTAAGGATCATCCCAGGGTTGGTGGAGTTCGGTATGCATGATCCACAAAGGTGTGGAAATCTGAATTGATTTTTTAGCGGAAAACGGTATTGTTTCCACATCCTTCTCTCGGCTAACGTCATGTGCCGATACCGACTCAAAAAGTGTGATCATATCCCTTATCGTATCATCGTTCTTATCAAGGGAGTGAGTCACTTCTTCGTCGAAGGGACCGGAGTAAAAATGTGAGAGGGACTCATTTTCCACAACAGAATTGATCATGTTTATTTGGTGGACCTCCTCATCTTCATCCTCTTGTTGGTTGTCAATATTGAAAGCATTCAGCTCAATCGTCATATTGCCAAAAGACATTTGTATGACCCCACTCCTACAATTTATGATAGCGTTTGATGTAGCTAGGAATGGGCGGCCAAGTATGACAGGAATTTGAGGGCCAATATTAACCGTGGGTCGCGTGTCCAAGACAATAAAGTCCACCGGGTAGTAAACTTTATCAACTTGGACAAGGACGTCCTCAATTACCCCTCTTGGAATACGAATTAATCGGTCAGCAAGTTGTAATGTGGTTTTGGTGGGTTTTAGTTCACCAAAACCCAATTGTTCATAGACCGAATAGGGGATTAAGTTCACACTTGCCCCTAGATCAAGTAAAGCATGTTTCACCCGGTGATCTCTGATCATACATGATATGGTCGGACAA